>VXBA01005611.1:0-100303 GCA_013399895.1 Serilophus lunatus
AGCCGCAGGACGGCGACAGGTGGGTGTCGCGGCAGCGCTGCTGCTTCTGGGCATTTCCTTCCCATCCACCACCTTCTTCTTTTCTCTTTCCTTATTTTTTTCCTTTTTTTTTCCCTTTTCCTTTTAATACTACGATTCCACGCCTTGCAGGGAGGTTTGCTCCGAGAACAAAATCGCCACCACTCGCTACCCCTGCCTGAAGCCCACGGGCGAGCTCACCACCTGCTTCAGGTGAGCGCCGCGGCCGCGGAGGCAGAGTGGGGAAGAGGGGGCGCGGGGCACACGCGTGTCCGCGGCTGGGGGCTCGCTGCCCGCCGGAAAGGCAGCGGGGGACACACGCATGTTGGTGTCAGGCGCAGGGGCAGCAGCTGTGTCAGATGTTTGCCTCCCCCCCTGCTCTGTGCTAACCCACCCCGGCATTCCGACCACGCCGCGCCCCGGGCGCGCAGGTAGCTTGGTCACATCCTTCTCGCCGTCGGGGTCTCCCTCGGCAAGTCCTGCCGTTGTCCCAGTGAAAGGTTTTAGTAACTCGCTGCGTCACCTCCGAAGCATCGCTGGAGAGGGCGCGTGTGGTTCTGATTGCCGTGTCCTGGCCACTGACAGTCTGATACGGTGAGAGGGGCTTCCTCTGACACGAGTATGCAGGAGCACCTTGGAGCTACAGCTGCATCAGTTGCAGTATAATCAGTGAAATCAACTGGGTCTATACCACACGAGACATTTTCAGTTAGGTAGATGAATCATACCCTCAGAATGAGTAACTTCTTCAGCAATCAGCTCTGGGGAAGAAATCCGGCAGAGGCCTCTCAAATTAAGTAAAATGACTCTAATACTGAGTTTTCATTTTTCGGCTGTGTGTTTGAGAAACATCATCTGATTTAATGATGAAAACTGTCCAGAACAGTTCACAGGAGGTGTGCTTTTAAAAAAATGTACACAAAGTATGAGCACACGCGTGTTCTTTTACTAGTGTCCTCTGGTTAGTCCTGTCCCCACTGATGAGACGTGTCATGCATGAAAGCTGCTTCTTGTGAGAGGTTGCTTTGTGAGGGTAACTGTGCTCTGCCTGGGAGTGTGTTTTCACATGGGAGGGAGCCACTTATGTACACCAAAAATATGACAGTACACATCAATGTGTGTGAAAAGTGTTGACAAAGATTGTCCGCTTCTTCCAGGAGTGTTTTCTGTTTGGCATGAACTCCAAAGAGCTGCAGACACATGGTGCAGCAGTGTTGTTCCTCTCTCATTCTCTCAGGGCAGGTTCATACCCTCCAGCAGCCACAGCCTCCTGGAATTGTGTCCTGCCACTGCCCAGTTCTTAGCAGCATTATCTTCTTTCCAGTCCCTGGAAAGGGCTCTGCAGGGAATGGAGACCACCGTTCCCTGATTCACTTATCTTCTCTCTCACGTCCCTGTGAGGGTGAGGTAGAGCTCACTTATAAGCAGGTCTGTAGCACCCAGCAGCACACAACACCTTTTGGAGAGGGAGAGTGTATAGGATTTGCAGGGAAGTAGGGTACTTTGTTGAACCTGCAGTGTTCCTCTAGGAGCAGAGCACTGAAGTGCACAAGGTTGTGCTGTGTGGGGAGTTACTTGAATGAAAAAGCCAGAATAGGAGTTGCACACAGCAGCATGCATATGCATGTCCCAAAATCTTCCCAAGGAAAGTGGTTCTGCTTTGTATGTGATGGGTGAGGAAGGTCCACTGGCTGCCGTGGACCACCGTGCAAAGAAAGCAGGACTTTGTCCAGCTGCCAGGTCTCACTTGTACTTTCTTTCATCCTTGCTGAGGTATTTCTGACCTTTGGGCTCTGGCTGTGCTGAGTTCCCCCTCCCCAGATATCCCTCTGCACAATCCCAAATGGTGTTCGCTGTCTGAAGTAAGCACAGACTGTGAATGGGCACTTCCAAATTGCTATACTGAACTCTTGTCTGTTTTCGTTCATGTTTTCAAACCTTTTATGTATCTATGATTTCTAAGTTTACCTTCCTTAAAACAAACAAACAAACAACAAAAAAATATAATCAATTTCCATATAATCATGTACTTTCAAGGTCTAACCCTTAGGGTCAGGTAAGGGCTCCATTCCCCACCCTGTGAGCTCTTTTGTGACATCTATATGCACAAGAGCAGGGCAGCCTCTCTGAAGCAGAGGTGTGTGGCTCAGCAGAGCAGCTCTGCATGGAGTACATAGCTGTGCTGCTGTGTGCTGCCAGTCCTGCCCCTTGGGTCTGTGCCACGCTCTGTTATGGACCAGCAGCATCACCCACCCATGGTGGTGAACCTCAGGGGAACAGCAGCATCCTAATTGCTCCTGTTAGCAAGCCGTGCTTCCAGCAGGCACATGGGATTACTCTGCTCAACACATTTCAATGTAAAATTCATTAATGTTTTGAGTTTGAGGCAGATTTTGTTTCAATTGACATTTAGGGACATTAGGATTCAGTTTTCATATCTGGAGTGACAACTAACACTTAAAGAACTTCAGCTCAACAGAAACTCAGCTGTGGATTTAAGGAGCTTTCACTCCAGGTTTCAGATAAGTTTAATTTTTATGTTCCAGTGTTTATTCTTACAACATTGCATTTTTTATCATCCTAGACAGCTTTTTCCCGCTATTTCACAATGACAATAGTTATGTAATTTATATACAGTGTTAGAGGCAGATAAAAGGATAGTTAATGTCAGCTTCTGTTTACTATTAGCATACACACCTAACTTCTTTTCTAGGTCAAAGTACCTTTTGTGTAGAAATTAAACAAACTGACACAACATTTATGTCATGTCATAACATGTCTGGCACAAGGCACTCCTAATCTGTGCAATTAGTTAAGTAAAAAAATAAAACCACTTACGAAGTCAGATGGCAGAATTCCTGAAAAAAATTCTTGACAGAAAGCAATTTCATCCTTTTATTCGTCTTGCTAGAATAATTTGTCATGAAAATGAGCATGTTTTCAGAGCACTTCAATAAAAATAGCATCTTTTCATCACAAAAAATACTTCTTATTTTTTTAATAACCAGATTTACTTATGAATAAAAGTAAGCCAAAAGGAGGGCCAAGCCAAAAGCGGGGCCAAGGACTGAGAATATATTGGCATTTTTCCCTGCAGTCATAGCAACCTTGTACACAATCAGATGTATTTTCTGTTTTGAATGTGTGCAGTCTGGCCCTTAGTTTAGTTAGATTTGTATTTTTTTTACGAGTCCTCAGTATTTATTTTCATAAGAGAACAGAGAAACAGATGCAGGGAGCTTATACAAAATCTTTTCAGTGAAAATCTCTTTTAAACTCTTCTATGTAGCTGCACAAAGTACCAATACGTGTCCCCATCAGGTAGGTATGGAGAAGAATTTCTGAAGACTTGTTGATAGCGGAATGGCCCAGTAAGACTTTGAATTCCTACTGCAGAATTCTTCAAATTTGATGAAATTTGGGCAGCATGAGTCACTGTTACTGTCTTCTCTAGCTATTTGGATGTGATGTTAACCTGTTTCACTCTCAAGACAGATTTCTAAACAATTCCTTGGCAAGATGAATTACATGAATGTTGCGGTTTCCTGCGGTGCTTCTCTGTGTTCTCACTTGCCTGTGACAATTCAGTTTGTACATTTCAGCAGTAGTCTTTTCATTACGGTCCTTCCTTCATTTTCATTCTAAACAGTTCTACTATACATTGTTGCTGTGGTCCAGAAGGAAAAGCAGCATCTGGAACGGGCGTCCCTGCTTCGCCCTGACTGTGTGGCTGCATTCCCCTAAGGGAGCAGTAACAGTTATGTCACTTCCAAGCTCAGGAGGATCAATATTGGTACAATTTATTAATTGGAGTTGCTCTCTCTTTAAAAAACAGCAAACTTTATCTGCTTATTAAAATGCTGTGTATTGGGAGAGTTAAATATTCAGTTAGAATTCAGAGAGTGTAACGAAAATGATTCAGAAAGGCAATATACAGATTTAATGGAAATATTTGCTAGTGGGAAGCTGTTTGCCCACCACCAGTTTTAGGAAGATTCAAGCATGAAACAGGTGGGAAAATGTGAATACTTTCATTCTGTGACTGTGCTAGACATTTCCCTCCCTTTCTCTGCTAGACATTTTAGTATTTCAAGCTGACGCGAGGGAGAGTTTTACTCCTTTTCAAAAAAATTTTATAAAAATAAAGAGTTAAAGTAAGGAAACCAGCATATGTAAATTAGACAGATGAAAATTTGAACCTGGATGTGTGTAGCATGGGAGGACACTTTAGCCATTGCCCTCATAGGTGGAGGGAAGGTTTGCTGTTTCTTTCTTTTATTCAGATGTAACGATTAGTCTAAATTAGTTGACAAAACCAAGCAGATTGTTGATATAATGAGAGAAATTATCCATCTTTCTTTGATATCACCATAAGCACTGTCTTTTCCTTGGATTTTTGACTGAAAATGAAGTGTGCAAGGAACATCCTAATTCTCTGTGTGTGGTAATTGAGATTGCTACTGATCCTTCCCTCTGTAGGACCAGCAGGGAATAGGAGGTTTAGAATCAGGGTGCTTTGCAGAGCAATCTTACAAATGATGGTGAAGTCTTTGTAAAGATGAGGCAAATCTTTACATATCGTATCTTCAAATAAACCCTATGTTTTGGACTTGAATCTTGGCTAGAACTTAGAAACTTTTTTTTTTAATATTTTGCAAGCGAAAGTTCTTTTAAATAGGATGAACACATTTCCATGTAGGTTGTCATCTGATAATTTACAGCCCTCCCCGCATTTTAGGTCTTAAATTCTGCTGTAAAAATTTGTTCTGCACTTCATAACAAAAAGACAATTCAAATGTATTGAGGAAGAGAATGCATGTGTACTTACACCCTGCTTAGTTCTGATGTTAACCAGAGATTTCACGGCTCAAAAAGCATTTCTTTTTACCCTCTTGAATGCTGATCCTGCTGGTGAAGCCTACTATTTTTATAGACTGTATCATTTTGCACATTCTTAAAAGATAAAAGAGATTGCAAGTAAGTTGGACTGTAGCTGTTCTACAAAGAGCAGCACTTTCACTAATATGCCCTTGGGGACCATATGCAATTCCTGGTTCCCAGATACTCGAGAGTGTTGCAGAGCTTTCCAACATGAGAAAAAATTGCTGTACACAATTTTGGAACTTTCAGCTGGAGTAAGCAGGGATAACTTTTGGTCGTCTTATCTTCTGACTTTTCTTTCTATAAATTTCTCTTTTATAGTTACCATTGCATTTCCTCTCTGAAGTTTTGCTAACAACTGCAGTTGTTGCAGAATTGAAAGAGCCTCAACTGATACGATATAAGAGTTAAACAAGAAACAAACCTGATTAATCTCCAGCTATCTTGCAGGGAAGTGCACTCCATGGTGGAATTTCACTGAAAATTTAAGAGAAAATATGATTTCAAATTTTGTTTTGATTTTAGAAAACTAAATGTACACAACAGCTGTAATTCTGCATCCACCAGAAGAGTTTCTTTATGTTTCAACAAACAAGCGATCCTTCTTCTGCATGTAGCTTTGTGATGAAGTGCCGTGAGCTGCTTTCTCCGTGCATCACTCAGAGTAATCTCGGCATCTAAAACATGCACATGTAGACTGTGAACAGTACAGAAAAGAGCTGCAGCTACTTGGTGATAGGATTGAAAATGAGGAGAGTCAGAACTCACAGATCTATTCATCCAATGAAGAAGCCTGTGTGCTTATAGTATCAGGCCCTTTTAACTCCTTATCAAACCATCACTGTGAAAACCACGTGTTCAGCAGCTCTGTGACATGGCACATCTGTGGAAGGAGTGCTGCTCTCCAGGTCTCACTAATACTAATTCTACTAATTCAGTCACTAGTGTGGTGTTTATGGAGAAACACAGTAAACGTATGTGTTCCTTAGTTAAAAAGTTTTTCTTTTCTTATATATATATTTATATATGTATATATATATACACATTTTAAAAAATCTCCCAGGGAGCTGTCATCACAGATAGAATTCCATCTATATCAATAAATAAAATTTTGCTGCAGTTACACTACTTTCTTGCAAAACAGCGTGTGCTACAATGGTGCCAAGACATTTTTCCCAGCTTTCCTAGTTGTTGGGGGTTTTTGTCTCACTATTGCTGTGGAAGTAGCACTTTCAAGTTTCATGCAGTTAGTCTTTGGTTTCATTTGTTTTCCTTTGCTGCAATTGCCAAAGGAACAGATTTCTCGCAGTTACTGAGACACATTGTGAGTATCTTCTAGTTAAGAGTAACACCAATGCTACACAGGTATCTGTAGGTTTCCATACTACATTTGTGTGGCCACGACTTTCTGGATCACTTTTCTGTCTCAGATGCTAAGGCTAAGAAACTTAATTATTACTGAATTTCAGTGAGTGGATGGGGATGCTGCTGGCTGGAGCAGAGAGACTCCTGCAGCAAAACACAGTGCTCTTGTGGGTTCCCTATGCAGTGTCTCCTCTGTACAGCCAGTTCACTCCAAGATAAAATGGTATAATTTATGGTCTTTAAGAACATTGCGTCATTGCTGCGAGTGGCTCTCTCAGGTAGGATGTGCTAATTAAAGGATGAGGTCAGGCAAGTGGTCGCTCATGTAGTCCAGAAGTTTTTGATGTTCACATCAAAGCGGTTTGGAGAATTTTAAAACTGGCAAGCCAAGAGCCAGTTTATCCACTTTATGATAAGCGCCCTCCCTAGTGGTTTGATTGATAATGAAATCCAGGTGCATTGCATTATGGTTTTCATCTACAGAATATAGGGTTAAATATGAACTGACTTTCCTGATCATGTTGTCTAGCTCAGAGACTCCAGACAAACAAAATAGTAGCCCCAGGGCCTCCCATTGCTGGTACAAAATATGTAATAAAAATAGGCCACCAAAGGGAACATGACTTCTGTAATTATCCTAAGTATTGTATATGCTCCCTAAGGTCAGGCTGTTTTGTCCTTAAAAAAAGTGATTGAGGTCTCTCTTGGTAACAGCAGGATGTTATTAATACTTGTATTACTGCTCCCATTGTGATAGAGATATGTTGAGCAGGGTTGCTCTGTAGTGATTGCAGTCAAAATAGGCAAGACAGAAAAGGCAGGAATGGAAGGATATAAATATGGAGCAGCAAGGGAGAGAATGGTCTAAAAGCCCAGGGGCACAGAGCAAGCAGAAAAAAAGAATTAATATAGCCAAAAAAAGAGAAAAATTCCATCTTGTTAGTGGTTTGTGCGACAGATACGTGTGTGACAGAGGGGAGGTAATCACTCTCCAAAGAAGTATAATTAAAATGCCTCCAGGCTTCTATTTAAGTAGAACACAGGAAAACAAAGCATCTGCCAAAATCAAACAAAAAAACACGCATACTTACCCTAGGGAGGATTCCTGTTCTCTCAACTTGGAGACTTGGAGTTAAGCTACAGGCGCTGATGCATCTTGACAGCCTCTCCTCTTCCTTCCTCACTCTGGAAAATCTCTCCCCCTCTCTGTCCTTCTCTGTAAAATGCAGGTCTGTGTAGGGGCAGGAGGGACATCTTACAAGCAGATATTTAAATTACTCATTCAGTCTTTGCTCCGTTCAGATTGACTGCACTCCTTGTCATGTCACAGAGATATTGGGAAGCAGTTGAGCATGAAATATTTGAACTACTCTTGGAAAGGCAGATCAGGCTTGCTAAACGTCCCAGGTAAGATGGGATTGCCTGTACTCTGCTGTGAATGCTATTGCTCAGTACAAAGAGGATGTGGATGACAGGTTTTCTGAGACCTCTGCTATTCTGACCTGTTTTCCTGTCACTGCATATTTGAGAGAGAACTTACTATATGTGCACAACAAGGTCACACAAAGCAGATATGCGAGAGATGCCTGGTGTGGCCCATACCACTGATTTACAGATGTGCAATTACAGTGTAGGCTGGGATGCATCTCATTTCAGATTGCACTCTGTCTTGCAGTGCTGGTCATCTGAGCCATGTGTGATTTTGGGTTTCACTGAAACTGTGCTAAATCCTCACAATGTTGAGATAACATTTTGGTTTTGCCTCCACCACAGTGTCCCATATCCTGAGATGCCTTTTCTCTCAGTGTGTGAGTCACTGCTGAGTATTTGATACCTGTGTTGCTTCAGCTGGAGTTGTTGGGAATGGCACAGGGCTTTGCAATGAGTCCGTGACAGCGAGATCTTCTCTGGAGACCTTTGCTTGTGTTGCTCATGTCTCCTACAGATCCACATAGGTCATTTCAGGTTTCTTCTTTTTAATGGTGCCTACCATTCAAACAAGCAAAGCTGACTTTGAATAACAGTAAAATAAAAAATTATTATCATAATAATTAAAAAAAAAAAAACAACCAAGAAGAAACCCAAACCAAACCAAAACTAAGTCTGCTCAGATTTTTTTTTCCATGTTGTCCATTTTCTGTTTGTTTGGTTTCAGTTTTCAAACTTGTAGTGGCTTTTCTGTAAACTAACAGTAGCAAATGTCACTCTGCTGCTCTACTTTGCCATTTCTTCTATGTGGTTCCAATTGTAAGCAGAAACAATGGAAAGCAGAATCCATGCAACACTGACTTGAATTCTTCTTGGCCTAGTAAAAGAAACAATTTGTTTGTATGTTCTAAAGGGTAGCTCTGTTTAACAGTTGAAGAGAAAAACTATTTCATTTTAGACAGTAATCTCAGAGCTTAGTTGTGTTTGGAAAATCCTTCTTGCTTAAAGAGTGTTTTCCATCATGTTGTGTTGATTTCAATGTTGATCCTGGTTCAAAAAATGAAGTACAAGACTGTCAAGCATTAGTGTACATTCAGCTATTAAAAATATGTTCTGAGTTTTTTGTTGTGCTAACCACATTCATTTTAATTGATGATCTGTGCTGGAATTTAAATAAGATGAAATACACACTGATTGCATTCACTATATTAATTTTAGCAGCCACTCAGTAGTAAGCACACATCAAACAGAATTTTTCTCCATTCTTTTCAAATGTGCTGGGACATAAAGTGGTGCATGAGCGGGAAAGAGAGGCAAAATCAAAGCTATAATCTGAGTTTTTAAATGGATCGCCCCTGGAAAATGAATAAGCTTATTATAAGTCAAAGGCAAGTTATGTTAGAGTAAGAGTTTGGAGACATATAGGGCAGTATTCATCTGGGCTAGCAAGTGTATTGCAGACAATAGTCTTTCTATGGAGAAATTACTGGTGCATAGCTTCCAATGTAAAACTGCAGTGTTCATGTTGGTTTCATCTTGTCATTATCATCCCTCGAGGGAGAAAGTCAACCACCTCATTCTTCTTAACAAGACGTGTAAGTCCAAAGAGTTAGATAGTAAAGTCTGCAAAATGGATGAAGAAATACATTAAATATTATTGTAATATTTCATGAGCAATAAAAGTGTGCTCAGAATTCTATTTATAAGAGAGAGCAAATTGAATGTGGTTTTTCATTGTAAATAACTTGCTGCCCAGAGTTCCAATGTCCCAGTGGAATGTTAATAACTCTGTGATCACATTCAGCATGGTTAATGTATGTTGTAAATCTGACATCTTGCCTATTCAACAAGATGTTATTATCATACTCAATTTTCATTACAAAGTTTATTATCGTAGCTGCACCAAAATAGCGATGTCGTTTCCTAAACATTGCTCTCTGGAATTCTGACAAAAAGCCTTAGTTTAGATATTGTTGCCTTTGAGAGTTGAAAGAAGTTGTAATTCAAACAGAAAATAGCCAAAGGGAAAATTATTTAATCTTTAAAATAGTATTGTTGGAAGAGAAAAAAATGCATAAAAATAAGGTTGAGAGTCTTTGGTAGATCTAAGTGGATGAGAAGTGGAGAGTGAGAAAGAGACTTGAGGGACCAGGGGTCACTGGAACTTCTGTTTGATAAACACTTAACTCTACTGGGAATATGTGTTTTTAACTGCAGCTTCCCCAGGCAGGAGGAAGGAGCAGTGGCAGAGAGACATGGTGACGGTCTGGGCTGATCTCTGAGTGCTGCCTGGAAATGTGCAGCATGATGAACCCAGCTGTGGTTGGGCTGTTGGTCTGTGGAAGGGCATGGACAGTCTATGTCCAAGTGGTAGCTCAGACTGTGACTCTTGTGGTACCTCGTTTGATGGCTTCTTGATATGTTACTTAATGTGCTGCTTACATGGATGTTTGCTTAAGCAGATGTGTAAAAATTGTTTTGCAATATATTTGGATTTTAAAAGCTTATTTGCTTTTGGGGAGTTGTTTGGGGTTTTTTATTGAAGAAAGTGTATGTATATATGTAGTTGGTTTGTTTGGGTGTTTTTTTTGAGTTTTCATGGGGAAAATACTCATTTCAGGCTTTCATGATTTTAAAATGAAGAAACACAAAATGGATGTGATTAGAAATGGAGATTGTGGGATGCATTTTTATTCTACCTTATCCTGCTTGCCTTCTGGCTTGTCTAATAACAGAACAGAAGATACTAAACATGTTACTTCTGAGAATGTTTCCCTGCTGAGTGTCACATTTCAGTTGCATACATTTATATCTTCCAAATAAAATGCAGTAAGTTAGGGATGACAGAGGGAAACAAGAGGACAACCTGGCACTTCCCAGTTTTCAGACATTTCTGTTAAGAGTCTGCTTTAGGACTCCAGGCTCAGATTCCTCTCTCTGTATAAGGCAATGAGGAAAAAGGGCGAGAGTTATCTTCAAAGCAAGCTAGCATGTTCTATTTCCTCTTAGTTTTGAAAATTTTAAAGAGAAATTGAAATTCTCCTGTGATACAATGTCAGTGAAGAGCTTTACCAACAAAAGTTTTGTAAAGACAGACCTGCATTCCTGGCATCTTCTCTGGGTTTGAAGTAGGTTCAAAGTGCAGTCAAACTTTTTCCACTTATTTGATCTTAAATTAGGTCCTTTTCCTGCAGAAATTTCTCTGCGTGGCACAATAGTTTAAGAAAACTGCTTGCATGAATGTGTTTGCAGGACTGATCACTTTTTGATTTTTCTTAGAAGCTCATTTCTGTTGGAGGAGGGCTCCGTTGGTCTCTCTGCATGGGCACTAAAGAGGCTGTATATGAAAAGATTTGCAGAAGTTCACATTTCCATAGCTCTGCTGACTTCCCTGGACCTACACCAAAGCGCGTCAGTTTGGGAATTCTTCATCATTTTTCTTAGCATTCCATGAAAAAAAGAATGCAAAAAGATGTTAAAGCAGACTGAATGTATCTTACCAATGAAGCAAGTTCTCCGCTTGGTTTTCCAAGCTGAGATTCTTGGCCAGAGTCTTGTTTGTGCTGTTTGTTGTCCTCACACTGACCCGCACTTGAGTTGTGGTTTTATTGACCGTGCCTGTAAAGGTCCTTGATGGTGCCCCTTCAGATTTACATCAGTGGGAGCTCTGCAATCCAGGGAGGAGATGTGGTTTAACCTTAGGATGGACTTGCCAGCAGTTCAGTTGTAGTTCTAGACCCTGGGCTGAATTTCTGTATCATGTCAAGTCCTGCTTTCAGTTTCCCACTAAGGTTTTCTATAGGATTTCAGCATTAGCTGCTTCTCCAGCTATAAAATGGAGGGAAAAGCCTAATTTATGCCTTACAGGGGGAAAAAAAAAAAAAAAAAAAAAAAGGACTTGATAGCTTCCAGCGAAGATGTAGTGTTCCTATTATTGCAAACAAGATTGTCATAAATCAAATGTTCCAATAACTTGCTGGACTTTGTTTACTTTGGTGATGTGCTGTCATTCCAGTTCAACAAAATACTACTGTTTGAGATAAGAAGAAAAAAATGCTCATTTTTAAAAGTAATTTTTTTCATATCCACCAAGAGACAAATTAGATTTTTGTGATGTTTTCTTATGTTTCAAAAGTATCCAGAGTATTTCCACAGTGGGACTAAGCTTATGGTACATCACTGGAACATCTCCAGTGAAAATAACTGTGGCAGAGTGAAAAGAGCAGTGGAAAACAAGTAGTCGGGAGCAAGACTGGCTAATGTACACATACATTTATTTACACATCCTTGTTTGCAATATAGACCACTGGATATTTTTACGTACCAGAAAAAACAGACTTCAAACATTTTCATTGACCTTACAGCCATTACAGTTATAAGTAGTTCCAATGAAAAGAAAACTCTTCCAAGAAATTTTCTTTAAGGACTTGACAAAGATTGAATGCAGGACAAATATATCTTCAGGATGGAAACAGAGGGGAAACTTTCCTGTGTTCAGATTCCTCTTAATTGTGTGTTTGGTCTTAAAACTCTGGCTGTATTCCATATTGTCCCATTTGTTGCCTTGCTCTATAGGGCTTCTCTTTTGGAAGAAAGAACAAAACAAATCTAGCAACCCTTTTATTAAATGCCATCTTGACCTTGCTTCTTGAAAATATAATGGCCCAGAGGATGAGAAATTACAGCAAGTGTTTATTACTGAAATCCAGTCTCAGTTGTGAGGAGATTAACTGTTTCAAAAGATTCAATATCCTGCCTGCAGCAATGGGATGCATCTGGAAAAGAGCTGAAAAGCTGGAGAGAACTGGAAAAGGCTGTGTAATGTCTTGCTCTGTAAGGATGTGATTGGTATTTACGGGAAGTGCTTGAGAACACAAGTTTCAGAAGTGCTCCTAACCAAATGCCACCATCCCTGATTGCCCTGTCAGCTACACAGCACTGCTGTGGACAAGACGTGGACCATGTAGCCTTGCATCATCCCAAACTGGCTGATGATAATGGCAAAGAGAAACCAAATAGGGATTTGGAAGTCAAGTGTAAAGTTGGCTTTCTGCATGTGCATATCAATATCTGAATGAAAAGCTACCCTACGCCTGATTTTTTTGTAGAAAAACTGTAGTCACTAAGCACATTTACACAGTATGAAAAAGACTTCCATTCCAAAAAAAAAGAGGGGTTTATGAGGAGGAGGTTCTTGATAAATACAGAAATAGATGCTAGCTAGACTAAACTACAGTCTTTGAATAAGTTCAAGCTTTTCCTTGTTCCTGGAGGCAAAATTAAGTTGTTTAGAAGATACTTTTTCATCTTTTACTCCATAGCAGGAAAACATTCTCCATTTGAAAGACCCTCAGAAACCTTTCATGATGCCTTTAGGAAATGTAGCTTAGTTTATTGGGCAGAATTTTTTATATTTTTTTTTCCAGACCTTGTTACTGAAATACAAGTTTTACAAATAAATGTAAGATGGTTTTTATTATTTGGTAGCAAACACATAAGGCATGGCAGCTTATTTGTCTGCTTTATTCTGACTAAATGTTTATCTTTAAAGACTTTGACAGGCACAGACACCTGCTGCTTTTTGTTTGAATTTTTCCATATTAATTTTTTTTATACAAACTATTTTAAAAAAGTTCCTTCTTAAATAGTAAATTTTCCACATTTAGGCTACGGTTGGATGGCAAGTTGTTCCCTTCATAAAGTCAATGTTTAGATGGAAGATTAGCTGTGGAGCCCTTAGTTTTTTTTCTTACAGCATATAGCTGAAAATCATAACAAAAGGAAATAATTTTTATACTTGCCATCTCAGCTGTTGAAGTTAGAAATGTTCTGCAATCTCTTAGGTGTCTGTTATGGCAGAGGATGGATTCTTGTGGAAGAAATTTGAGATATGACAGCATATACACATAAAAATGTTACATGAATTACTGACTCACTCAAGACAGTAAGAATACCTTGTGTTTGTTTTTAAGTGCCTGTGAACAAAAAATTTGCGAAAGTCAAAACCTAGTTGCACCACCAGTGCAAACTGGATGTAGCTTCATTAGCTTTGGTTGAGCTTGTCTAGATTTATGCTGCTTTAAGTGATCATGCAAATAAGATTTAGCTCCTAGAATTCAGCTTTTGTGAAATGTTTCCCATCAGGATGAAATAATTTGATAGCATTTTACAAGGAATCATCTAACTCAGCAGTTACTGTGTATGAACAATTAAGTTTTGGTTTTTTATCATTTTTCTGTCTCACCATAGATTTATAAAGTTGTTTTTGATTGTGGTTTATGCATGATTTAAAATAAAAAACATAAACAAAAAACAGGAACAAAAAAAGCGCTGACAAAAGCCTGACAAACCCCAACTTTCTTCCATGGTTTGTTTGGCTGCTCAGCAGTTCTGGACTCCTTCTAAATAAATAAATAAAACGTGTGCAATTTTTTTAAAAAAGGTTGAGAATCTTCAATGAACTGATGTATATTCACTATAGTCTGTAGGACTTTGTATTTTTAACCCTGTCTTGTCAAAATCAGCGTAAATTCGTTTTCAGCCTTGTGATGCCCAAAGAGATGGATCATCAAACCATTTGAATGCTTCACTCCATTGAGTTTGGTGGGAGTTACATGAGGACCTGTGCTCAAGAGGGCTCGTGGAATAAAAATATTAGCAAGGATTGGTTAATTCTGTTATGTAATAGCACTTTATAACTTACTGTTGTGAAAACAAAACAAAATGGGTCTCACTTCTCATTTTAGGCTATAATCAAGGCTATGTTCAATATTTTTGTCAAGCCAACTGGGATGATGTTTTCAATTCCCTCACCTCCAGATCACTTTCCCGGTCCTCTGAATTTTTCTGCATTTATCAGCATCCCTGGACTGCAGAGAGCAGAAAAGATGCTTAATTTTAAGGTTACGTCTGCTCCTTCCAAGTGCCAAGGCAGAACATACTGTCTCTTTTCCCTTGTTAACTACCCCAGAGTCTCAGCAGTGGTTTTTGTTGCAGATCTGCATTTTTCCCCTCCTAGATGTATGACTTTAACTGATGAAGTTCTGTATAGATCACTGCAAAGTTCCCTCAAAGTTTTCTTTTTTATTTGCTTGCAAATACTTTTAGCCTTGTTAAAACAGTGCTGCAACTAAGCAGAGAAATGGAAAACACTTTAGTGTTATCAGGAGTCTGTGGAGAATGTGCGAATCTGCCAAAGCAGGAATTGGATATGGTCAGAAGGGAGAAACCCCACCAGCACCAGGTTATGGCAGGATTACACTAACCTCGTTCTTTGCTGTGTGACCATGGCACCATGGAATGAATCTGAGAGGAAATTAAAGGCATGGATCTGGTCACAATTGTAAAGATGCAGAGATTTTGAACAGAAAATCAATTCTGGATCATTTTAATTCTGGGGCAAGTAGAGCTGGAAATGCAGAAGTGTCGGATGAGCATCCCTGAAACCACTAGTCTGTCATGCTGGCAAAGAGGAAAAAGCCCATCAGCTTATAAATAAGGGAAGAATTATGTCTTAGAAAACTCTGGACTTATTGCTAGAATTCAGAGAGAAACAGAGGCACCCGGAACCATGAAGACGTGCTCCGAAGTGCCCTTTGTTCTGTTGTCTGAGAAGAGCCAAAGAATGTGCATCTCAGGGAAGAAAACGGCATTTTCTGCCTGCTTTAAATATGGCACTCTGGTCAGATTTTCTCCAGTGTTTTCCTACAGGAACATATGCAATCAGTGGAATGCTCATGCTTTTCTAACACTCTGGCTTGGTGGATCATCACCTCTGGTACATGTCTGGAAATGAGAGAAAATAAATAGCGGTTTAAACTTGGCAGGAATCGACCCCCAGTAGGGATTACCTAAAACCTTTGCTGTTCCTTGTAGCTTAAACAGGCAGCTTGTTGTAGGTAAAATAAATTTATCTGGCCTAGTGGGAGTATTGGAGCAATTGTCTCTGTCAGGAGATGATACTGCAAGTGAGAATCTCATCTGGCCAAGGCACAGGAGGAAAGGTCTTGTTTCTCCACAGTCAAGAACTGGTAAAGTGTGGTGCCACAGTGTTATGTGGTGAAGTTATTTTCAGTCGTGGTGAGAAAATTTTAATACTACCATTCAAACCCCGGGTGAGACCACAGCTGGAATAGCCTGAGCAATCCTAGCTGTTAACTTGCAAGGATGAGGCACACCTCAGACAAGGCTTTCAGAAACAGGGACAGCCCATGTGACGGGAAGAAGGAAGTGATTTAGAGATGGAAAGAACATCCTTCTTGGAAAGGTATAAGCCTGTCCTAGTTCAAATGTTATGTATTTGACTGATGCTGAGTACCAAGTTTTAAGACCCGTCTTGTTAGGTGTAGTGCCATATTCTTGTGGAAATCAGCTTCTGGGTTTGCAGCTGGCTTGCACTTGGAATTCTGGACATGGTGATACCACCATGCAAGCACCTATTGTGGAGTTGTCTTCCCTGTGCTGTACAGCTCAGATGCTTTCATTAGCCTGAAAAACTCTGCACAGAGTAATTTTCTTCCTCATATATGTTATGTAACTGACCAAGCCGAGCCAGCTCACTTGGGAAATGCCACTGCCACCCTCACATCTCAGAAGCCAGCAGCCCCCTGGCTGTGTTCATCCTTACTCCAGACAGGAGGTCAGCAGAAGTGGGATGTGGACGACATCAGCTCTCTACCCCTCACACTTGCACTAGTACCTCTGGTTCTGCCACTGACGACTTCAGCAGGATGGGAATCCTCAGCCTCACAGATCATGACCTGGTGCCTTAAAATTGGGTGCTCCTTCCTTTTTGGCATTTTGGCAGGGCTTTTAGTTTTGTTATTGAAAGTGGTGAATGTGGGAAATCTTATCTCTTGTCTGAATGACTTCCATGGCTTTGCTCAACATCCTGTGATGGCGCTGTCTCTTTATGAATGTCTCGCTTGTCATTGTTAGCATGGAACAAATATCCCTGGAAATACACAAAACAAGGAAATATAGAAAAATATTTGCTATAAAAGAGGATTGTGTTTAAATTGAAGTTTTTCCCAAGAAGCTTACTAACACACGCTTACAGCAGAGCATGCTTTGTCTAGCACTGAATGTTGACTTTTCCTTTTGAATCCTAGCAGGATAACATGGGGCATTTTAAATGTCAGGGTCTCTTTCATGGAGCGAAATCATGACAAGTCTTTCATATAGAATGATTTAAAAGCTGAAATGGAGTTAGAGCCTTAATGTTGTGAAAGTAAATTAATTACTGGAAAATTAGATTTTTAATTAGTTTACGGTATGGTATTGTACTGATCTTTCTGGGTGGGGAGAAATGTTTGAGTGTGATTTTCTCAGTACCTGATCCACAAATCTAAACATCAGTCATACAGTGTCTCCAGGGACAAGTTTTGGGTAATAGCCATGATGTCGTTCAAAGAACAGAACTTTTGCTCTTTATGAAGTTGTTCCAGGTGGCAGTTTTGGGATTAAATGTCTCAAGACGTATGTAAAAAGAGAGCTTTTTGTATGCCTGCTCAAATCCAGTCTGGAGGCTGCTAATACACTTGTTGAGATAGTTTGGCTTTGCTTTCTTTCACCAGGAGAGTGAAGAGGTGGGTTGTCTTGCTTAGGTGATTTTCACAGATGCTTGTTACCAGATAGTAAAGAGAGCAGAGACTTAATCTGGAGGTTGACTGTCCAGTGACCCTTGAAGCTGGAGTAACTGGGAAAGCAGCAGTTGCACCAATAAAAGCTGAAAATTAGCTGAAGGCTAAGAAAAGGGAGACTGTTGCTGTAAGAAGAACTGAACCGATGCCAGCAGAAAGCTGATACAGGAGTGACATGGGCGATATTATCTCCCCTACAGTCATGACTGTGTTCCAGAGGCTGCAAGGTCAGACCTGGGGTTTGCTTAAGGCCACATGAAGACAAAATACATCCTTTCTATTCTACTGTAAACTGGGATCTGAAACAGAATAATTAACATTATTAGAATGAGCTCTCTGCTTTGTGGAACTTCTCTGTGTATTTCTTAGTGAGGAAGGACAAAACTGTCTTTGAAAAAACAGTTTCCATCAAGTTTGAAATGACTCTGTGGCCAGAAGGAGTGAGGCTATGACTCTATTTTCTGTCATTTGTAGAAATTGCTCCATCTTGATGATTTTTACCATTAATAGGATCTTACTATGGAATGAAGATTTACAGGATGAAGTCAAGACAAACATGTCCCAGCCATCCACTTAACTTCCAACCCTACATTTAGAGATGTTTTTCTCCTGACCTTGTGTATTTAAGGGTCATTGCGACAAATACCATAGATTTTGGGGCAGATTCTGCCCTTTTTATTATCTTTTAGGTCCTTGGGACATGAATTATGGACAGCTCAATCATGAGTCATGGAGGCAGACCATCACCAAAGGCACTGTGGTCACTTAACAGAAAAAAGCCCAAGCGTTCCAAATATTTTCAAGTTACTGACACATTTCGTGCTTGTGCAGCCGTGATCAACTCTTTAGAAATAGCCACCACATAAACTGTTAACTAATTGCATGGAGGGCTCATGCTACTGGAAGATACTGGAGGAGTGATGCAGTCTCACAGATACTCAGTTTTGGCATGTGCTGCATGGTCAGTAGCTGTCCATGCAACTTCATGTATAAAATAAACAGAATCTAAAAAGTACATGTAAATAAAAATACTGACGACTTTTTCCAGAGCCTGATGAAACTGTTAAGTGAAAGATAATACTCTGTGTCAGTTTAACAACCTAACAAGCCTGATACCGTGGGATAAATGAAACATTTTACAGAAAAGTAAAGTAGTGGACTTCAGCTCTTGTTCGTTTGCACTTTTATTTTTTTTAAAAAAATAAGAATGCTCGCAAGACAAATTTACTTGCTCTAGGTCAGTGTGCTCCAAAATGCAGTGCTACTAAACTAAATCCCACGCCTAAACTCCCTGAGTTTGGACATGGGGATGCTAGTAGGCAGCAGCCAATACTTCAGTGCTACTGAAATGCCAAGCCAGCTTTTCAGGCGGGTCAGCTGGCTGCAAACATTACCCACAATTGTAGGCTATCTCATTGTCCAATTTTACTATTTTTCTTTTCTTTTTTTTTTTTTTTTTTCATTATTACTTAGCATAGAGAGGAATATGAAGAGTTGTTTGTTTGGGGGTTTTTTTTTTGAGTGGTACCTACCAAAAGAAGCTAGACATAATACAAATGTTTTTACTGTAAGTACTTGTTACAGGCTAGGACCAGTTATTGTGTCTAGTTAAGGATTTAAAATATAGTTCCAGTTGCAAAGCCAATAGCTGTATCTCATGCTGTTATTTTGGCAGGGATCTCCAGAGGGGGTACAGTTTAGCAAAAATGGGTGGAGACCTCAAGAAACATTAACTTTCTTGGAAAAGGCTAAAATGACCAAATATTATGGGAGAGATTGGAAAAACACAAATTATCTCTAGTCTCTGGAGAGAGATCAGAAGTGAGGCTTTCTCAGGCAATATATGATCTCTTGTATCTATCAACTGAAATTAAAATCCAAAGGTAAAATCAGGGCTGGGAAGCACTTTGTATGCTCTGGCAACCCCTGATATCTGTAATTTGTATCTGGGTTACAGGGAAATGTGAAACAATATTTTAAGATGTGACAACTATGAGCTTGCTGTAATTTTTAAGAAAAGGCAAAATGAGGAAAAAGGTGTAATTTTAGTAGGTTTTAGTATTTCTCTTCCTCTTCTCTTGAATGTGATCTCAGTGCACACTGTGGACTGAAATCAACACAGGAAACTCGGTGCTTTACATAGAAACTAGGTGCATTTTCTTACAATCCCAAGCCATGCAGGATCTGGGGGGAGGGAAAGAGATGACTGTTGCTAACAGATAAAAAAATTACTTTTTCATCCACTATAGATTTGTGTTTTTAGACAGTCTTATGACATTTGTTCATCTGTTGGGTTGGTTTGTTGTTGTTTGGGTTTTTCCCCCCCAAACTAAGCATTTTTAATGTCTGTTACATAGCACTGATTAAATAAATGAAGCAGCGCAGGGGTTGTGAAGTCTCAACTGGTGTTTTGTATTCAGGGAGCTGTAAATCTGCGAAGAAGGGTACGGTGAACCAGTAACTTGCAGTCTGAGGAAAATGGTCCTAAGCCTCCCTAAACACAGCCTCTGGTCTGCATGCACAGAGCCCACATCTTCCTGCATCCTTCTGCACGCCTCCCAAGGGAAGGAGCTGTAGGCTGTTCACGAGCGTGCACGGTGGTGATGGGATGCACCTCATCAAGGACACAATTTCTTGAGAAACAAATCCAAAACACATCTGTGCCTTATAAAAGGAGCCTGCCCCTGCTAATATCAGCATCTCCCATCAGCTAGCATTAAAACTGACTGGGTAGGAGGTTACATGAGGAGCCCACGAAGCCTTAACAGTGGTCTGTTTTCAGGAGCAACGTGATACTGTCTGTGGGATAGAAACCTAAATCGCTTGCGTTTTCACTGACATTTTGCCAGTGGTGTTGTAGAGCTCAGACCACACAGGGAAAATGGTGTTCCAGGATATATCGCCTCCTTAAAGAGGGGCTGTGAGACTATGACCTAATGTTTATAATTGTAAGAGTTATTGAGAGTCAATTGAAAATGCAAAGTTCCCAAGTGACTGCATTTATCACTTGTGTGATTAGCATGCTTGTGGAGCATAAACAGCTGAACAAATCCAAATGGCTGGTGAAGTTCATTAAGGGAAAGAACATTTAAAATATGTCAGATATCGTTGAAAACGTAGGTAAAGGCATGATTTTAACCCCTGGTCAGAGAGGACGATCAAAGGGTTTTTTAATGGGCTTTTCAACATGTCTGGTCCCCATAAATGTCTGGGCCAGTATAGTTTACTTGGGAACTGATAGGAATATTGATAGCATCACTGTACTTGGCAGGATTTAACACGTTCAGATATGAAAGCTTGCATTATGAATTACTCCTGAGAAATTTGGTTTTAGACAAAATGCTGCTAAGACAACTTTACTTTTACCATAAACATATCAAAATATTAGCATAATTTTATAATGTTTATAATAAACTTTATATAATACATATATAATCTTAAATATTTATGGCTTTGTATATATATTACTTATATATGTATAACTGAAATCTCCATATAATTCCCTAAGGCATCATTTCTTAGCATTGTATTTGTGTAAGTGTAGCAAAAGTTTCTTTAGGTGAGATTACAGTTTGAAGTCTGCAGTATTTTAAAAATTTATTTTTAATCCAGGTTTGAGTGTATATAGTTGAAATCATTGTGTCCTAGATGACAGAAGGTCAGATATTTAGTGCTATTCTGTAAAACCTGGAAGACTTGTTTTGTTGTAGATTAAACACAATGACTTCTGCATTCTAATTGTATCTTACTTTCACATCTTCATTGGCTCAAGAAAGAACACAAATTTTTTTTTTTGAGCTTCCTTTAAAAAAGATTATTATTTTTAGGATTTGGCTAAGGTTGAAGTTAAGGATTTTTCCCAGCTTACTCCATTTCAATATGCCTGCATCCTGGAGAAGGAATCTGGGAAAATAGGGGAGAAGCTTAAAGTACAATTACTGAAAGTACAGAAACTGAAAAATGCAGACATGTTTCATTGACTTTGTAACAAATTTTACTTCATACTGTTTTGCACCTTCTCGTTTATATGTTAAGGTGTGTCAATGCTAATTAAAAAAAAGAAAAAATTTTCTCTTTTAATAATAAGTTAAACAGAGATGTGCTTTTTTTTAGAGTATTCCTCTGAAAAAGAATACCATGAAAGTTGAATTATTGGTGGAAACTACTGCCAGAATTATTATCTGTGCTGCTATGACAATATTTCACAACCAGTGCTTTCCATATCTTCGTTCATTTGTGAACATAAATTTTGCTGATCCAGAAATTGCAGAGATGTCTCGAAGGTCTTTACTGGAAACCTAGTATGGAAGGTGCTTGTCGAGGGGACAGCTTCAAAACAGATTTATGTAGCTTTCTGTTTGCGTGCAGATGGAGTTTGCCGAGAGATTGGGAACACTGTTTTTATTGGTTTTGTGCTGCTTTTATTTTTGGCTGACTTTGCCCATCTTTTTTCAGTCAGCCCCAGGAGTGTGCTGTGTTGGGGACCTTGCACTTAATTCACATCAGCAGTTTCAGTAAACATGTAGTAAATAATAGATCACACATTTTTAAAAAAAAAATTTAAAAAAAATGTGTTGGAATGCATTTTTTAACAGCTTTTACACCTGTGTTTCTGACATTTTTTAAGAATCCTGTATGTCGTATGACAATCCAAGAATAGTCATGCATTGATTTTGGAAAAACAAACCCTTGCAGACCAAGGGCATCTTTTCCATCTACTCCTCTCTGCTGAGCATCAGATCTGCCCATTGTCGTCTCTTAAGTCTTGGGTAACTCTAGGTGATGGGGGTGGGTGTCTGTGCCTGTCAAACGCCTTGTCTCTGCGTGGCATATCGAACTTCTGTGGTTACGGTGGCTTGAGGTGTGGGGGCTGTCGTAAAGCCACCATCTCCTCCTACCAGTCAGGTGTCCCAGCTGTACTCTACAAAAGCCTTGGTTTTCTCAGTGAAATCCATGACTCACATTTTCTCTGTTTAGTTCATGATTTATTTCTCAAAATTACTCTAACACGCATTTCTTGTAAATGGCCCGTAGCCTCATGAGAGAGGTTTGGCTCATCTGCTGTGGCTTTTGAAATCCTAATGACCATTTAATCGAGTAAATGTGAGATAAGCTGTGAGCTAGAGCTGGTTTCATGGCTCTGCTTGCATTTAACAGTGTCATGGTCTTCAAACAATACGTATCCTAAAGCATTAAACCATCCCAGGCATTGATGGCATTAAGCTGTTTTCCACACCCACAGTCTAGCTGTGCATCTACAACTCAATGTGAATTGCCCCATAGCTGGGGAAGTCACAAATACCCATGTACACTGTCTTTCATTACACAGCTTAATGAGATTTCCATATCCCCCAGGAAACCAGCTTGGCCCACAGAAGGGTGATAACCATATTAGTTTTCTCTATGGCCACCACGTCCTGCTGCTCCTGAGATCCTCTCCATAGGAAAGGCATGATAGTGTGTAACAGACTGTAAAAAAAGGAATTAAAACAGATGCTGATATTTCATCTTCAGATTATTAAAATGTGTTTTAAGCAATAGAGGGAAGGAATATATTAAAATCTTAGGGTTTTTTTAGTTTGTTCCTGTATGAACCTCCAGGTAATGTTGAGAGGCTGGTTGCTGTTTTCCATGCTCATGGCAGATACCCAGCAGGAGATAATTACCTTTCAAGAGTGCCTGGCTTCTTTTTTAGGGATTTAAAATAATTGTCCAGCAGAGAATAAATTGTTCCAAAGTTTCATGCCTAGGAAAAGATTTCCCAAACTACAAAGTTTTATCAAGAACAAATGAGATATTAAACGAACGTGCAGGCAACCACTTAAGATCTGACTAAAGGAAAATTCTGCTCCAAACAACACAAATCTACAGGAATGTGTTTTGTCAAAGTCACAATTCATTGAATTAAAATTTTTGAGATCTGACTATTCTCCCACTCTCTTAGAGTACAAACACAGAACATATTTTTCCATTTTCAAACCCTCTGTGTCTGGAATTGACACAGCCATCAAAAAGAGAGGAAGGAGCTTGGTCATGTAGCTGTGTTGGGGAATGTAAAAGTTCCATTAAAAGTTCTTGTTAATTTATATGTGCATTGTAAAAAACGTTGAGATATGAAATTTGGTAGAATAAAACATCAACCTGGTCACAGAAGTTGCAACTGACTTTTATCCTCATATTTACAAGGTTACACGAACAGGTCCTTGTGCAGTCTCCAGACTGCAGTCTGTATTTTAACAGAGTTCTTTCCTACTCAACAGGTTATAATGTTGATATAATATCTAGTATTAAACTGTATTTTATGTAATCTCTTTTCGGTCATGTTGCAAAAACGTCGGTTATTAAAAAAACCTCAACTAAACCATGGAAAGGTAAATGTCATTAAACTCACTGAGGATAAAAAACTGTGCTCTTAAACACATGTTTTCATGTTCAATTCATAAGAAAGTATACTTACTTCTAAAATCATGATCTGATGTTATGTAATTGCCAAATATTTTAAAATGAAGAAATATTTAGAGTAATTTCCTGTTTCCA
Organism: Serilophus lunatus; assembly: GCA_013399895.1. Classification (NCBI taxonomy): domain Eukaryota; kingdom Metazoa; phylum Chordata; class Aves; order Passeriformes; family Eurylaimidae; genus Serilophus; species Serilophus lunatus. The sequence goes on from VXBA01005611.1 coordinate 23,871, forward strand.
TAGAATGCCATGCCCAGAAACAGGAGAGAAAAATCTGTTTCTCTGCTTGCATCGTGCATGTCCAAAGGACATCCCCAGCCAGCCAAGCACTGTCCTGGGCTATAATTAAAATGAGACTGAGAACCACTACAGGTCTATTGTAAATGAGTGTGTTCCAAGTGTCATTAATGCAAAAACATTTTCTTCAAATTAGGAATATACTTTGCTATATGTGAGATTTTCTATGGTTTTTTTAGGGTGGGGGCCCAATATTTTTACAGTCCACATGGTATTTTGAATATAGGTGTGTAAAGGGTGTGGGATTTGATTATTTATTTCTGTCTTAAATCACAGCGGGTGTTTTGTAACACCTGTGTTTGGTTTTGTAATGATAAATGAATGCCTGGCAGACATATGCAATAGGAAATATGGTCATGTCCCAGACAAGACAGGACATCCTCTCCCTGGGCATAACCAAGGGCCTGATCTTTTCCTGGTTATGTTGAATTAATACAGAGTCGAGTTCTTGACTAGGAGATTTTGTATGTGCAATAACTTTGTGGTTTTAAATATAGCCTCAGGAAATGGAGGAGTCGTTAATGAATTTAGAGTAGATGACTTAGCAAACTGAAATTTGAAGAGGACTCCCAGTGCTAAAAATGTTAGCAGACACTGGTAAAAAAACTTAGTCACAGTGGGTGACTAAACTTTAGTCACTCTGGGTGCTGCAACATTCTTTTGGCTGCTGTATTGTTTCCTGAAAGGCTTATTATTACCACACAATTAACTGAGACGACAAATAGTTCCATAATCCTTCTGACAGAAGTGCTGCTTTTTTAAAATTTGCCCCATGTGAATCGCGCTAGCCTTTCCATTTTTGGGCATGATTATGTCCATTACGCTGTCTATTAATACTTTTCCTACAGGAGGCAAATCCTTACACACCAGTGATCTTTTGGGTGTTATTTCTCGTGCAAATTCAGATTACATATTTAAAGATATTTTTATCCTCTAATGGTGATGATGCTTGGTAAAATGACACTGCAGTGAGGAATACAGGCCATTCTGTGCCTCCCCTAAGCCTGCAGAGATGCCTACAAGCCATTTTCTTACATACTTCTCTTGCCCATGGCCTGTCTTTCATCTGTGAGTTAACTGATCCAGTATTTTCTGAGATAATTATCTTAAGCTTTGACAATTCAGTTAGAAAAGTGGTTGAGCAGGTAAATAAAAAGTAAACCCCATATGGTTTCAACACTCTTTCAATTAGGCAGCAGTACTAATGATTGGCTTATCAGGAACAACAGTGGAATTTTTTTCCTTCTGTAATTGAGGATAAGGTTGTGCATTGATGACTGACCTCCTGAGAGTCCAAAGCTCTCAAAGAGAGAACTCAACTATCACTCATGCTGTGATCATTTGGTGTTTCTCAGTGATGGCAAATCACTTGCACCCCCAAATTTAACTGGTTCCTCAAGACTTTATGTGACGCTGAGAGAAAGACTCATTACAAAATTCAAACCTGGACTTTAGGTTGCTTGGTGGGACAACACAGAGCCTTTGACTGCAGCAATGTTCTAGTCTCTTTTTCCTGTTGATTTGCCATAAGGCTGCATATTTTTTGGTGTCAGAGTAGAGGTTGTAGTCTGCCTTTAGAAGAGAGCTGCAGATGCAGCATCTTCACTGCCATGTTATACTCCATGAAAAGAAAATGCATCAAAAGAATGGTAAATCAATAATTGCTATAAAGTAGAAACTTCACTTTGGTTGTCTTTTATAATGGTATTTACACCACAGGCTTTTACCAGCCTTTAGTGGCAGTGGGGATAGCCATCAGAGTATAATTAAACTCCATTTAGAGGGTTTAACTTGTGCTTTGGTGCTGAGGGAGTCATTCCAAAGCTTAGAGTTATAAAGGGGATTTAATCACAAAAGATTAAATAAATCCCAGCTACATTTGACAAGCATTCCACTCTTCAGTAAGTCATATGATCCATAATAATTCTCCAAAAGCCTAATTAGCTCTGTTCCTTATTTAAATTATATTTCTTCCACAAGACTCTTCTGGCATGGGTCGATCTGTGTTGCCTTTTTGATGCATGTTTTGCTAATCAGGCTTTTCATCCATCCAGTTAATCATCCCTTCCCTGCCGTGAAGCCGCACTCCCTCCCCATTCACCAAGATGCTTTAGATGTCTCATAACCCAGGCTCAGAAAGCTTGTGTGGCCAAGTGCCCCGGGGCAGATGATAGCAGGAGTCAAAGGCCAGTGTGATAGAGAGCAGCGTGATTTAAACCTGTCTAAAGAAACTTCTGAAGAGATTTTTGCTGGAGGCTTTCATTCCATCCATGACCTCCTCCACCAGGACAGACACAGGCTTTATCCTCTTCATGGAAACTTTTATTTTCTTCATTTGCAGCAATACCATATCTCTTCATGTTCTTTTTTCAGGTGGGGTTTCTAGCAGGAATCACTTGTGGTGTGTTGCCCCAGGGTTAATACAGGGCCTCTGTATCATACTGGGCATGTGTCACTGAGCCAATGTGCATACTTGGCCCAGAAAAAAAAAAATTAAATCTTTACCTGATCAAAAATTCCTCAGAGTGCATGAACTTTTCCAAATACTTGAAATTATTGATGGAGATGCCTTCTGAAGTGTGATAGCAAACCTGCATGTTCCTGTAAGCAGAGATGTAATCTGTTCGCGTCTGCTGTTCTGGGGAGCAACATTTGTCAAGGTTCGTTTGGCTACAGCTATCCCTTGTTTTTCCCCTTCAAAACTCAGTTGCAGAATTTCCAAACTGCTTTCTGTTGAACAATAGCAAAGAAATGAGGGAGCTCTTGTGCATACTAATCACTTGCATGTTTTGCCTGAAATGTTTAATAGGTGGCTGTGCAAACACTGTTTCTTCTGCATCAAGACCTGGGCTGGAGCTAGAGGCCAGATCTCTGGAAAACAGTGTAACACTGACATATTTTTTGTGGCTAAATTCCTTAAAAGAAGGCTTAAAGCTGCCCATCTGTTGTGTTTATCACTCAGCTTTAAGCTGACTTAAGTGACTGGACTGCCTGGGAGCACAGGTGTCACACAGGTATCAGAGCAATGCTTTGCAAATACATCTTGATTCCACAGATCAACCATGCTGTGATGATTTTTATTATTATATTGTTACTTTTTAAAAAACATTTTTTTATTCTCTGTAATTCTCCAAATAGCAAAAAAAGTAAATGTCTAGAAAACCACCACAAAGACTGCTGTGGGGAGGAAAATACCTAAATGGGGAAGGAATTGACCTTTTGTGCTAATAGTAGACCGCTTTTTTTTCCATTTTATTTCATAAGATTGCTTATCAAAGCCAAGCAAAAGCCCAGGTACCTGCAGTCCTGTCCATGCTTACACAGTGGTGCAGCCTTCACCTCTGTGCTACTCTGTGGGCTGAAAGGGAATTAATGAGCCAAGCTGGCACAGGGTCTCTGGCCTGGTTACAGCTCTGTACTTATCTCCGAAGGTAAGAGCAATCCCCATGAGATGGTAATCCCCATGGTTAGCACCAAGGAAGGTCGAGCTTATTAGCAAATCCTGGGGCAAAATGACCCACTGGCACCAGTGGTTTGGCAATTCAGAGCTGCCATGTGCATGGACAGTGCCCTGCCTTGATTATTTTTCAGTCTGTACTCTCAGAATTTTGCATAGAGAGATTTCCCAAGTGGTCAAAACAGATGTCAGATGTTCTGCTTCTAGGATCTTCCTAGTTTCACCCTTTCTTAAAACAGAGGGATATGCTGATATATTTTTTAAATTGCAGTCCATGGGGGAAGGAAATTGTTTTGCTCTGTTTCTGCAGCTGGAATGTTTTTCCTGAAGGTATGATATGCAATCAGTAATAAATTTTAAAAACATAATAATTTAGAAAGTGGCAAGTCCGAGTTCTGATCCTGAAGCAGTCAACGACACATGGACTTTTACTCTCCTTACTCAGGCTCTCCTTGTTATACTGTGGATAGCCTGTGGAGTTGGGTCAGAAAACAACAAATTGTATGGCCAGAGCTGAAAATCAGATGTATCCACAAGGAATAAATAATGTTGGCTAATTTACCTGAGGATAACTTGTTATAGACTTTTCTAACATCTTTAAGCATCAAAATTAAAATTTAGAACACAATGTGATTTTTTAATTAATTTAAAAAAAAAAAAGAAAATAAAAAAGCCACATTATTTCAGATTGTACCTCTTGGTGTGCCAGGTCCACTTCCCCTGGCACAGATGAGGAGCAGTGCCATTGGTATGGACACTCCTCATCTGTCCTGTGTCCTGGGACGCTGTGTTGCTCGTACAGGTCCCAGGCACCCTGGCTCTGTGGACCAGCTCCCTCCTTCCCCTGCACCCTGAGCTGGCATTAGGCCCCAGCAACGAGAAGTCTCTTATCCAACCTGATCTAATGCTCTCTGAGTCAAGTGTGTCTCCCTCACTCCCACCATGCTGCCACTATTATACAATTCAGGTACAACCTTACAAAGAAGAATGAAGAAGAATAGGGACAATAGTGTGAGGAAGGAGGAGAGCATGGAGGCTAAGAGACGGGAGAATGGGTAGCAGAAAATAGAAATGCCCAGCTCTGTAGAGCATCCCCATTAGAGGCACTTTGCACCCTGACACAGCATACCTTTGCAGCTGCAGTTTAGTCCCAACTCATAGCTCAAACTGTTAAGAAACTTGAGGCCTTTCCAAGATTTCAGAGTAGCTTTGTAAATGCAACAAAGCCTTTGTTTGACCTTTTGCTGTAATCTCCTGAGTGCAACATTGTTTAATCAGAAAATAATAATATAATTATTTTGTGAATAATTATAATACTAATAATAATTGCTATGTGATTTATTTTTCACAATTTTTATACCAGCAGTCACTTACCAAAAATAGCTGAGGTGTTTACATAATTGAGAGCTTTTAAAAAGATACTGTCTACATTGTTCCTGGTCCATTCAAATATTGAATAAATCCTGCGCCAAAGAAAGCTACAGGATGTTTGAAGTTGTTTATGGGGGTAAAAGGAGATGAGTCTCACTGGCTTTAGTGAAGCCAAGATTTTCAAAGGCAAATTAAGTCTGTTTACTCAATTTTTTGGGTCAGGAGTCTTGCTCTTCTGGGACGGACTGGGGAATATTTTGAAACCCAAACCAATGGAGCCATGATGCAAAGATGTCTCAGTTCCCCAGCCAATCTCTACACCCAAGCAGGTGAAGAGCTGACCAGGCGCTAGATACTGTGAGAGTCAGCTTTCCTGCTCAATCAGCAGGACCAGATGGTAGGTTTATCGGTGGCTGTGTGGATTAACTTTCCATCAACCAGCAGGGCAGTCTGTGGTACTTTAGGCAGATGGATCCAGCTCCTGGAGCAGCACTGGCCCTGAGCCAGTGGCTGCACATCAGGCTGGAGCAGATCCTGCTGCAACTCTGTATGTTTTGCCATCTTAAAACACCCACGTGGCAGAAAACCAGCTCCAGTGGTAGCCTTTAGACTCCAAATTGTGCATGCCACCTCCCTGGAATGCCACCTACTTTTTGCTGGAAGAGGGTTGGTGGAGGAAAACCCTGCAATGCTTGGCCACTTTTAATACTCTTTCCCTGAGCTACTGCTTAAGACAGGGCTGAGATGGATGGACTTTTGTTTTGACCTACCTATGGCAGTTTTCTGGTCTTATCATCACTGGTTATTTATACTGCTCTTGTGTCTATTAATTTCCAAAGTAGTCTTGTTTTACAGTGTTTCATCTTCCTGGGCATTTGGAGAACACATGCATGTACTTAGTGAAGTGTTGGACTGATTTAGTTTCTCAATAACTTGAAAATAAAATATGTCTCTTAAAAAAAGTGAAAGATTTGAAGAGCCAAAATGCTACACTTGAAAATGGCAAAACACTCTGAAATTTGTTTTAACAGTTTGGATGCACTAATACATTCCTTTTATCCCTCCTAAACTCCTTGGCTTGCTAAAAAGATTCCTATCCAGATTGCCTTTAACAAATTCATCCTACAGATGGGTTGCACAACTAAAACTGATCTTATTATTCATTTTTAGGCTTTCGGTGGTGTTACTAAATTCTGGATTGATTGTTGTTTTCTAATCTTAATTTTACTGTCATTTTAAGTGCACAGAGGGGTTTTAAAAATAATTCAAGATGGGATCATGCCAAAAACTGCATCTGAATTCCTGGAGGATGAGGGAAGCTTTGAATCAAACAACTGGCAAGTTTGCTGGATAGGGAAAGGCCAGCACAGTATTCTCAACCTGTGAAATTATCAACAGGAACTCTTGGCTGCTATGGTAGAGTTGCTTAGTCTTTTGGTTTCATTGAGAATGTTGTGTCCATGGTTTTGTTTAACACCTGAGCTGCTGATTCCTGGCTGTCCTGAGAAAAACCTCTGCCTGGTGGGGAAGGGATGAATTCCTTGTTATCGTTTTTGTTTATTTTTAAGCTGTTGTCTATAGAGAGACTCTAGAAGGTGAAACCAACAGCCAAAAACATCAAGCAAAGAAACATGCTGGCTGTGCGTTATCCCTGTACCTGCTTCACACTGCCTTCCTTCCTTCACTTCACTCTGATGGGATCCCACTCTTGTGGTACCACATCCCTGTGAGCCCAGGTCAACCCTTGCAGCTTTTCATTCCAATGAGCAGCTGTGGTTGAAGGTCACTTCCCTCTCTATAGCTGTTACTGCACCTTCTTGATGCAAGAGAATGACATTGTTGGTAGAAAAAATGGTGACGGCGTTAATCCCGAGAGTCCCATTGGAAACTTCATCTTTGTTGTTCTGCTTGTACAAACTGGTGTTTTTTAGGCAGAGTTGCATCCACAGTTTCATGGTACAGAGTACTCGCTGGCAGTACAAGTTTCTCATGTTTCCCCGTGAGAGACATGACAAGCACCCTGGGGCTTGTGCCTGCACTGCTGTGCCTGCGCAGCGTATTCAGGCTGACGCCAAGAGCATTCGCAAGCAAACCTGTGCTTCCAGCCTCACCAACCAGAGTGTTGCAGGGAGCATGCCAAAATTCAGTGGTTGCATCAGAATCCCGAAGCTTTGAGAATTTTCCCCTAAATGATGCACGTCTAATTCCATCCTTCATATTCCAGTCCTGGACAGCATGAGACAACTGAGTTAATTGCCCTTATTAGCATAAAAGTAAATGTCACCCTGCAGGAGCTACCAGGGTTACATGTGTTTTATATGTGCGTGTGTGCAGTCAGCACAGTGTGTGCTAATATTCAGGAAGCTGGATGAACTTTGTGCCACTAAATTTAATAAGAAGTATTCTCTTAACCCCAGATAGCAGAAGAGTGTATTTAATTCATTTGTTTTTATCATCAGAAGCAAACTTAACCTCAAATTTTTGATTGTCGTGCGAAAGTTGGATCTGAAATACTTGCTAAGATTAAGAAATACTTTTAATGTGTAGAAATAGGAAGGAAAATAGCTTGTGTTCAATAATGCTTATTTATAAAGATATTTATAAAGGAGGGCAAAAGAAAAAACAGTGTAGTTTTTGTGACCTGAGCCTTTGGCACCCACCCAAACCCCTTTGCATGCTGAGTCCGCCCATTAAACACTTTGTCATATCTTTCATATAATCCCACTGTCTGGTCTTAATCTTAAAAAAATAGGCCTTTGTTTTGTATTTGACTCTGGAGGATAAAGAATAAGAGACTGTCTGCAGTGTTGTCAAAGCTGGGTGGGCATTTTAATGTTCCTTATACATTTTTCTATTGTGTAAGGGCATTTGGTCTGTGTGCGCGGGTCCGCTGGTTGTCCATTGTTTATATCCTCTGCTGGTGTTATCTGCAAATTCCTCCTCTTCTCCAAGGGGAGTAGATTTCTCCACAACAACTTCTCTTCCAGGCTGAGAAAAGCTGTCTTTGTGGGGCCACTGGCAAGCCACACAGCTCTGTTTGTGGGCCGCCAGAGGGGTGAGCACTCCTGCAGGGAGAAAGCCTATATTAAGATTTTTTTTTTGAAAAATAATAGAAAAATTACAATACTACAAGAGGGAGGAGGATGCTGGGCTGCTCTGCTGAGGACAGACCATGCACTACAGGCTGTGCAATTAGAAACCGAATCTCTGAGCAGACTGAAATCTGCAGCCTCTATTTCCACTAGGATTTTAGCCTGTACAGTGTGAGTTTCCCTGTTTTCTGTTACAGAGCACTTCGACTGCAATAGCTGCAGAAGACATTGTGTGCAGATGTTTATTGCTTTGTGTTGATGCAATTGGTGATGTCAACTCCCAGTCTGTATCTCTGCATCTGTTGGGAGAGCAGGACACACATTCAGCTGTCAAAATACCATGTTCTTGTGAGAAGGGAAGGAAGGCAACTCCTAGGCTTGAATTTGTTGAAACTGCTTGTCACCTATCCCCTCCATTTTAACTCACAGTCTGAACAGCCTTCCTTTGCTCCCTGTGGTGCTGAAAAAAAATGCAAGACCTTAGATGCTCTGTTATTTTAAGATTAAAACAACAGTGAACTTGCCCACATTATGCAACTAGGGGTTGCACTTCGTAGTTTAGTGAGTTTGTGTGCCATTAACCTTTCTTCAGCTAGCTGGGTTCTTACTGTTTTTGTCAAATGTCCATAGCTCTAGGGTTATGATTGCTGATAGCATGTAATATTGGGGAGATATTTGGAATTGCATTCAGATTGGTATGGAAGTGATAAAGATACGGGTTACTCTGTAGCAGCATCTGTCCAGAAAAGCAAAAGGTATCAAAAGTTAGTTGACTGTAAGTCTCTTATCAACTCATTATACAGGTTTCTTTTTTACATAATGTAATTTCTGTGGGGTTTTTCCCCCCAGTATTGTTATTGTCATTGTGCCAGCTGAAAATCTTTTATATCTGCAGTTCCAGCTGTTCTCTGGGATCAGTTTAGGCCCTCTGTTTCATGACCTCTCTGTAATATGGTCATGCAGTGTCAGTGTCTTAGCCTTATGGCCGTGCTTTTTTCAAGGATGCCTGGTAGAGGATGGTTTGCTTTCTGCGAGTCGTTTGATGAAACAAAACAGATCTACAAGTGCAAGCCATTTCCAAAAAGTATGTGAATATTCAAACTTAAACCACAAGAAAGCCAAGCCTTTTTACGCTGCAGCAGTGGAGACTCTGTGTTTCACCCCAACGAGGGCAGCCAAGGTGACACCAATGAGAGCAGACAAAACAACTTGGTGTGGACATGGGCTTCAGTTGTGGGATCTGTGGGAAAATAATGTCGGGTAAATATGGTTTCGCTTGTTCAGCTGGAGCAGGTTCTTTGGTTCTGTGCCTGTTTGCTGGTGGATCCTCCCTGCTTCTGGGTACACATGATGTGATTATTCAGGGGGCAGGCTGCAGGTGCTCCCCAAAGCCTTTGCAGTGGTAATACTAACTCAGCACTTCTGGCACGTCCTGCCCACCAAGCTGCAATGCTACAGCTTAAAGCACTGCTTAAACCCACCAGAATCATTAAGCTGGGAGATGCTGCTGATCCACCAATCCCAATATGTCACCTTCCTGAGCATTCAAAAGCAATCTCCCCCTTTGCCGCAGTTTTCCCTCGGTTTTCAACCATTTTTCAGAAACAGAAAATATTTTCTATATGTTTAGTTACACTTAGTCAAAATAATGGATAACTTTTGTAACTTAATTCGCTTTCCTCTTTGACTGAAGAAAACTTTGTCATCCCTTGGCAAGTAGCTCCACAGTTCAAACGGCCATCGTGTGGCTAAGGCCTACATTTATTTCATTTTATCTGGTTCTTACTAGCTTTGTCTTACGCTCCCCGCTTCTTGCAGTGTGCCAGTGATTAAGCATCAGGTGGTGCATCGCAGTCATGCATTTTGAGGTTTTTCAGCTTGGCAGACTCCACTATGTTTTATGGACATTTATTTTTTAAAAGTTACTCCAGCACAAAAGTTCCTTCTATAAAGGCTCTGTTTCTAATCCCTCCTATTTCTGAAATCTGATTTCTGGGACAAATATCTCTTAAAATGTATTTTCCATTAAGTATAAAGTTTCTCATTTGTAGTCAATTAGGACGTTATTAAGGAACTCACTTCCATTCAGGAGACTGTCTGCAGAAGCAGGAAGAAATTGTGGCCAAATTTAGCATAAGCAGATCTGCACCTACAGAGCTTGGAGGCCGTATCTGCTGCTACAGGGTTGGCTGACCACTGCTGTGGCTCTCCAAACTGCCTTACCTGCCCGCTGTGGCATTGTTATGGATTTGTGCAGATTTCCAGGCTCACTCTGGCCACATTTCACCAGTGAGGTGATACACTTCTTTCCCACAGCTTGTCCTCCAGCCTAACTGCCTGTTTCTGTGCAAGAACTGTGACCTGTCCTTGATTTACAAAGTGCCTAACCTGCTTCGGGTTTACTTGCGAAAGTTTCTGCAGTGCCAACAGCCCAGCTCCAGGGATTGATTGATTGATTGGTTGATTGGTTGATTGATTGATTGATTGACAGTCCTGTGGCAGTGCTGCCTTGTGGTTCATGGTTCAGACTATGCCTTGTGGGTGTAGCTAAGCACCTCCTGGCCATGCTCTTTCCCGAGTCCCCAGAAAACTGTTTAATCACTTGGTTCACGCTGAAAACTGATCCTCACCTCCCCTTTTTACCCCAAACATGGCCAACAGGTAACCTGCAGGTTGTTTGGTTCTCATCCCTTACGGTGCTGATGCTGCCAAGGAGCAGCTCTTCAGTCACTTGTCCTTAGGCTGCTGTATTGCTCTCCTGGGGGAAAACAAGGAACATGGAGACTTTTGGCCTTTGTCAGCTTCCCAGAGGGGAGGGAACTCACCAGAAAATCTTCTGGTCCAGCAGCCAGCTGGGCTGGGTGTGCAGTGACCATCCCTGGGACAGATACACCTGGAGCCTTGGAGAGAGGAGGTGAGCCTGAGAGTGTGACCTCTTCAAAAATATGAGCTTTGCCACAGCCATTTTCTCTAGGTGGCTTATTTACACAGAACAGGGATCATGGGATTTGCTGATAAACTGTTGGAAAAGGAAGAGCTGGTGAAACAAGGGCTTGTCTCTGCACGATGTGGCATGCAATCCAGGATATAAATAACAGTTTTCATCAAATGCTAATGGAAAAGCTGTTCCTGAAAAGTGAAGGTAAAGCCGATGCAGCATGCTAAGCAGCTGTGTGCTTTTTAGCCAGACTCAGGATAAATGGCTCCTCAGATAACCACTTAGCTTGAGTATCTGTCAGCTGTGGGCGTCATTTGTGTGGGAGACGTTGGAGGCTGAGAAAAGGGCTTACTTCTGTACTTTCTGGGATGTCCTCCGGGTGGCTGTGAGAAGCTGGGTGTTAATGAGTTCAGCAGCTGCCGGGAGTGGTGTTATTTTCCCACTGTTCCCACAGATGCTGCATTGCCAGTCAGGGTGTCTTTAAGATGAAGGATGCCTATGATGAATACCAAACCTCTTTCAATCTTTGTGGGCTTTTTTCCTTTGTCCCTGCTAAGATTTAAACCAGCTCTGCTCTTACCAAATCTCTCATTTTTGTATGAGTATTTGACAACACGGTCACAAACTACATATTTTTTTAGGCTCTTGAGAGTGTTTCTTAAGTTCTGCTAATGCCCAATATTGGCCTTGCCCGTGGATTGTTATCCCAATCTCTGTTATCCCATGTGGCATAGACACAGGCCGGCGTGCCGGCAGGGATCTGTAGAGCAATTTTCACCAAGTGCCCGGGTATCAAAGATCTGTCTCTCACGTGGCCATCCTCTCTTGTGATTGAAAAGGATAAATATACCTCTGCAGACCAGGTTTCCTAAGAGGTTCAGAGTCAGGTTGAATCATGTTTTCCCCTAAACAAAAGTTAGCTTTTATTATTTCTAGATGTTTGAGCCTATTGCTGGAATATTAATGCTACTAGTTTATCTTTCTTGAGGCAATGTAATATTTTCTTGGCTATGTAACCCATCTTCCTGTGCAGCGAACAGATGTTCTCACTGGATTCCTCACATCTCTGAGGTCTCTTTCCTGGATGTTTTACATTCAGATAGAATTTATGAATGTGTAGAAGCTTCTTCTGGGATGTACTGTGTTTCTTCCCAGCAAGTTTCCCAGGGCACTGGGATGTCTGTTGGCTTTCTGGTGTCTCTCAGATTTGTATAAATGTGACTTTCCAGAATGCTTTGTCAGACAAGGATCTCCCTGCTTTTTGCAGCTGATAATTAACAGGCATTAGTCATTTTTAACAGCAAAGACATGCTTTTATCCTACTATTTCACTTAATGTTGGAAACATTTTTATTCAGAACGTTTCTCCCTGTTTTTTAGCTCCTCTGCCGAAAATGTAGCATCGCTAATGACAATGGATCATTAATTTTTATGTTTGTGATAGAGAGAGGAGATGGTTTGATGGTCCTTAATCTTTCAGATTTGCTATGCCACAGCCTATGGTTTTGTGCAGGCATAAATATATGGCTGTCTCTCTGAGTCAGTTTTGGGTTTCTGCCCTTTACTTAAAGGTGTTTGATGATGAGCATCTGCCATCTGTAATGTGATGGAGCTGACATGCCAGTACTGCTCCATGAGTAACAGCAAGTACAGCTAATCCTTGCCATTCCTCATACACTTTTCCAGTTGAACATACGCAAACAATTTGAGCTGAAAGTTCAGCTTGGCAATATTTGGGTAATAGCTCTTTGTATAGGACAAAGCAGTCTTCTGCTATGGGATTACCTCATGGGAGAGGTCCTTTGTTTCATTCCAGTTTGGCCTTAGAAATATATTTTGGTTTAGTTGGTGAATTTCTAAAAATGAAGTTCAGATAAGTAGGGCAATGTTTTAGACAAATGAGCTAAAACTGGTCCAGTTATAGCTGTTCCATGCATCTTTTTCATTATATGAGCTATGGAATTTAAAAAATGAACTTTTTTTTCCTTTTACAGGACATAACCAGAAATAATCCTTAAGTTTATCAATTTAAAAATAAATATTAGGCTCATGTGCTTACACTCAAACTTACCTTTTTAAAGTGGAGGGTTTCTGCATATCTTCTCTCTCTGTTTTGGTTTTTTTCCCTCCCTTCATGTTATCTGGAGAAGAGTGTGATATGTGTTATGAAGATCATTTATCTACTCTAAAACGTTAAGCAAATTCGGCAAAGGGAGATATGAGTTGCCTACACTGACTGCAGAGAGAATGTGCAATGGGCTGTCCCGGATCTTCATCTTGTATCTCCTCTAGTTATGTTGTGCTGGCCCCCAGCTATCAGATCATGAGCTTTAAAGCCATCAGCTTGGAGATTTTTCAGGCTCAGACTTTGCATTTCAGTTTTCAAAACTTCTCAGCACTCCTAAATCCCAGTTTGGAGTCAGAAAGATGTGTGCACTCAGTGGTGAGAAGACAGGATGCATCTGTGTCTTGTTCAGGAAAATGCTCCATACATCTTTAGAAGGAAGACTATTCAGTTCAGGAGTGGGTCCTTCAATCACATTTTTACAATCTCGGATCCTTTTGCAGTTAACTACAGTTGCTGGGTGTCATTAGGCTTGCTGCTGTGGACTAATCTCAAAGGGATTTTGGTATTGCAGTGGCTGACTTCTAGGCACCCGGCTAACTAATGAATTCCAGAGCCTCAAGTCAGACATGCAGCCATATCCAGGGAAAACAAAGGGCCTGCATGAGGGAGCACCACAAAAGCCCTTGAGATGAGGGCTGCTACCTGAGCAAGCCAGTGGGAATTTTATGTTAAGATGTTGCTCAGTGCTGCACTGTCTGACTGGAGCCCTTTCCTGGGATTGGGTGCTGCAGGCATCACTGGAACATTTTTTTAAAGGGGAAAGTGGAAGGATCCTTGCAAAGAGCCCTATGTGACTGTGGGAGGCTCTACTGAGGTGTTGGGTGCATGAGGACTCGGTGATGGCAGGAAAAAGGTACTGCATGGCCCTGGGGGCAAACAGCGGTGCTGCCAACATCAGAATTGGCACTGGACTTGCACTCTTAATCAAATTTATCTCAGCTTCAGTGGGAAAATTTGTCCAGCTGAATTTCAAAGGACCAGGCTAGGTGAAAAAAAAAACTCATGGAAGGTACATATCAGCAAGTCAACATTTAGATACTTGGCTGGTGAAGCTGTTTTAAGGAAACGGTCCCTAATGCGTAATACAGTCCATCAGTTCACAAGGCTGAAATACCTCTGCAAATAAAAAGCAGCCATGCTGGCAAACAGTCTTCAAAGGTAGGGAAATAATCCCTAAGGGGAGATCTGCTTTTGTGTGGAATTCCCCAGCAGACGGCTGGGAGATCTTAACAAACAAGTCCTTTTAAACTGCCATGTACTTTGAAGCCTGAGTGAGCATTCATTCACTTGGCACACAAAGCAACAGTAAAGAGGGGGGGCAAGAGGTGGAAGGGCTTAGTCAAGGTGAAAATGAAGTTGGGTCTTTCCCCAAAGCTATTGTGGGTACAAATGAATTGCTTCAGTGGAGGTAATAAAAGATATGTTATCCCACATTTAATAAAAAGCAACAGTGAAAATACAAAGAGCTCATTTCAGGCTTCAGTTATCTGATGTTTATTGCACACAGCCCTTTTTCCAGGACAGAGACCCAAGAAGTGTATTGCCCTTTGAAGTGTGGGCTGTGTGGCCACTTGCTTATTCGCTGGTTTATGGCCAAATTTCCTTGATATGTTCCACTTTCATCTTTCCAGTAGTGGCAGGGGGCTGTGCAGAGGGGAGAATACAGGCAGACTTCTGGATGTGCAGTGAGGACAGGGCAAAACAGGGAGTACTTCGCCCTGGTGTGTAGGTAGAATGCAGGCTGCAGTGTGAAGCAGAGGCTGGGCTTGGTGAGATGCAGAGCACACTCAGCTTTGAGCACAAGAGGGTTGCTTTGCAGGACTGTGGGGACAACAGGCTTCACAGTGGAAAGCCGTGAGCAAAACTATTGTGGGGTTTTGACTAGGAATAACATAAACTAGTCCTAATTTTTGCTTCCCCTGCTAGTATTTTCAACACGTGTTTGAAACCATTGAGTTATCTCTAGTGGCTAGATCATGGCATTTGGAAAAATAAGCTTCTTGACGGTGCATTTCCTGCTAACTAAGATATTAAACTCTGTGTAGGAATGCCCACTAATATCAACAGGCTTTGGACTGGGGCTATAGTCTGCTTCCAGGCAGCAGTAATCTCTGCACATTTTTTGTATCATAAGCAATTATTTTATAGATCAGTTGCCGTTAACTGGTTGAGGACTTAACTTTGTAATATGATATAGGAAAAAACATTGTGGACTTGAATCACTGTCATGTTTAAGTTTTCTTCTATGAAACAGTAATGCACTTTTAGACTTTATCTAACAAAATACTTTTCTTTATGCCAGTGCTTTTTGCACCATCCTCATGTTTGCAAGCAAGCCCAAAAATTTCAAGCAAATGGAATGGATTAAGATAGACTTTTTTCAAGGGCTTGTGTTATGAATGTTCTTAAAATAACATCTTTCTTTCCTCAAAAAGCAGATTGGTGTGCTGTGATATCATTGTGCAGTCATGACTTTCAGAAACATACTTATTTATATTAATGAAAAATATTTCAGTTGAAAGCGCTGTCAAAACAATCTCCAGGAAAGTCATTGTTGTGGACTGGAAAGAATGCTACTTCACATGTGTTTAATTATTGGGGGAAAAAAATGAATCTTGCCTTGCATCACAAAAATCAAACTGCAATAACAGGAAATCCTGAGACATTTATATAGAGGTTCCTCTTTCATTTTAACTAGCAATTGGTTCCAGCTTCTAAAACCTGTCTAATTCTCAAGTGCTACAAGAATATTGCCTCAGCTGGACTATACACTGCAATGCTTTGAATGTGAGTCTGATTTAATGCTGTAAATCAAAAAAAACCAGCCAACAATGGAAACAACTTGTTGATGTGCAGGGATGCTCTGTTACTTTTTACTTATGAACACATGAGTCAATAGAAATAGCAGTGTCCAAATCCATGAGTAAAGGTATGATTATTATCTTCCCTTCCTCAACCTGTGCATGCCTGTGTTTACACAAGCTAAGGAAATGAGAAGTGAGGTCTGGATCGCTGTTATTTGTGCCATCCCAGGGCCCTGCATTCCCAGCACTGAAGAACACTATTGCTTTAGTTACTGCACAACACAGAGCAAGAGGAAGAGTCTGTATGCCAAAATGTTTGCCTTTTGAGGTCCAGACCGAAGGGCAGCAAGATGAGGATGGAGGACATTGGGGTAGTGCAAAAGAGCCACACAATGGTATTGGTGGCGTATCACCAGCAAGCCCTTTCAAAGTTTTTGAGGCACACAATAGGAAAGGAATGAAACAAGGGATTACACACCAGCTGATGATTCCCAAATGTAAACCAGAGGGATTGAAACCAAGACAGTGTGGCGTCTCCCTGCTAGTGAGTAGCATCAGGTCTCTCATCTGTGAGAGACACTGGTGTCTGTATGACACTTGATTTGATATGCAATGTCTATATGACACCTTTTTGTCATCGCTGTAGATCAGTTAACTAGAAAGTAATTTCAGCAGTTCTCACATGGTGTTCAGTGATTCTCCTGTGTATAATGAGACCCTGACTTTGCTGCATTATCTTGACATTGATTTTTTTCAATTTTGTCAGTGGATTTACTGTGTATTCTTCTTTCTCTCTGTGTTCCATGTTTTTCACTTTCTGACCAGTTCTCTATAACATGTAGGGGGTTCTCTTCTTCTGTTTAATTTCTCCACCTGTCTCACACACACACAGAATGCTTGCTTAAAAGTGTCTACAAAACTAAATTACCAGGGTCTTGGCATAGCATAAAGCATGCACAGGGAATTGAACATCTAAAATAGGACAGCAGTTTGCTGCCCAAATAGTGGCGGAAGGCACCATTGCAGAGGTCCCTGCAGTGGGACCAGGTGAGACTCCTAGATGTGCTGTGCTTCTCAGTTCTCACAGTCCTGCTGGCCATGCTCCAGTGCATCCATGATCTATTGCTACCCATTATCATACAACTACATGCAAAACATCTTCTCACTTAAAAATATGCAAAAGATTCTCCTTCATGACCATTTCTACATCTTCAAGAGCAATTTTTCTACTGTCTATTTGTGAGTATCTTTTCTGAGTTCAGCTTTTGCTGCATTGAGAAGCGTTTGAGGCAACCAGATTCTCCATCCTGATGTTAATTAGCATGTTGAACCATTCAAGTAGTGCCAATCAGCTGGCATATGCACAGTATATGCCCCCTTTCAGCCTGGGGGAAGGCTGTCTGGACTGTCCAAAATCACCTCCTGGAGCCCCTCTGCAGTAGTCAGATGCTCTGCTGTGAAGCCTGCTAGCAGGTGGGTCAGTCCCCAGGTCTCTCTCCAGGCTTTTTCATCACCATGTTGAGACGTGCTGGACAGATACTGCACCACCCTGGAAAATAATGACTGAGCATGGTAGCTGTGTGAACAGGCAACCTTGCCCTCGATGCTTGGCTGTACCATAGCTGTATCTGTAAGACAAGCTTGAATTTTATCCTTATTATCACAATTATAACTTAAATTCCATAGATCCTACCTTCTGCTTTGCAGCTTATGGATTGAAAGGCAAACACTGACTGCTGTCTTCCAGAACCAAGGCAAAAGTATATTTTATCATTGTTTGATTTGAAAATTAGAAGAGAAAGTCACGCCCATGAGTACCCAAAGTGGCTCCAGGGGAGGAAGATCTCTGACTATTATCAGATTCTTTATAAAAGACTTGCATGCTGCAAGCCTTGTCCACACTGCTGTGTGCTCTCCCACAATCTGTGAAGGTCATGCACTGCATCAGCTTCTGTTTAGCTGATCTTGAAGGATCATTTTCCAGGCTGGGACATGACTTGCGTGTAATTTCTGTCTCCTTAGCCTGACCCACTTCCTCAAGCTCAACTTTTGTTATTCATTTCCTCTGATGATGTTTGTGCTGTGTATTTCGAGAAGAATATTTTGCAGAATCACAGAATATTCTGAGTTGGAAGGGACCCACAAGGATCATCCAGTCCAAATCTTAAGCAAATACCCCGTACTGAGATTGAACATGCAAGGCATTGTTAGAACCATGCTCTAGTCAACTAAGTTAATCTTTGTCTACATGTTAAGGCGTTCTCCTTCTGCAAGGATTTTGTGAGGAGCAATCTTCTACTTACAGAGAAGATCTTCTCTTCCTACACTTTGCCAAGGAGTTAATAAATGGATGTCCAAGCTATGTCCCGCAGCTCCAGCATGAAAAACCGCCACATCTGCAGACACGACCTCAAAAGTTAAACTGCAGCTATAATGAGATCACAGCAAGACTTGCCTGATGTCTTTATTCATTATTAAACTACAGAGGCCCCTTTCTAATATTCAGATCCTGAGCCTGTTTACCCAGGGATTTATTGGTTTATATGCACTGTGAGTCACTGCCCTCTGTTTGGAGAGTGAATGTGTGATGCTGCCTTGTTGCACGCTCGGACATGAACATGGTGAGCTGCCCCAGGATGACAGAACATCTCAACACTGCACCAGCAGCTTGTGGCACTGAGCTGCTTAATGCTGTTTTAATGCAAATGTTCACAAAACTGCATAACTTTAGGTCTGAAACTGCACATGTTGCATCTGCCCGTATTTATGTATGTCCAAGAGCGTGGAGTGGCCTGGACTGTTGCCACACAAACTTACAAAATTCAATTATCCTTTCATAAGCTATATTAAAAGCTGGAGGCATGTTTTCAGTGCCATCAGTTTATCTAGTTGATGTCCCTAATGAATAACACTTTGGAGGGATTCACTGGAGCTGTTCTACCATGTTTGAAAATCAAACCAGGAGTATAAGCACAGAGAAAAATGAGTGACTGTGGTGTGTAAATGAAGCATTGCTAGGTCAAAAATAACCTATGGAAACAGGACACTGTTATTTGCACTGTATGTAAAAGTAAGTCATAGCTAACAAACTGGCTAAATCAGTACTGGAGAATGCATAGATGGTTTCTCTGCTGAAATCAGTGGGCAAGCTCACGGGTAAATTACAGGCACTGCAAATAGCAGGAAAACAGAGTTAAGCAGATTGTTTTTAGAAAACAAATGCTCGACCAGCTCAAATTCGTGCAAGTGAGATGAAAGATACCCATTTTTAGATGTCAAGATGTCAAGATCTGACATTCAAGAATAATCTCTTAGCCATTGCCACCAACATTACCTGAGTTATTTGGAAGCACCATGAGCTTGACTGTGGTTGGCAGCTCTTCCACATTGTGGGTCCTTTGGAGAGCAAAACTTCATCCTGCTGGGAGCAAACCTGAGGGATTTGGGTTTGGTTGTGCACCGCAAGTTGGGAGCAGAGGCTAATTATATCAAGGCGTTCACAAACAAATGTCTCAGAAAACAGGAAATAACAATACTTGGTGCATGCTTTCTCCTGATTTAAGAGCTAATTTAAATATTTTTGCCTGAGGAAAATTATCTGATGGGTTTTTTTAATTGAAAGTGTCACCAAAATTTACACAGTTATATAGCAAATACTTGAATTATGATTAATCAACAATTTTCCTATAGTGTATGGGTACCTAGGGTTTTTAACCTGGCATGTTGAAGTCAGGCACAAGCCACTTAGCAGTGAACTCCTGAGAAATAGCTAAAAAAATGGAATTCCATTTTCAAATCCCGTGGTTTGCATGTGATGCTGAAAAAGCTATACTCATCTGATAAATTGTTCACAGTTAAACATTTAACAATTTCAATGGATGTAAACATAGGTAGATTTATTTATGTGACACTGGAATCAGATAACTTCGAAAATTAGTAGAGCTGAATTAATTTGCTTCATGTTGAAGCACAGAATACTCTCACTTCTCTGTGGATCATAAATACAGCAAGTACTTCAAGTAACCCCATCCTCTCAGTTATTGTCTGTGAGCCCTTTCATGACATGAGTGTGTGCGTTATTCATTTTGTGGGGAAAAACCACATTGGGGTTGAGTAAGAGATAACATGGTGGTGAGAAGAGGCTCTGGAAGATGGTAGGGGAGGATAGTTTAGGATAAAGCAAGTTGCACAACACCCCTACAAATCTGTCAGGACAGGAGCTTGTGAAAGTCCCCTGCCTGCCCCACACAGCATATTCCACTATCTCAGCATCAACAAAGTGCTATTAATAATTTTCCTGGGATCCTGGAACATACCATTGTTCTATATAAAGAAAAGTAAATAAAATAACTTCTATTCTAGTTATTTTAAAATGCTCAATCTGGAATGCTGCTTTTTAAAAAGATTCTGGTTTGGATTCTTCCCTCCATGTGAACTGATTCTGGCACTTTTTGGACGTTGCTGTTCAACTAAAAATTTGGTAAGGTATTAGGTGTAATTCCTTCCCTGCTGTAATTTCATTGGTAATAATTTAATTACGTGAGAGATACCTGTTTTAATTGTTACATGGCAAATGAGGCATTAATAAGTCCTTGAACATCCTGCTGGGTTGTGAACTTTCACAGCATGCTTAGTGTGTTATTTTTATTTCTTTTTTAGTGGTAATACACGTTTGGAAGAAGTTGTGGTTCTGACACCTGTGTCAAGAATTTTTCAGATGAGATGGGGTGGTATATTAAAAATGCACCCCCACAGTCTTTGAAAACAAAGACTTTCCATGGCACCACTGGCCTATATCACCTTCTTAGTCTTTGAGATGTATATGAAACTCTGGATGCCTGGGAGCTACAGTGGGACAAGAAAACGACATTTTTGGCAACTTCTGACATGAGTGAAACAGTCTGTGTGATCACCAGAAGTCCAGTCTTCTTTTATTTACTATTTTTCCTCTGTTATTTATAAAACATCGCAGCAACATAAATATTCTACATGAAAAGCGTATTGCATCCTGTTTAAAATAGTTATTTTGTTGTGTACAAGCTGTATTTCCTGAATACTTAAAACCAAATTTGTCGGCCAGATTTCCCTCAGTGCTTATTGGAAGATTTATAGTGACAAATGCAGATAAATACATGTCTCTTAAGTGCTTGTAGTGCTTAACCCCAGACAGTAAAGTACCTTTGCTGGGGATTTCCACAGGGATGCTGCTGTATGGGACTTCTCATTGACATTGCTGAATTTTACGAAATTGAAGTATCTCCACCGTGAATGGTGCAATAAAGCTGCCACAGAACATGTGATATTAAATGGATTACCAAAGAGGCTTCTTCCTGGCTGTGGTGCTTGCCTGCCTACCTCCTGGAAACAAGCACAAGAACATTTTTTTGCTAAGGGAAAAGAACAGAGTGTTTCCAGTGAAGTATCATAATTTGTCCCCTAAGGATTCATTGAAGAATATTCTTTAGAGTAGTTATTTTTCATTGGGATAAGAAAGCCTGTAGGATTTTAGATGTTGTGTGGGTTCTGGAAAAACCCCAGCTAGTGAAAAAACTTTCTTTGCTCTTTGTGGTAAAAGCTTATTATTCACAGCAAAGAATTCAGCCTGAGAAGGAGCTCAGATCTGACTTCC
Organism: Serilophus lunatus; assembly: GCA_013399895.1. Lineage (NCBI taxonomy): Eukaryota > Metazoa > Chordata > Aves > Passeriformes > Eurylaimidae > Serilophus > Serilophus lunatus. Next base: position 45,346 of record VXBA01005611.1, read on the forward strand.
ATTTTAATAGCCTTCCTCCTCCTCTTGCCCTCTGCTCTCCTCCAGCAGGCTTTTGTGTTTCTTGCAAAGGTTTTAATTTTACCACAAGCATAATTCCAAGATGCAATAACATTGTTCCCTTTATTGGGTTGGTTTTAACTTGTTGCTTAGTTAGTAACCCAGGCTGGCACCCCTTTGGTCCATGCTGTGACTCACTTCGGAGAAATGTCCCAGTGGTAGATTAGCCCTGTGTGGGCAGTGGCTTTCAATCTTGCCAGGTTAATGCAAGGTATATTTTTGTCCATTGCATCCCCTCTGCTGCCAGCCTGGTGTATCAGTATTTAGGCTTTCATTGATAAAGGTCAACAGGAGAAATATACCTCCAGTGCTAGAGGAACACCTAACCCTTTGGATCAGAAAGTGAGGTTGAAATGAAGGGAAAAAGATGGCTTTCATTTTGCATTTCCATCGGAGTGATCTAGATGAAGGAGGCAACCTGATAGCGCCGGAACGCTGAGCATCCAGAGGGCAGGCAAGTGCCCCAGCCTTCCTGCCTGCCAACAGCTCTCCTTCACTGTTCTTCTGTCGAAGCAGCTTTAGGCTGCCTCCATCCTTGCACAAACACAAGGCCTCTCTGGCATGCCATCCTCAATTATGTCCATGTGGCTGATGGTCCGTGCTCATTAATCATCACTGGGGAGGAATGTCAGGGAGGGAGTTGTTGCGCAGTTCACTCTCTTGTGTCCTTGCTGATACAAGGTCTTCTCACATTCTGGTATTAAAAACATGACTCCCTCTTTATCACTGTCTGCAGACAGGGTACAGCTGTGGCCAGCAGCACCAGCCGTCCTGAGGCTTCAACAACCACAGCCCTTCACTACCCCTGTTTCACATTTGTAGGAACAGAGGACAACCCCATGAGTGGTTCCACAGGTGGAGACACGTTCCCTACATCAGAGCAGTCATGGGCATCCCCAACAGTGGGACAAGCACAGAGAAAGATGAGGCAAATGCTTCAAAGAAGATGAGGGTTTCTGTGATTTAGTAAAAACAAGCAGAGAGTGAGCTCTGTGTGGGTCACCAAAGATGGGTGAGCACAAATGTGCCCCCTCCACCACAGTGAGGCTTTAGAAGCTCAATGGGACCCTGCAAGATCAGGCCTTGCAGTTAGTAAACATTGACAATAAGTCTTGTATTTCCCCCCCTCTAGTGTTTTCACTGCCAAACCAAAACTTTATGTGTAACAGATGGAGCCAGTCTGCAAACTCAAAAGAGCCTGCTCATCTCCCAGGCTTGACCTTTGCATGTAGAAAATGGCAGGGAATTCATACTAGTTATTTTAGCAATCTCTGGCAGCTTGATTGATTTTTAAGTGCTGAAAAACATGTTTTGCATTTAAAACAGAGTTCATTAAAATCTCTGGAGTTGCTAAGCATTGCAATGATGTGTTTAAAAAGAAAACTAAAGAGAAACCCAATAGTATAGCTGGCTTTCTGGCTTTGCCAAAGGTTTGAGAAGTAACCCTAAATAATACTCCAGCACAGAGTCAACTACAGGACCTTATTTAAATTCACTTTGCAGTAGTGGCTGTTTTATTGAGCTTTTAAAGCAAAAAGAAAAACACTGTTAACTTGCAATACACTCCACCAACATGAGAAGTTCCTGTCCTGTAGTTTATGCTTCCCCTGTGTCCAACAGCATGAAGGGAAAGGAGATGGGGAGCACTGACTGGCAGTCGTCTAGGTGCATGTGAGCAAGAGAGGGAGGAAAAGGCACCCTCATATACTCTGCAGTGTACCAGGAGGCACCCAGTGCTGCAAACTCCACACATGATGGCTGCACAGGGAAGTCCTCTGTGGAAGTGGTGGGTGGATGGGGCTGTGCCAGGACACCTCTGCACCCAGCCAGCATCCCAAGAAGGGGTGTCTTCCCTAGGGAGAAGGTGAGGTGAAAGGTGATATCCTCTTTTATCTGCATCCTTAGCATCCCACTCCCTCCTCTTCCTTCCTCTTTAGGAGAAGATTAAGAGGAGGGGTTTTGTACAACCCTTTGCTTCTGGCAATGCTGGAGGAGTACATGTAAACATGAAGCAAGGGCTGCAGAAGGGGAAGTTTGGGGGAAGCTGGAGCTCACCTTCCAGCCCCTTCTGGTGGAGAAAATGTTTTAAGCCCTTTTCTCAGGTGACACCTGGCTTGGGTCTTCGGTTTGCATTTACAGTAGTAGGGAGCACTCACAGCTAGAACCGGAGTCCATGGAAACCAGGCTTCAAACAAAACACAGAATGGTGCAAAAACTCTGAAAAAGCAGCCTCTTGTGAGCACAAATTGCTCCACAGTAAGTGGAGATTTTTTTTTTCTTAATCTGCCTGTGTTTCAGCTCCGTGCCTGGCAAAGAAAGGAGGAAACTGTCCATGAACATCATAGAAACTGCTTATTTCTTTGTGTATCTAGATGAGTGTGTACCTAGCTCACTACATAACATTTGCTATATAAAATGACACACATAGCCATTAGAAAACAGCTCTTGGACAACGAATTCATCTTTTCAAACCTGATTCTGACTGATTAGTCATGTTTTGATTTTTGTGCTCAATATGGGGTTTTTAGTCCTGTAATCTTTCCTTTTGGCTTCAGTTGCTGATCTCCAATCTGATTCCTATAAAATGTTTTTTTGGAAATGTATGCATGATAGTAAATTTTCTTTATCTCTCATCGCAGTAATAGTTTCAAAAAATGCTATAGCATAGATAAGCACATGCTGCACATGAATCTGTCCTTAGCTGACATGTGGGTTTGAAGTGTTTTCTTACCCCCTTGGTAAGATCACTTCCAGTGTTTCCTTTGCATCTCTTTGTGCTTGCATCAGTCAAGAATTTATTGCAAAAGGTGAAATGTCTCTTCCAAAAACAAAAAAACAGATCTCCAGTAAAATGCTACAGAGGAGTCTGCAAGTACCGTGCAGATCATGTAACTGAAGAAGTGAATGAACTGTTTGAGCTCGGTGAACGCAGTTTCTGGTCATGCCTGGGGTCCTTCTCATCTGAACAGGGATTTTACATGTGAGTTCTTCCCTTCTCTTTTCTGATGCTGTTATTGCTACAAAGGTCCAGCCGTGAGGCAGCTGCTTGCCTGAGCACCTGGCAGTGACAACAGCACTCCTACCTTCCTCTTTCAAATCAATCCTGTCCTGTTTGTCCAGCTTTACTTTCATTTTGAAAGGCAGATCTTGTAAAACATTTTCAATTTCAAGAAAAAAAGCCAGCAGTGCTCCTGTCCTTGTCCTGTGCAGCACTCTCAGCATACATCGAATTGCGGATGTCACTGTGTCTCCTGCAAGATGCTGAGATATCTAAAGATGCTCTAACCCCTTGAAAGAAGAGAAATAATAAACACCACATGGAATTAGAGACGTGCTAGTCGTGGCATGGCTGCTACCTCTGGGGTTAATATTTTTGTATCTGTTTTTTCATCTGCGTGAGGGACAACCTCTCAGAGCAGCCTTGTTTTCTTTGGCTGCTGTGTTATGGTGGTGCTGTGTTGCTCACCAGTGTTCTCCCAGGATCCAGCCCTATTTGTGTTTTGGGTCTAAGGCTTTTGTTAAATGGTTTTTCACTGCTGATATTTATGTGGGACAGAACGTGCTTAGGAGAGGCCCTCCAAGATATATGTCCTGTCATCTAAAGCATGTTTTTGGAAATAATGGCATAATTGACAAAGAAAACAACTCCCTTTTGCAACAAGCCAGCCTGGTTAGTGCAGTGAACAGTGGCCACTGGTGAAATTTAAGCTCTTGAAAAAATGACTGCTGTATTTGTGAGGTAGGGAAAACTTGACATGAGCCTCCATTCAATTAGCAGAAGTATGTTGGGGTATAACCAGTGCTCAGCTAGAAAAAGGTATCAGTACAGCCATTAGTTCCTTGAATGATTTGCTTTTGGGTGATGTTTTAAGGATTATTTCTTGATTTTGGTTTCTGAGCATGATGCTGCTAAAAATACCAGCAGTTTTTTTGGAATTTGCAACACGTTGAGTTCTCAGGCAAAAGCTGAAAGCTTCAAATTGGGAAAAACAGCGGTAGCTTGGGGATCTGAACTGACTGGAATCTGGCGTTGGGCAAGAACTGATTGCAGTGGTTTTTCAGGCACTTTAATGTGAGCATTTGCCACACAAAGTGCTGGTCAGGGAGAGTGCTCTGAATTGCAGGCACCACTGCCTCTGTCTCCGTGGTGCTCAGCAGCGTGTGGTTACCGACCTGCTGGGCTGTTTTGTTTCCCCGCCTACTGAGACCAGTGACTGTGGATGTCGAGACGGGATGGCTGTTTGAGGGAAAAGACTTCATGCAAATGCCTGCTTTTTTTGCGGGCGGTGATCTGGAGTAGAGGAGGTCCCTGCTGGTGTGGTGGCTTTGCAGTGAGCCCTTTCGTCGTGCCCACCGTGTGAAAACCCGTGAGAATCATGTTGCGGGGCTGTGCAATAGTACACTTAACTGTGTGGGTACAAGAACGGCTGTCTCCTGAGTCTTCCCAAGGAGAACAAGGGCTTGCCTGTTTTCTTATACATCTATCTGTGCCTCTAACTGAATGTCCTGAGGCAGTGCACACTGCTGTCTCCTTTTCAGAGCTGGTGATAATGGCTTTCTAACTGAGACCTTGGTTTTGGTCTTTAAAGGTTTTCTGTTGCTCCCTGTTGACATTACTCAGTGCTAGCAAAGTCAGTACCCCGTAATTTTTTTTTCAGCTGCATTGCCACCCATGGCTGGGTTTTAGACTTTCTGCCAGCCCTACATTTCTAGAGGCGCCACGTCAGAGGCAAGACGAGGTTTTGCAGGAGCTTGACCCTGGAATTGTTCCTCATTGCAATGGCCAGAATGGAGGTTCAGAAGCCCTTGGTGGAATCTCCTTGCTGTACATCAAAGGCGTTAATAGCCCTGATTTAAAGGCCTGTTACCTGCAGAAGTGTTGGTTTATGCATCTATATCTGTCCCAGTGCACAGGTGTAGGGATATACTGGCCCAATGTGAGCTCCATCTTGCACAGTCATTCAGAACAAATCCAGACCTAGCCCATCGTTCAGCTGGGGTGAAATGCAAACTGAAGTCCGGTCTTTGCATGGAACATCTGCTAGTAAAATAAACACTGCTACAGCCTCCTAAATCCACACTTACTTTGCACCTATAAGGTGAATTATGAAATGTGGTAAGTCCCATACTTCACACATTTCCTCTTGGCAATGAAGCAGTGGATGCAGGCTGGTTTCCATCCCCACTGGAAACATTCACGTCAAGGTTTCATTCCAGGAAAATCATTTGGATTGTTCTGTAAATTTAACTGAGCTGATCTGTAACCTTTTGTCAAGCTGTGCCAGGGACATGTAACTCAGCTAGGGGGGAGGCCTTTTCCTTTCCCCGCACTTTAGAGTCCTCTCTAGGTCAGGTATGATCCAGGAATGCAGTTTTAATCCTCATTTGGTTATAGAAGGCCATCTAGCTTGCTGGGTCACGTTGTAATTGCTTCTTCTTTCATGGGAGAGAGATTATGGCCATGTGGTTTTCCTTTCAGGTTTGGGTCCTTGGTTTCCATTTACAAGCAGTTCTTGTAAACAGACGCTCTCTGCTTCATTTTTGCTGAAAAGCTTCTTGTCATAACACTTGGAGGGCTGCTTTATCTTGCTTTCAAACTAGCCCAGGTAGCTAAGTAGGATGAGTGTAAGCTGTTCTTCCTCAGCAGTCCTGTTTGCAGTAAGACCTTCAAAGATTAGGATCAGAGGAAATGATCTCAAGTTGCACCAGGGGAGGATTAGGTTGGATATTATGAAAACTTTTTTCACCAAAAAGGTTGTCAAGCACTGAAGTAAGCTGCCCCAGGGAAGGATGGAGTCACCATCTTTGGACATATTTAAAAAAATACGTGCATGTGGCACTCAGGGACACGGTTTAGTGGTGGGTTTTGCAGTGGTGGGTTAACAGTTGGACTTGGTGGTCCTAGAGGGACAGGCAGGATTCTACCTGTGGTACTCACCTACAGCCCATCCTCATGAATATGTCTGAGTCTTATGAAAACCTCCTTAAACTTCTAGCCTTCAAGTCACCCCAAGTATTGCAATTTAGTGTCGCATGAAAAAGTACTTGTTATCTGGTTTATTTAATTCTGCTGTTTCATCATTTCCTTGGGTTCTCTCTGCATTTTATTAAGTGAGACATGGCACAGCAATGCTTCTTATTGGCCTGCTCCCAAGCATGCTGGAGTTTCAGCTTGTCATTCCACCTCCCTTTCACTGTCCTCTTCCTCGTTCCCCCCCCTGAAAAGTTCATGTATTATTTACAAGTTTCCTTTGCAGTACTGTTCCATGTTTTTGAACATTCCTGTCCTTTTTCTCCAGACATTTGAAGATCTGTCCCTCACTCCAGGGTCTGCCTGTATGGGTGTCTGCCAACAAGCTCCTTGGGACCTGAGAATGCAATTCACTTCATGTCTGCAGTTGGTTTCCAGGGTTTTGTCCCAGACCTGTAGATCCTGGGAACCTCTTTCACCTGCCTGCAAGCTGGTGGGTTACAGAACATCAACCCCATAAAGTGTTTAAGGGCTGCAGTGGAGGGAGAGCTTCTGGGGCTCGGGTTTCCAGGGCAGTGCTGTGTACAGGACATGCAGCAGCTAAGGGATGAGGAAGGGGTACCCAAGCTCAGCCCATCTCTTTGGGTATCCCCGTACAATGACCCTCAGTGTTGGCTGGGAGCAGAACTGCTGTCTCCAAATGCCTTGGTGGCAGGGGAAATGAATTACTGCAAGAAGGGAAGAGCTCTGTGGTGTCATCCCAGCCACAGGACAGCCTCATTCCCTGTTCCACTTTTGTAAGACAGTGCCATGCATTTCTAGGCACTTTGGAAATGCCAAAGCAAAGGAAGTGGGTTATTGCCTTTTGGGGCCCATGCGCAGTCATGCAGCAGGGATATGCTGAGGTTCCCTGCAAATCAAAACCTGTCTCTTCAGATCATCCTGCATGTGTTCAGTAGTTTTCAGTGCAATAGGAAACTGAGATGTTGCCTTTTAAAAAAATACTATTTTTCCTGTGCCAGACCTTATTTTCTCACTTTCTTTTCTGCCTGCTGGCCCACAGGGACAAATCCAGGCAGGCTGAGGTTGCGAAGGCAGACGGGACTATCCAGCACGTATTCATCTTGGTGCAGTAGCAGAGCTCTCCCTCCATGTCCAAAGCACATTGGCTCACCCAGGCCCTGCAGATGCAGTGGAATTCCAGCCATGATTCCTCACCTATTTAAATAGCCCACCTATTTGTACACCCCGCTGAATCCAGGACAGGTGGGTCTTTAGAGCACTGTGTCTAGTGCAATCCACCCACCACAGTGATGGTTTCGTTTTTAACCACACTGATGATCCCATTGTGTTATATAAGGGTTTTGGCCGTCTGTATGTGCTTTCGTGTGAAATGGTGCCATTCTCTTGTCTTCCTTCTCTGACCTTGATGTATGTACCTACATCAAAATGTGTTTGCTGAGTGAGAAGCCTTTAGCGTTTCCAGAGATGATCTTCAATGCATTGCTGGCTGATGCATTTGTTCTCTCCTCCTATGTTTCTAAGTAGCAAGGAATGTATAAGTAAATCATGATTTGGGGGGAAGAAATTGGTAATGGAAAAAATAACTTGAATGAGATTTGATAAAATGCACCGTTTTGATTCAAACTCATGGGTTACAAGCATTACCTGCAGGCCAGTGGGAGTTGGAAGACTGTGGGTCTTTGAAATCTTAGACATTCCAAAAATGAAACAATCTCTGTGCCTGTTAGAAAACATCAGATGGCAATCAAGTTGCATTTTAGCAAACAGCTCTTTTAGGTAGTGCAACCAGCAGAACAAAATCCAGCCTCCAGTTTACAGATAGGCCACAGCATGAGTATCATTTCTTTCAACCTGCCATGACGTCGATTATGTTAATACATTTTTAACTTGTCAGTTTTGAACCCATAGAGGAATTACTGTGATTACTTAATAAGCCATGTTAACTAGAGAAGATTAACCCCTATTATTAGGAACTGAGCTAAATCTGTTGTGAAGGCAGTAAACTGAACTGAAAATCTGTGCCAATCTCAAAGTCTGCTGCTCATTCCCTAACTGGCAAAATGCTTCATCTTGCATGGATTTACAACAGACCTGGTCTGAGGAGGGTTCCTTATCAGTTGCTTGTTTTCCCCTCACTGGTTGAATGATGGACTACAGCTGCTGGGTCCAGGACTCCGGTGTGCTGGGATGAGAGGGATGATTCAGGCAAAAGTAAATACAAGCCCCCAGACCCAGAAGCTGAGCCGAAGCCATGCTGCCATCTTGTTCTGGAGCTCTCATTCCATGTGGATGAGGAGGCTGTCAGCACCACTGGGTGCTCCTGCCTGGGCTCCGAGCTCACTGAGCCCAGATGGGACTGATAGCAACACAGGGATGGGACAAAAGTGAGGACAAACTGAGGTTCAAAGGCTGAACTGCAAAAAATCCCCCCAAGCAATTAATTGCATCCAAAGGAGGAAAACAAAGATGGTGAAGGGCCTCAAGGGGAAGCCATGTGAGGAGCAGCTGAGATCTCTTGATCTGTTCAGCCTGGAGAAGAGGAGATGGAGGGGAGACCTCATTGCAGTTACAACTGCCTCGTGAGAGGAAATGGAGGGGCAGGCACTGATTTCTTCTTGGTGGTGATCAGTGAGAGGATGTGGGAGAATGGCTTGAATTTGTGTCAGGGGAAGTTTAGTTTGGATCTTAGAAAAAGGTTCTTCACCCAGAGAGTCGTTGGGCACTGGAACAGGCTCCCCGGGGAAGTGGTCACAGCACCAAGTTTGACAGAGTTCAGGAAGCTTGGATTATACTCTTAGGCACATGGTATGGCTCTTCAGGATGGCCCTGTGTAAGGCTAAGTGTTGGACTCGATGATCCTTGTGGGTCCCTTCTAATCTCAGCATATTTTGTGATTCTGTGGATTTGGGCTTCTCGCAAAACACTTGTACTTGTGCGTTTGGGGTTTCAACCACCCTGGATCTGCAAACACTGCTTCTTGGTAACACACTGAAACATTTTGGTCCTCAGGTTCACCTTATTTTTTTCTTAAAACAAGTCATTTCTTGAAATACCACTGTAGTTAGGTTTCCCCTGCCCTCCAGTGAACTCTTTGTCACCCCAATAAAAAAGAAGAAATTCCCCAGCTCAAAGCTGGGATGTCCTTGAGGCCAGGGAAAGAGTTATGAGGTTTGCTGTAGCTCTTCATCCTGGAAGATGCACTCTGTGATCGGGTGAGTCCAGCCTGGCGCTTCCAGGTTGCCTGATTGGTCATGCTTAGTTGCTAATTAGCTCCCCAGCCCTTTCTCTGGGAATCACGATAATGAACATAAAGAACTGTTTATTCTAAATGAGACTTCCCAAGGGTAGCAGCCTCCTCAGTGGCTGTAGAAATGGAAGGCGAGCCTGAGGAAACACCAGGGTGCTGTGGTTTTTGGCAGCAGTTGATAAACATTTCTTTGTGCATGGAGCAGAGGATGTAATTTACTGCCCAGCTCTAATAAGAGCAGACTTGACCATTTTGCTGTTCTTTTCCATTGCTGTCAAAACGCAACAGCTAAATCCCAGTGAGAAACTGTACAGTTGACATTTTTGTAGGTAGAAGCATAAAACTTACTGGACTATCTGTGGAAAGTTAATTCATCATTTTTATAAGATCTCAGATGTTCTCTTAACTGCTTTATTGCTGATGGAGGGGCAGACCAGTCCTGCTCAACCTTCTGTAGAGGACAATGGTAGTGGGATGAGGTAGCATCTAGGCAGTTGTGCAGAAAACTGCAAGGGCAGGAGGCTTCTGCTGAATGTCATGCTGGTTTCATTTTGCCCAAATAAGAAAAGTTGATGATCTAAAGCAATTGAGCTTTCTCCTCAAGCAAAATCATGAGCAATTTTTTTCAGTCCCTGGTAGCATTTACTCCAAATATCATTCCCTGACAAGAGCTGATTGGCAAGGTTACTTTACTACAATTGTGGGAATGTCCCAGTGAGCAATAAACGTGTAAATGTCCCTGTTTTACTCTCAAAGCCATAGCACAGAGGAATATATTAACATGGAACAATGCCTGGGCAGACTGATGATACAGGCAGCTGTCCCACTGCCAGGCCTACATGAGCATGCTCAAAACTGGCTATCATCAGGCAAGCACCATGCTCAGTGGTGGGGCACCTCAAGGGTGTTAAATCATGGACCCTGACGCAGATGTATGTGCTGCACACTGGATTAGAAACGATCCAGACACAGAGATTGGAGTACTCATTCCCATGATTTTTTACCCCAGCCTGTTTTTTACAGTTGTCTCCCCTTAAACATCCTCCAGCACCCCTGGATGATGCACAGTCCCTAGGCTGGCACTGGGGCAACCCACAGTGTCGCACTATGGTGATCTGCTACCTGTCTTCTGCAGGAATGCATCATTAAAACACTCTGGCAGATGAAGTAGTGAGTTGGACACTAACTGGAAAAGTACAGGGGAACAAGTGTATTCTCTGGTGGCTTCAAGGAGCACTGAAAGTGAGTTTGCTATGCTGGAGACAGTGATCAAATAAAGTCACCATTGCACCCAACAGTGAACACGCAAAGGCTTTCGGCACTCACAAATTAAGAAAAGCCAGCATTAACCACATGCCAGCACAATTTTCACTGGACTTCTGTGGTTCTCTGCTGTGATTCAGCATTTAATTACGTGGTTGCAGTCTGGGGCTGTTTTCTAGTTGCATTTCTGGAAGGGTTTCCTGAGAGGTCCAAATGCAATGGTGTTTTAGTGTTACACTCTCTCTGGCTTATGAAACTGCTGAATCCACAGAGAGGGTCAGTGGAGCTGTGCCGCTGAGGAGATGGCTGCCCTTGTCTCCAGCTCTGCAAACAGAGTTCTTCTAAGAGCTGACCCCTCTCTTGAGGAGCTGTGGGTTCACAGTGCTTGGCTGTCAAACCTCAGGCACAGCCCAGCCTCTCAATACGGGGTGATGCACTTGTGTATGAGGGTGTTCAGGTTCAAGGAAGTACCTTCACAGGATCCCCTAGTCCCAGAAGGGCTGTGGCTGGAGACTGTCAGGAGAGTAAGCAAGGAGGCAACCTCCTCCTCTTGATTTTGGTGCAAATTTCAACATTTCATGGCTTTTGACCACCTCCCATAGGAGTGAAGCTCTGAAAGAGTTTAAGAAAATTGGATAACCCTGCTGAAAACTGAGGCATTGAAGACTAGGTTTTCTCTACTTCTATGTCTCAACTAAGGCACTGAGGTTAGGAGTTTTGCTATGCCAGGCTGAACTCTTCAGAAGCATCTGTTACTCCCTGTTGAAGACAGAACATCTGTACTTAGCCAGATCCTTCACTGTGCGTAATGACAAGGCAATTTTTAGATGTAAGTCAGCAACTTCACCGAAAATTGTGTACAGTTAATAATGAGGCATGTGTACACCTACAGTAAGGAATGTGATGCCATTGATTTTCGTGTACGCACAGTGTGCTGATGTGCAGAACTCTGTGTATCTGCCTACTGCACCCTGTCATAGCTGTGGCTTGAAAATATATTTGATCAGGGATTGTTGTTTTTGTCGGGGTTTGTGTAAGGACTTGGAATTCTGGTCCATGACAGGCACACTTTGGTGTCAGTCTAGTGTAAGTACCAATACTTTTCTTCTGTGAAAGCTAAAGGATAGTGTTCATTGGATAGTAAATCTAAGGAGTTAGACTCATAGAACTACCAAAGTGGAAAGAAAACCTGAGTATGGGACTGTTGGTTTCCTCTATGTTGAACTTAGTTTCTATTTGCAGCATTCATACACTAGTGGTTAACATTATGGAAGTAAAAATGTATTATTACCACTACCAGTACTAATTAAGAGCGTGGAAAGGGCCAGAAATCCAAGTCAGAGCACAACATGTAACACAGCACATTTCCAAGTGAAGGTGTACTTTTTATTTCACAGGGGGGACTTTGTACCAGCAAACACCAGATGAGTTCTCAGTAGAAGCTTTAAGCTCTGTGTTTGAGCAGGAAAACGTGATATTGTTTTCAGGTCATGGACGCCCCTGCACATCGGGACAGTCATTACTGCAGAGCACCAGTACAGTGGATTTTGCTGGATCCTTCCAGGAACTAACAAAACCATGGATTTGGGATTACCTAATGCCATAGCATTGAATTGTTTCTCGGTGCCATGAATTTCTTTAGGATTTCCATGTTTCTAGAGGCTGCACATTTCTCTTGTGCTTGCTATACCATCTACAGACTTCATCTATAATGAGGTACATCCTGCCTTCCCTTTCATTCGATTTTTGTTGTTGCACTTTAGGAGATCTATCCACTGAGTGTCTGTGTGGGCAACAATAAAAAGCCCAAGATAAATTTATTCTGAGTTATTATCTGCAATTGTGATAGATAATACATACCGTATTTCTGTTAGTATTGTGATTCTTAAATAAAAAACATATGTCCAAAGTCAGCGCCTTGGAGAAAAGTCAGACATCTGGCTGAGATTCCACATTTGGGAATGTAAGTGATGCAGATGGTGAGATTATAATGCACACTGTGCCCATCAGATTGTAACAGTGATGAGCAAGCACTTCATTAGGTAGAAAAGGTTGGAAAAAAAAATTTAAACTGAGATGAAATTTCTTGAGGAATGTACACAGTATACATTTCAATTTGCTCATGGGTTTGGGGAAGTCTGCTTTATTCCAAATATATTAGAGTGCTCCAGTTATAATATAGTGGTTTCAAACAACTTTGCAGAATCAAATTGATATCTGAGGCTGTGAAAATGTTGGGGCTTCTTCCTTGGAATGTCTTGGGAATAAAAACCAACTTGTGAACAGAGCAGGAAAGAAAACTACTGGTTTCTTTTATTCTGCATGAAGTATCACCTCCACAAAAATGTTGTGGTGTGAACTGTTGAGTGAGCTCAAAGACAAGGTGCAAGGATTATAAGCAGATAAATTAGTGATAATGTAGGAGCAGTACAAATTGACAAAAAAAGTACGTTCTGAGAGGAACAGAAACATAAAATATATGTGCTGAAGTATGAATATTGCAATGCTAATCTTGTTTTTGCTGATACTGATACAGCCTCAGACCTAAACTTAGCACTGTCTCTAGATGCTAACTCAGGCTAACTCACCTGTGTCTGGTGTAAATGCATTTACCTTCGATACCACTTTTTTGGAGACAATGTGCACTTTTCAGGGAAAAATGTAATTAACTTGTGGAGTGCCAAAGTGACTGTCACCCACAGCCACACCAGTCATGATGGTAGTCAGAAAAAATATACTAATCCCTCATCTTCTAGACTTCCTTAGCATTATTTTACCTACACAAGTACAACATCAACTTGAAAATTTTAGAAGTTTGTAAAGACATAACATGAAATGTATTAGAGGAGGATAAATTAATAGGAAGAAATCACCAAACTTTTCCCAACTGTTTGCTTTAGATGAAGGTCTTGTCTATGGCTGTGGTTTATCCTGGGTAGTGTGCCATTACTTGTCAGCACTTCCCACAGCTAATGAGGCCCTGTCCTGCTGCTTACTGAGGCCACAACTGTAACTTCCCTTCTGAAAAAATCTCTTAGTGCTGTCACTCATTTTATTTGGCAATTAGATTTTAAGAGCCTAAGGTACATCACATTTGATTGACGCCTCTCCCCAAATTAATCTCAGAGGAAGAGTTTTTTAAACAGCTGGTGTCCAGAAGATGTTGCTGATGCAATTGCTGTTGCCAAGGTAGATGAGACTGTTGGGCAGCCCCTTGCAGTGCACCTTCAATATGCACTTCCTGCACACCTGCATCAGCCTGTCTTCTCTTCCCCTTTCACTAAAGCCAAGAGGTCTTTCCTTTTCAAGTGACCCAGCTAGCTTTCCCCCAGCATGAGATGATGCTTCTGCCACCTGTGAGGGTGTCGTGGAGGAAAACAGCCTCCTTTCAGCCATTACTACTGTGACATGAAAAATCTGTTTAAATACTGCATAGAGAATAGAGCACTAGCAGAGATGAAGATGCATATTGTAGCAGTCATTTAACACCAAATTTGTCAGGTTTGATGCCATTCCAGCAGGGGTTGTGCAGGCAAGTTCAGGTCTCTCCACAAGGACCGTCCTTCTACATATTTCTTAGGAATCAACAGGCATTATGGTGCCAAGATATTTATGCTGAAATACATTAAATGTGCTACTGGTAAAGGAAGAACCAGAAATGTAACACCGGGCATTGTCAAGAAACAGCAGCCTGACCCAAACCACCATCATTATCCCATAAAAAAGTGACATCGTGGGAGAAATGCCAACAGTCCATGCCAGAGTGATGGGGAGAGATGGGTTCCCACAAGCAAACAAGTACATGACCAGCAATGAGCACGTCTTAAAACTGACACCCAGCAGGATGCTTGCCCTCAATGTGGGTTACAGAAATAAGACAGACAAAGCAAAATCCAATCACTAGAAGAAAACAAACGTTTGCAAGTGAGTTGAAAAGACCCTGCGGTCGCAGACAAAACCACCAAATGCCACGACTGGGCTGGTGCACAGGACAGTTGTTCAGGATGATCTGTTGGGAAAGGAAACCGATGAAATTGAGGCAAACTGATGGACCTTCATTGAGAAAAAGTGTCAGATGCAAGGAAAAATTCTGATTCTGTACAGATGAGCTCTTACAGGGTGCATGTGAAGACAGGCTGGAAAGTTCTGAAGCAATAATCCTCTGTGCATGCCTTCAAGGAGTGACGTTATCCCTAGGCAACAGCACTAGCTGTTCAACACAACCTCCCGAGTAAATTGGTCAGTAACCCTGATTCTGTTCTTCCTCTGGTCTTGTGGGGTTTTTTGTGGTTTTTGTTTTGTTTTGTTTTGTTTGCTTCTGAGGACATTTTGATGCTTTGAACACCAAAGTCGCTCTAGTGCTTGCAGCTCTAAATTGCTGCCTGGAACTGTCTTTCTATAAATATATTAATGGCAAAATGAAGGGCAGTAATAACCTCCACTCTTTATTGGATGTGGACAGAAATATAGTAGCTACAGGTGAGGGGAAGGCAGAGGTACTCAATGCCTCCTCTGCCTCAGTTTTCAATAGCAGGTCAGATTGTCTTCAGGACAAGTGGCCATCTGAACTGGTAGATGGGGTCTGGGTTCACTATAGTCCCCTTGTATTCCAGGAGGAAGAAGTTAGAGTTTTACTGGACTGTTTGGATCCTTCTAAGTCCATGGGACCGGTTGGGATACACACTAGGATGATGAGAGAGCTGGCAGACGAGCTTGCTAAGCCACTCTCCATTTATCAGCAGTCTTGGCTCACAGATGAAGTCCTGGATGACTGGAAGATGGCCAATGTGACACCCATCCACAAGAAGGGCCGGAAAGATGATCCAGGTAATTACAGACCTGTTAGCCTGACCTCAGTCCCAGGAAAAGTTATGGAGCAGATAATCCTGGGTGCAATCATGCAACACTTTCAGGATGGCCAGGGGATAAAGCCCATCCAGCATGGTTTTAGGAAGGGTAGGTCTTGCCTGACCAACCGGATCTCCTTTTATGACCAAAAACTCGCCTGGTGGATGAGAGGAAGGCTGTGGATGTAGAATACCTGGACTTCAGTAAAGCCTTCCACACAGTCTCCCATAGTGCACTCCTGGAGAAGCTGACAGCCTGGAGCTTCGACAGGAGCATTCTGTGCTGGGTTAGGAGCTGGCTGAATGGCTGAGCCCAGAGAGTGGTTGTGAGTGGTGTCACATCCAGTTGGCGACCGGTCACTAGTGGAGTATCCCTTGGACCAGTGCTGGGGCCGGTTCTGTTTAATATCTTTATTGATGACCTTGATGATGGGATTGAGTCCTTCATTAATAAGTTTGCAGATGACACCAAGCTCAGGTGTCGACCTGTTGGAGGGTAGGAGAGCCCTGCAGAGGGATCTGGACAGGCTGGAGAGATGGGCAGATTCCCCTGGGATGAGATTCAACAAGTCCAGGTGCCAGGTCTTACNTATTGGAACGTGTTCAGAGAAGGGCAACGAGGATGGTGAAGGGGCTGGAGCACAAGCCCTGTGAGGAACAGTTGAGGGAGCTGGAGTTGTTTAGTCTGGAGAACAGGAGACTCAGGGGTGACCTTATCACTGTCTATAACTACCTGAAAGGAGGTTGTAGTCAGGTGGGGGTCGATCTCTTCTCTCAAGCAACTGGTGACAGAACAAGAGGACACAGTCTCAAGCTCCATCAGGGGAGGTTTAGACTTGATATTAGGAAGAAATTTTTCACTGAGAGGGTGATCCGCCATTGGAATGGGCTGCCCAAGGAGGTGGTGGAGTCACTGACCCTGGAGGTGTTCAGGAGTAGGCTGGATGAGGCACTTGGTGCCATGATTTAGATGATGGGTTGCTGTCAGATTAGGTTGGACTTGGTAATCTCTAAGGTCTCTTCCAACCTTGCTGATACTGTGGTACTGTGATACTGTGAACTGGAATTGATGCACAAGCTCCAGCAGAGTGATGCCTGGTTTGCATTGGTTTTAGGAAGGAATATATTAATATGAATTTGATATATGCCTGCTGGGACTAGTATTGGAAAACACAACCTCATTTCAATTGTAAAGTGCAATTAATACAAGGGCAACTGCACAACACTGCAAGCCAACAGGCTTTCTCTCAGAAGTCGTAATGCTTGAGACTCCCCATACACTCATCACAAGTCACCCCCACCAGTTCATTATCATATCTTCACCAGCCACCTGAGGATGGGAGGATCCAAGGCTGGGTTTGTGACCTTTCCTCTCAGCTCCTGCATGCATCCCAAAGGTTTTTGCCTTCAGGTCTCTCTTGCAGCAGCATTTTTCCCAGATTTTTCCCACAGCAAGTCCACTTTGCCTTAGGTTCATTTCCACCTCTTTGCTCTCAGTGTTTCATACCTTTTCAAAGCAAAGTGCCTCTTCATCCTACCTCAGGTTGTCCAGGTGTCACACCTGGTATCATACTTACTTCTGGGGCAGACAGTTAGAGGGAGGGGATTGGAGGTGGAAAGAAGTCTTTTTTAAACTGCAGCATTGTTGCAAAAATCAAGCACACAGAATAAAATGGTGTGTGAGTTGTCTCAACAGCATTTCAACATCTCATAAAAGTCTAATGTTCAACCTCAACAGGTCACTCAGAGCTAAAACCATATTCCAGCAGCAGAGTGAGAGAGCAGAGCAGTAGCCAATGCCAGGTCCATTAAATTAGGCAATAGGAAATGAGACTGGGGCTGTGGTTTGATTAGTTAGGCATGGCATGGTGGCTCCTGCAATTAATACATGGCTAATGGGCTGTTGACACCAAATTCTGTCTCTGGCTGGATTGAAAGCCCTGTGTAGGACATAGTGTGGTGGGGAAATGGAAGGAAGTTTCTGAAAGCAGCTTTGCTTCTTATGTTTAAGATTGGCCTCATGCCACGCATTTGCTTATAAATTAAAGAGCAGGATGCACTAATCTTGAAAGCGCACTGCTGATCTAGTGCACGCCGTGCTAAAATCCCTGCAGCCCATCCATTGGTTGGATGGCCCTCCTGCTCCGGCCATTTTTGGCAGAGGAGCTGATTGCCACATCAAAAAGTTGTTATGTGAACTTTCCATCATCTGCTGACTGCAGTATAAGTGGAGTAGCCCCAGATACCCAAGCAGCTCAGACACCATTGCCTCATCCCAGATACCAAGCCTTCCAGTGACACCATATAAATAACCACTCGTTCCAGTAATGCTTCCCTGCTTAGAGAATTGTTTTGGGATTCACTCCATTCACCCTACCCTGCAACAAATAACCTACAGATGTGTGGCTCTAAAAATAATCCTTGGCACTGGGGCCGTGGTACAACATCACTACATAATTCAACAAACTTTCATACTGCGTTGTCTTAGAAATTAATCTTTTCTATATGCGGGAAGTGGTTCATGGAGACAGACTCTGTCCTAAGAGAGACTGCTATGTATATAGAGCATATTTTGCTATCATCTTTGTGGACAGTAAACATGGGTCTGACTTGTGAACGCTATGTTAAAAATTACTTCTTTCCTTGTCCAATTCATTAAGTCTGTACATTTAATAAGCACTTCCAGCATTTATAAGGTTTATTGGGAACAATAAAATAGAGGGGAAAAGGAGACAAACATCTGGATCAGTGAAACACTCTTGAAATACTTTCTTTTTTAGTATCCTTATAGAGATTTCCAAGGGCTTACATTAAGAAGTTAATTCCATTGCTGCTATTGATGTTAAAATTATATTAAAAGATCAATTTTAACTTGGTCTTGTTGCTTAGATAGTGATCAGAACTGTCCAGCTCTTTTGTTTGAAAATTATGAAAAAACAGCACTGTTTGTATTTCATTCAAGATTTATTACTTGTGGTGGGTTTTTTTCAGTTTTTCTCCTTTTAAACTTTTATTGTGAAAATGAAGAAGGGAGAGAAAAAAGCAAGAGGGGACTAGAGCTGTAATTTAGCAAGTAACTCTTTTTTCCCTTCCCTTCCCTTCCCTTCCCTTCCCTTCCCTTCCCTTCTCTCTGCTAAAGAACATCTGCCAGCAAATCACTTTTGATTTGGTTATGTACAGTTTTATACACTTACCAAAAAAACTGGAACGAAGGTGCTCGGGGGCTGAAGCACATTGTATTCAAGGGGAGCCCGAGGGATCTGTGTTTGTTCTGTCTGGAGAAGAGGGAGGTAAGGGGTAAACTTAATTGCTGTCTCCCACAAAACCTAATGGGGAGTTGTATAGACGACATGGAGGATTACAGAGAGGAAAAAGCCAGACCTTCACTAGAAGTGCACTGCCAAAGGGTGTGAGACAAGATCCAGGGGTTGCTGCATGGACATTTTAAATATATATAAAGAGGGAAATATACGATGAAGTGGTTATATACTTGGAAGAGGGTCGCAGAGAAATGAGGCAATCTCCACCCCTGAAGGCATTCAACACTCATCTGGGTGACTCTCTGAGCAGTTAACACTGCTGTCAGGTGCACTTGGATCACAGCCTTTCCAACAGTCCCTTGCAACCCAAAGTATGCTGTGAGTCTGTTTTTCTAAAATCATGTGGGGTTTTTTTCCCTGAGATTTGTGTCTGCTGCTTGGCAGAAACGTTGCCCTGAAAAATTCCCTCAGCTGTGATGAAGCAAGGTCATGCTCCGGTGACTTTAAGCCAGTTCTGGAAGGATAAAAGTCCTTAGGCGTAAGTAGCTGTTAAGCACCCTTATGTGGTTCATAATGTATAAAATTAGATTGCTTTGCTTTTTGCTCTATGTGTGCTCTGAAGGTATGGGCCATGATATACCTGTTATCTGTAGCTGGTATAGAGCATAACCATTGTGATGCCACATTGTCCCAGTAGTTGGTGACAATTCACATAAACCTCCATTCCCTGCCTGCCTCTTGTCCTTTCACTAT
Source organism: Serilophus lunatus (assembly GCA_013399895.1). Taxonomy (NCBI): domain Eukaryota; kingdom Metazoa; phylum Chordata; class Aves; order Passeriformes; family Eurylaimidae; genus Serilophus; species Serilophus lunatus. The sequence goes on from VXBA01005611.1 coordinate 64,768, forward strand.
GAGTTTTCCTCAGAGAGGCAGAGTACCCAAACACAGACATCTTCCTCATGCTGTTACTTTCCAGCTCAGTGCTGGAAACCAAGACATCCTCTGGACATCTTGGTTAGCCAGTACAGAGAGTGAGAAGCTCAAAGATGTATCCTTCTTCAAGCTTTTTTTCCATGCTATTTGAATTCCTTAAAAGCTGAAGGCTTTGTGTGTAGCTCTCCCAACTTCTAGACTATGTAAATTGGAAATGTTAGCCTTGCTGGACTTATTTACTTGCTTTCTTCCTGGAGTGGAATTTCAAATACCATCACAAATTAAAATATACATTAAGTATCTGGATTAAATATCTGTGTCTGTGTCTATGGTGTAGATGGATGGTTTACAGTAGAGACAGATGTCATGCCCATGGGGTGAACACAAGAGCAGTGAGTAGTCAAATCTCAAGTCCATCAAAACCAGGAAGAGTTTCACTACAGTTTCCCGTGACAAATGTCAGCCAGACTTGATTAAGTTTATGTCAGGAGTGATTTTTGGAAACTACTCTTCCAAGAAGTCGAGTTGTAGCACATTCACAGAGCATGTCCTTACCCACCATCCTGAGTCTTGGTCTGAGCCTTTTCCCACCTGACATGTTCCTAGCAAAGGTGCCAGGGATTACACCAGAACCAGGATCAGGCCCTTAATGTCAGCTCACCAGTAAGTAAACACAGACAGAGTGATTAATTTGCCTCTGCAGGTTAATTAGGATTTATGTCCTGTTTGGAGATCTAACTTTAGAGATCTGACTTCCTGGTATAGTTTCTGTGATATGTTTTTCTGTGCATGCCTATGTAAAAGGCACTTACCTTCTGTTGTTTATTGAAAGACGTTTATTAGACGTTGCTTATGCAGCATTTTTGTGATCTTGTTGATGAAAGATGCTGTATAAACAGGGCTGGATTGGACTGGATTCAGTAAATCTGAGAGCATGCCAGCAATTTATTGGAGTTTGACTCCAGTGACCGAGCACCAGCACAGCAGCCAGTGTGTGAGTGCAGCTCCTCGCAGCACTGCTCTGGCTCTGCCTTCCCTCCCGAAATGGAATTTATTACTCTCTATCTCACATGGATATTTGGTAGGAAATTGGAGCTACAAAATGAACAGTCATGGAAGTTTAAAAAAATCCAAGAGACAGGACAGATGTGCTGTGATTAGTCCTGTACTCTGGCTCACCTTGGGTTAGATAAATAATTGGATGTGTGCCGTCAGCAAAACATACTACTTACAGACTTAGAAGGAAATTTGGCTTGCAATCCTCTAATTGGAAGTCAGAGAGGTAGTGGGAAAAAAAAGACTTTTGCCTGCTTTTAGTACTTTAAATCTCAAAGCAGCGAGTTATTTTAAAGCACAGGCTCAATCTTGGATCATTTAAACTGAGATTTGGAAGGCAGCATATTCTTAGAAATGACAATATATTTATGAGGATGCATTATATTTTGCCAGTTCATTAGACTTTATATTAAATGCAAACAGTGCTATCTTTGTATAAAATTAATTTTTTCCTTCCCCTCAAATTTCACACCTCTCAAACATTGATTTGATTCTGTAAAATCCATACGAACTTCACCTGTGAAACTAAACAAAATTGTTTTCTTGGTACAATGCCAGAAAAATAAAAGAATTCTATAAGAAAAGAGAGCAAGACAAAGCTGACTGTATATAAACCGAGTCTAAGCAGATGAAAACAGTCAAAAGCCTTTTATTTGCTATTTTTTGACATGTTGTCTAATGACAAACCACATGAACATTCCCTTGTGTTAAAAAAAAGCAACAAACCAACAAATGAACTAAAAATCCAAGAAAGAGAAGAAAGTATAGCCCAGCACTGAAGGAATCACATACGTGATTTTGAGGATGATGTTCATATGCATGTAAAATATCAACAAATGGCTTTTCCAGCGGCAACAGGGGTCATTACCTTTTTGAAGTTGTGGAATATTTTTCTCCTGAGAGTTTCCTTCTTTGCTTAGAGGATATTCACTGGCAGACCTTTATTTAGTCATTTTTGGACTTTGCTATGCTAAGTGAGATACAAGCACCGATGGTTACCAGTGCCACCAGTTGGTCTGTGTTACAGAAAAAGATGCTGATTAGCCTGTGGTTAGTCAATGTGTTTGAAGCCCCAAGGTTCTGGGTGGGCCAAGGGCTGACAAGGGCCAACGTTGTTTCTGGCCCTGTCAAAAGCATCATGGCTTCCCCGAAAATATGAAGCCCTAGTCCACGTGGTTCATGTGGACAAACCAATATGATCTTTTTATTTTACTATACATCGGAAGAGAGGACCCCAGGAAATGTTTCTAGTGGTCTTCATTCTGCCAAAAGGAGAGAGAGAAAGCTGAGGTTTGTTTGGCACTTTTTTCTGCAGTGAGCAGAGTCTCATGAGAATTTTTTTCTTGTGCATCTGCTTGCAGGGCTTTCACACTAATCCCTTTCTCTGCATCCCAAAGCCCTACAGTAGTCCAAGATCGGTGGCACTGGTGATCTGCTGACACAGGGGATGTGTTGGAGGAGGATGTCTGCATGACCAGATGTGGCTCTGCTGAACACCACGCCACATCTCATTTACTTAAACAAAACCTCAAAACTCCATCCGTCGTGGAGAGGTGGACACAGAGACCAGAGGCACAGCATTCTACAAAAAAGAACAGAACTTTTTTCAGAGGCTAAATTTGCTAGACCTGTGAAGTTTTGCTTTTTGTGCATTTTCCAGTTTTGTGAAGGTCAGTGCCTCCAAGACCCACTGATAGCCACGCAGGGTGGAGGGTTTCGTCCACCTCTCAGAGTACTTTTATTCTCTTTTATAGAGCAGTGAGCTTCAAGCGTTCACAAACACTGTGCTCTACAGGGGCTGTAAACCATCATACTTGTTTGGAAGGTCTCTTGAGAGAAGAAGGAACAGCAGTTTATGCTCCAGCACCATAAGGCTCCCTTTGACCATAAAAAGATGACATGAAACAGCACTTTAAGGAGAGGAGAGGTCAGTTAGCAGCGAGGAGCAGCCAAGGAGCATGATTGAAACCTTTCAAGAGCATCAGTCAGGGTCTCCCAGGGTAAGCACTGGCACAGTTCCCTAGAGTCAAAAGAAGTATGTAGCTTCTGCCAGGAGAGGATCTGGTCCCTGGCTTTCATTCATGGAAGAGGAGCCCAGAAACTGTGAATCTTATCAAAACCTTCCCATTAGCAATGACTGGAATGTGATTTCATTTCTGGTATCTGTCTTGATAACCACAGTTGAGCAAAAGAGCAGATAGCGGGTCTTCTTTTTTTTTTTTTTTTCAAGAAAAAGAAAACCATTATATGTGAGTAAAATTATTTGACTTAAGTAGCTAACAAAAGCTACCAAAGCTAACCAAAGCTTAAATTCAGGCAATGTATTAGTCACTGAAAATTTCACTTCCACAAAAATCAGCTAGTAGGGTGCAGTGATTTGCTCTCAGAAGTCTGAGTTCCTCATTTCGGTTGTCTTCATATTTGTTCAGGCAAATTAAGAGAAGTAAAGAAGCACACATACACACACCAGTCGTAGGTGGTGCAGCACTGGAAGACGATGCTGTACTTGTGTTACTTGCTCTCATCTGGGACAGTGACTGGAAGGGTTCAGCCTGGCCTTGGACCTTGCATTATACCCAATGTGAACATTAATTATCTCTTTACAAAACTGTGGAAAAGGACTAAGCCTGAAAATCATGGCAAAGTGTATGCTGAGCAAGTGTCTGCAGGGAGGCCATCCCCTCTTACTCAAGATTTCGATATCTGTCCCATGAAAAGCAAACAAAAATAAAAGTGCATTGCTTCAGTTTTACACCATGTTGACATAAATCTTCTCTCCATGTGAATTATGGCAAAGCTTTGCACAGCTACTGAGCTGCTTCCTCAGTACAATTGTACTGCAGATGGACTTTGTCTGTGCGTGCTTTGGCAGACAAACCTGCCCCCCATTTGGATTTTATATAGGATATGATAAAAAAGGTGATTTTTTTTAAGTTGCTTTTTTAAGATCCCTTGTTGGCTTGCATTTATACCTCTCTAATTGTTTTTTTAAGTTAAATGCTGTATTTTATATTTGCAGTTTTGCTACACTGTGTATTTCTCAAAGCTGGAGTGATCAAAAAAGAAACACTGGGCAGGCACAATAAGGAGAGGGTCTAACAAAGGCTCCTTTGTGCAATTAAAAACATCATGCCATGGCCTTTTCTGACTCAGGTCTTCAAAACACGGCACAAGTTCTTCTGAGTTCATGTTATGACATAGGCTGAAGAACTCTGGTATAAAAAAAAAAGTTCTCATTTTTCTCCATAGGAAATTGGTTTTTTATTAAAGACATTTTCTGAGTGTATTATCATTACTTTCCACCAGCGCTGACTTGAGAGAGCAGTGTTGATATTTTTGCACTTACATAAAATCTTAAGGCCTCTAAACCGTCTGACATTCATGGGTCAGAAAGAGCATTTTGGAGAGGAGGGATTTGGCCTGTCTGACTACCTGTGGAGTTGCTGCATCTTTCAGTGAAGCAGCCTCGGGACCCATCTGATCTCTATCAACTGCCCATGTGTGTGCTCCTAGGCCCAGTAAAGGGGAGGTAAAGTGCCTCTTCTCGAACTACCTCTGTCTAGGAGGACTCAGCCTGGAAGCTGATTGCCTGTCAGCATTGTAGGGATAAAGTAAGAGCAGTATTTTACCCTAAGAACTCACTTTCTGACTCAGCGTAGAGATTTCTATGTCTGCTTTAAAAAGGGGGTGCAAATACTTCCTAGAGCAGACTGTTCTATTTCTATTTTTGACATCTTTAGCAACAGTTTCCTTAAGATATTGATGTTTTGTCTGAAACCAGTTTTAAACTTTCCTCTTTCCTTTGCATTTCCCCTTTGCCTTCGCTTTTTTCCATCACTAAAAGGTCATCGTGTATCTTTTTCAACATAATTCATGGCAGAGTTTTAAGAGTTGCCACCTTGCTGATGTTATCCAAAAACGCAATAATGCACGGAGCAGCTGTTGTTACAGCATAGGTCATTGCCATGTTGCTACAGACAGATGCAAGTTAATTATCACGTTAAAAGTTTATCCTGTTATTGTTTGCTTTTCCAAAGCATTTCAGCAGCTGTAGGACCCTGAGTGAATCCCTTCCCTCTCACATGCCGTGGTCAGTCTCCCCAGAGCAGGAGGTGGGCAAGGGGTGATGGCAGCTCTGCACCAGGTGGAAACAATTATGGGAAAAAAAACATGGTCTGCACTGGATGAGTTACTGCTGATAGCTGCCAGATAAGCAAACTTAATAAAGTGGTGGCTTAATTAAGCCACATTCCTTGCATCTTGCCTTTCACCCTGCCTGTCTGAGGTGACGCTATCGAGGAGCTCGGCTTTGCAGGATGGGACAGAGGTGCTGAGCTGGTGCACTGCGTGTGTTGGGCACTCTGGGAGAATTGCGGTTGATGGGACATGGAGGAGCTCCTGGAAAGCTTAGCTCCCCTCTCAGTTTGCAAGGTGCTGGGCCACAAAACCCTGCAACAAAGGCAGATTTGCTGCTTGTCTAGTCACAGACATATTTTTTGGTACCAAACGTTTGACCTTAAATCCCATCCTCTGGCATTCAGAGATCCAGAAGCATCTTGCCCTTCCCAGCAGAGGGAAGTAGCTCAACATCTTCCTGCTTTTCCTGCAGATTTTTTTGTCAGTTAAAAAAAAAAAAAAAAAAGGGGGTGACTTTGCTTTGACAGTGTTCCTATTGCTGGAGATTTTCATACAGGTAACACAAAAACTAGACATTACAGTGATCAAAATTATGGTGACCAAAACCCTCTGTGAATCTGGGCTTGTAGACAGATGTTCCTGAGTGAAGATTGCATGCAAATCAGAACTTGCTGTATTTTTAATTGCTGAAGTGTCCCATTAAAAAAATTTTCTTGTTTTGTAAACCAGATTTAAAGTTAATGAATCAAGTTATTTTCCACGTTGTTCAGATTCTAATGGTGGAGGTTCTAACACAGCCCTGTGTTTCTGTTTCATGCATGCTCACATGTACAGCTGCATAGCAACCACCTTGCTTGAAGTTATTCAGTAGCTAAAATTATCACTAGGAACCCCCTTTTGCCTCTCATTATGTACAACGAGATTGCTGCTGTGCAACGTTGATTAGACATATCAGCCTAGACCTGGATGTCTGAAAATGAGTGTTGCTATTAAAATGCCTTTGCTAGTGCTCATGTGTCCATCATTTTGACAGATTTCTCTTTAAGAATGTAGAAAGCTAAAGCATGTAGGAATCCCAGAGTTGCAATGTAATGTTCAGAGAAACGGGTATTGTTGTATTGTATTTCCTGTGCATTAACCCTAAAATAGCAGTTTCTCTGGAAAACTGCTGATGACTCAAGATTGCTGTTGAGTATAGGCTGCACTAAAGGACAGACCTGAAATCTTTAATTGGGAACAGATTATTGTGAGGAATTGGTTTCTGGAGTGAGATCCTGGGAGCAGGGCATCCCACCTCTAAACTACTTCTTTAAGTAGGATTTAAAACTTTCATGATGCAGAACAATCTTCAAGTATTTAGAGAAAATATTTCCAAGTCTCTTTACCAGTAAACCCTGGGAAAAATCAGCTAAAAATTGAAAGGGAGACTGAAAACCTGAAAATGGTTTCTGAAAAACATCTCATCCCCCAGTGAAACTTGTTGCTGCAATAAGTCATTGAAGAGAGTGATTTCAGCAAGGACTTGGATATCTGCCAGGGGAGCATGATTCTCTGGTTGTTTTAAGAGGAGCAACCCTGATATGGCTATGCAAGGCTATGCTTATTTTGGGGCAGTATCAGCATGCCAAGACAGCGTTTAATGGCTGTAACTTGGTATGTAGTGGGTTCTCAATGTATGCCTATGTTAGAAGGGTTTGATCGAGGCAAGTGGTTTGGCTTTTAGGAGAATCCAATAAGGTAGGATAAATAAAACAAATAAAACCCCAGTTTAGCCACAAGCAAGCCCAGAAACCAGCCAAAAGCCATCATTGTCCGAGTTGACAGAAGAGAGGCAGCTCCTTCAAGAATCCCAGAAGGTGAGCTCTTACCCTGGATCAGGCTGGTATGGCTCTAGTTCCCATCTGCTGCCACAAGCCACTCCCAGAGAGGGAGTCCTCAGAGTCCTACGCTTGAAAATCTGACAAGGAGAAGGGCAGAAATTATGGAAGCTAGTGCTATCTCTTTCTGGTTAGTTCTGGCTGTCACAACCCTGTAGGTTAGCATCTCATCCCAGATGTCCTCTACTTTCTCTCTCCCAGCCCTCCAAGCTCGGGCTGTATCTTCCTCTGAAGAGCAGCTACAAGCAAGCCCTTGTCAGCCTCTCTTCTGCAGACAGGAGGAGATGAATGTGCACTTGGAAAGCCATCAGCATGGCTTGCAGCATATGAACAGCCTCCCCAATGCACCTTTGAACTCATTCCTCCTGCGTTTGTTTGTCTTGCAGATAAAACTTCACAGCAGTGTTTGGAGAGAAGTCTAATGAGGGACCACTGTTTGCATAACAAAGCAAGGCTTCCTCTTCAGATGTTCAACCTTCATTAAGCATAATTTATATTCCAGCTAATCTTTGGAAGAGGGTAAACTATGGAGCTAAAGTTTGTTTTTACATAGTTGGTAGTAATGCATTGTTTGTTTTAGGCAGTCAATTGCAACTGATAGTTGATTTAAATTCAAATTGATGATTTGTGATGGGTGTGTGTTGTCTAGGGGAGTGTTGTATCATTGACTGACACCGTTTTAGCATTCTTCTACATTTAGTTATTGAACTAAAGGTAACAATCAAATGGATGGTATCCCATTATTGGATATACAATAGGACAAAACACCCTCAGTTTTACGGATATTTCGGCATGCCCACAATGCATGGAAAACTCTGAATTTGTAAACATAGGGCTTTTTTCCCCTCAGACTCCTATATACTTGATATCATAGTGCACTGAACAGCAGCTTTCTTTTGCAGCAGTTGTGGTAGTCACCAACATGGGACCCTTTGAAGGTCACCAGGTCCCTGCAGCAAGAAACTGTCAGGGTGGTAAGGGACACGGACATTTTTAAAGGCTCCAGAGCACTGCTGCAAGTCCTGATGACGCTATGTGTTTTGCTGCCTAGAAAGCAAACCAGCAGGTATAGCTGGATGCCTAAATGTCATTACAGGTCAGTGTGTCAGAAACAGTAATTTCTCAACACTCAAACTCTGTTTATATCATAGGTACATAAAAAGTGTCTGTTCCTATTGACTCTTCACTGCAGTTTTGTCCCTCAGCCAATATAAGCTACTTCCCTTGCTCCAGTTGAAATACCTGATAAATTTCATTTACCACCTCCCAGGTTTATTATGAGAAATGACTGATAGCATTTATCCCATGTGTACTCCTTGCTGATACCTACCCCTTTCTGCACGTTTACATTGTAATGACAGGTGTTTGAAAACAGTCTTTGCTGTACCACGAAAATGATGACCTGAATTATGTGTATGGACAGCACTGAGGTGTGCTGTGTCCTGTCAACACAAGGGACTAGGGTTTTTGGAAACTGCTTGGGATACCCAAGTGTTGGGGTACCCAGCCCTGGGCTGGACGTGCTGCCATTTAAATGCCTCATTGGCTGAGTGGTGCACTTCTATGTTGAGCTGTCTAATGCTGAGATACCTCCAGCTGCAGTGCTCAGGATCCTCATCATGTTTGGTTCATCACATTCCAGGACCTACCTATGGCTTTTTTAAAGGCAGCAACATCCTTTAGAGAATACATTTATTTATTCATTTATTTATTTTATTGTTTTTCAGGAAAAAATGCTGTAAGGGTTATAAGTTTGTTCTTGGACAGTGCATCCCTGAAGGTATGTGATTTCACTGTTTTTACCCGTCATGTCCCCACACATTTGTTTTTCCCCGTTTACCCTGTTTTCCACGCTTCTATTTTGGAAGAGCAAGCTGATATAACCACATGCTCAGCTGTATCTCATGTGTCAGTGCAGGGGGCAACTGTTTCCAAGAAATTGTTGGGAAAATAAAAAGATCAGCAACTTCCAAAAGTTATATTTGGCATGCCTAAGTACACGTGGCTCCACAGATCTTGTACCATGACCTACTTCAAACAGAGGGACATGTTCTGCCCTTGGCTAAGTAGGTGGGAGTGCTCTATGCACCCAGAAGCACACTCTCCTTGTTGGTGATTTTCCCAATATGTCCCTTGGATCTGGTACAGCTGATTTGCCTTGTCAGTGCACAGAGGCCAGGTGACTACGTGAGTTAGTCTTGCCTTAAGTTGTCTATGTCCTGAAGACATCATACGGGTAGAGCAATGCCAGTGCCTCTCTTATCACTCCTGGTCATGGGCAAGGCTTCCTTGTCCCCAGGGACTGAGGAAGGTGCAGATTTAATCAGGATACTTCATGCAGTAGTAAAAAGGGAACTGATTTGGATGAAATTGTCTCTGAAGTTATAACAGCAGAGGAGTATCAGACAGGAGCAAATGTCCAGAGACAAAAAGCCAATAAACCTTGTCTGCTCCAAAATGCAGGTTAGAAATTCGGCTTCTAGGAACACAATCTTCGATTTCATGACATAGGAAAAGCCTTGAGAATTTTCCCAGTTTAGGATGACAATGTTCTGTAAAACAAGGTGACAAATGAACATGGAGAGAGTCGTCTGGTTTTTGAGTTACAGACTCCAGCCAACAGGGAATATAACCCAAACTCTAATCATGCTATTTTGGATTTTGGTTTAATGTTTTCTGTTGTTTGTGGTTTTTTTGTAAATTTCCGTCTTTTTTGCTGCTGGGTGGAAACACTGAAACACTGGTTGCAAAAAAACCCTAAAAACAAAACAGCAAACAAAAAATCCTTCTCCCTCCACAAAAAAAACCCAAAATACAGAACAAAAAAGGACCCCTCCCTCCTCGATCTTCTCAGAACAAGAATTCTGTATTTGCTGCTGTCTTGTAGTGAAAGAGCTCATGGGGCCAGCCTGAGCCCCGAGGAGCTGGGTAAAATTTGGGTGAAATAAGTGCATACACCGAATTCCTCACTCCATGGTTTTACAGTGAGTTTTGTCTCAGTTTGTGTGTGGCATGAGGTGACAGTTCTAGTGTGAGATGGACACTTGGCAAAGGTGATTGTGTGTGTTGGAGGCAGAAGTTCTGAGTCCATTCAGGATGGAGAGAAGCCAGAACTCTAAAGTCTGGTCTGTAGTTTTCCTATGGATGTACCAATTTTGTAGACCGGTTATTCACTAAATATAATGGATATAGCAGGAGAAATAATAGGAGCAAAAATAGAATGAGAGCCATGGCAATACATTATTTTGGCTTCTGATTTTCATCTCATGAGAATCTAGGTGATTATGAAAGGTTCTTTTATTATGTACCCACTGACTTCACTTAATCCTGTTATTAACTGCATCTCAGTAACCTGAGAGTTTCTGCCACTAATTCAATTTCTCTGCTGGTTGTGGCTTCTTTCCCTTTGTTTCTCCATTCCCTCTTTTTCGGCTTTTCCTTGAACTTCAGAAGCCAGAGTAACTGCTATAACATCTGAGACAATCTTGTGCCGTTGGAATAGAGACGAGAAACATGATTCGCTGAAGTACTTGTTTCACTTACTCTGTTACAAGACATCACTTGGCTCGTCACACATTGTTTTGGCATAATCTTGACAGAGTAGCTGTATGAAATTCATATCTCGACACAGGCACATAAATGCATTACAGATGTGAGTTTATTAGAGCACATCTGCACCTTTTAATCCAGTACTAGAACATCTTTACTGTGAGAAGTAATTCTAGCTGTGTCTTCTCCATGATTTAGCAGTGGCTGCAGGGAGGAGGGTCGACAAAGGGATAGATCCTCCCTTGCAACCCTTTTACAGCTGCTTTGGGAAAACATCAACTTCCTTCTGGGACAGCTGTTACTTTAACAGGCTCTTTCCCAAAGTGTTTTGTCTTTGTCTATGTGCATTATTGATTTCTGTCCTGTTGTTTCTCATCTGCCCTTGAAAAAGAACAGAAATTAGCACAGTCGAGTAAGAGTCCACGCCTCCACATTCTGCATTTCATTTGTTTTTTACTCACCTTCTTGTTCTGACTTTCAGCTGCAGGAGCAGAGAGCAGTGATACTCAGGGAACATCAAGTGGAGTTACCTCTGTGTGTCTGATTCCTTCTTTAGCATCTCTTCTTCATCCACCTGATCAGCAAAGCAGGTCAAAAAACAGCTCCCCACCTTTTTCTCATGTATGATCTCTTTCTTCTTTGCTTTGGAGACTCACAGCTCCAATCAGTCCCTGTCTCAGGTGTTGTCTCATGTCACAACAGAGTGTAGAAGGCACAGATGTAGTACAAAACAGCTTATTTTGGAGAGCATCCTTCCTACCACTGTTTTGTTATGTGAGTTTCTTGGCTGTAGGTGAGCACAGAGCAAGACACTATTACAGACAAGCTATAATCAGATCTGCTCTTGCCTCACTAATGCTGTTCCAGAAATTTCCTTGGTAGAGCTTTCCTGTTCCCAGAAATGTCTGCATTGTCATTTCTGAGGTCATTGAAATATGCATAGAGACATTTGTTATTCTCCTTTGTGTTTTGCATTGTTCCTTCCTGGAACAGCCTGCCCTTCACCATATGATTTGGATTCATCCCCAAACTCATTTCCTAAGCTGGGATGGCAAACAAGGGGTTTGGACATGGGAGGGTATGTGCATCCTTGGTTCTGCAGAGCACACAGGGGTGGACCAGCAGTTTTTGCTTAATCTCACCCCAGTTGTGAGGACTGTTTCTAGGCAAGTCATGCTACCTAGCACCAAAGGCCAGGAATGCGCACCTTTGTGACATGGGGCCTTTGTACAACCATTGTACGATCGGGGTTGACTGTGTGTGACCATCAGCAGGGATATTTGTACCTCCTGAACTCTTCACCAGCTTTGTATGAAAGTGAATGAGGCAATGGTCATGATGGAGCTGTGCTGAGGTGGACATTAAAACCATATTTAAAGACTGATTACATGAAACATAATGAAAGAGAGACCAATAAAAAGAAGTGGTGTTGTTTAGTCTAAAGAAAAGCAGGCTGAAGGGAGAAGTGATAACAGTTTTTGGGTATGTGAAAACTTGCTGCAAGAGGGAAAATAAACTGTTCTTCATGGCCAAGAAGAAGAGGACAAAAATTATGGGCCTAAGTGGCAGTAAGGGTCATTTGGATTAGATATGAGTAAGAAGCTTTCTGTCTGCTAGGATATTTCATTCTGAGAATGACTATATGGGACAAATCCACCCTTCAGGGAAAAGGAAAACTAGGAAGAGTTTACACATAGCTAATCCTGCTAGTAGTGGGAGATGGTGCCTTCCAGCACTGCTTTTCTTGATTTTGTTAAGGCACATCTATTCATGGAAGCACAGGGAGACCAGAGCTTATGTGCCTCTGATATAAATATCCAAACACCTGAGTATGGCCCAGTCCAAATCCAGCATCTCTGCAGGTGTGCTGGCTAAGAAGCAGGTGTGTTCACCTTCATACTGGGCATACTAGCCTGCTCTCACTCTGATTTTCTTTCAGTGGAAAATTAAAATTGCAACCACACCCAGAAAAAACGCCAGCAATACTTCGTATTTGTGACTATTTAGTAGTGCCAAAGGAAATGGGAGCTTACAGTCCCAGCATCGCCTAAAAAGTCCAAACTAGCCCCTTGACTAACCAGTTTGAAGGTAAGGGCTATGTTTTCCTTCCATGGCTCTGCACCCTTTGACCCTAGTTACTGCTGGGGGTCCTGGCACTGCCACTCACCACCACTGCACTGCGGGCTGACGTCAAGAGTTAAAGTCAACACAGTTCTGAAGTAAGAAGAAAAGAAAGGATGCCTGCTGTTCAAAAGGTGACAAGCAGAAGGGGGGAAATTCTTGACACCATTACAATAGTATGTTTTTGTCTATGAGGCTCTAGTGTGAGATACAGCAGCTAAATAAGTGACATCTGGTGCTTTTCTGTACCTTGGCACACTGTCACTTTTAACAACAGTGCTAAACATGTGCTTCATATTCTTCATACAGAAAATATGGTTTCATTTGCTTTACCATCTATTAGCTCATTTTAATTATTTGGAACAATCATTGTACCCAGAGATGTCTGCTATTCATTAGGATGAGTCAATAATGAGTTTGTGTTTTAATTGTATATATGGAAACATAGTGCATTGCTGGGCAGTCTGTTGAACCACTTAGATTTGGTTTAGGTATGTCTGGTCTGGAGCATGAAGGGGTATTTCTGCTGTGGCCCTGACATCCAGTCACTAGAGGTAACAGCCACATGGATGTTCTCCACAGAATGATGTTCTCTGAAATGACCACAGAAGCTGCTCCTGGTTTTGGTATAAAGCCCGACCTTTCAGCAGGGTGTGCCTGAGCTGGTTTCGAGACCAGGTGCTGCTTCAGCTCCTGACTTACCCTGGAAGGTATTCCCCATGGCACTGCAAAGCCCTTATATCCACAGCCAGGGACTGCCCTTCTATCCCCAGTTCTGCCACCAACTTAATGCTAGGGGCCAAATCCAGCCCCTGGCAGGCCAGGGGTGTGGGCCAGACTCCGTTGTGCTCTGGCGTCCACTCCCTAGTGTTCAGATATGCTGCTACATAGTATGAAATCAGAAACATATTTGCCCTCCTTTGAGTTTCAAACATGGATTTCAGTCTTTTGGGATTTCAATGACAAAACCAGGCAGCAATTTTACTATGCTCTAATCTGCACATTACTGTTATTAAGAGTGATGATGGTTTTGTAACAATGCATTCTTTGCTAGAAGGGTTATATCTGGCTTTGAAAAATTACTGTGTGATTTAATTAACTTTTCCTTATGATATACTTTCTGCCTGGATTTGGCAATTAGCCTCATGGTTTTTCATAATATTGTGCATAGGCAATGTTGCTATCTGCACTTATCTGTGGAAGAAAACAACAAAAAAAGTTTTAGGTAACTTTATATTTCTGTGAAAAGAATTCTTATATTCTGCCAACTGCGAAAGTGATCCTTGCTTAAAATCCAACTTTAAGAAATAGTCTAACTACTGTAAGGCTGTGATAAGTAATAACAATTTTAACATAATTCCCTGCTTATGTTTCATGAATGTTTTATATCTAAGTTCCTTCAGTCCTTAAAAACAATGTAACTCAACTTTATATTAATTAGCATCGAGGTGAAATACTTGCTGTCAAAGTGTCATCCAAGTACTACCATTGGTATTTTTCCTAACCATGTCTTTCTCTGTCTAGACTATGATGTCTGTGCTGAAGCTCCCTGTGAACAGCAGTGCACAGATAATTTCGGGCGAGTCTTATGCACTTGCTATCCCGGGTACCGCTATGATCGGGAGAGACACAGGAACAGAGAGAAGCCGTATTGCCTGGGTAGGTAGAACTGTGTGTTGGGCTCATCCCTGGTTAGTGAAGCATCCCGGTCCCTTGGGCCTTTTAGGAATCAGGTTGGGTCTGAAACCTTTCTTACTGCCATTATTATTACAGGAGGTAATACTACAGATGGGACAGATGTTTTTTAACTATGTTAATGGTTGCTTAACAGAATTAAGAGACATAGATTCCCCTGAAATTATTAAGAGGTATTACCTACAGTAAGACATACACACTCAAACACTCTGAAGTGTTGGCCTGATGTAATTTTTCCTTTCATTACCCCTGCAGGTTGTGAGCCAAATTTGTGTAATATTGAAGCATTATAACCAGGTATAATTATGAGAACTAACCCTTGGGGTTTGATTCAGATGGCCAGTGTCTTATTCAGGACTAATCATTTACATGTAACCCTTGTGTGGCTAGTCCTGGCCTGCCCTGCGTGGTTTGCCCTGCCAAGGAGCCAAGGTTTGCAGGATCGAGCTTTGCTTGTGAGCTTTTCAATGTAAGGAAATGGTCAAGCAGTGTTCACTGATAAAATGTCAAGCATGTTAAAAATACTAGTTCAGCTTGCACAGAGCTGCAGCCCAAAGCACCACCGGTACTGCAATTACTCATTTATTTAACCACAAAATCTACTGCTGAAGGAAGTCTTTTATTGTATTTGAGGTCTGAAACCTCCAGCTCTAGGATATTTTTAACTTTTGCTGCTCTCCAGATATCGACGAGTGTGCCTCTAGCAATGGGACTCTGTGCTCTCAGATCTGTGTCAACACCGTGGGCAGCTACAGGTGTGAGTGTCACGAAGGCTATATCCGGGAGGAGGATGGAAAGACGTGCACCAAAGGAGATAAAGGTAGGGGCTAGTGGAGGTTGAATGTCCTGGGCCAAAGGGGTGTCTAAAGGTTTGATCTGTCAGAAAGAGCAGCTACTCCCTATGTTACACTTGGAGCTGAGAGTCCAAACCTGGGATGTAGCTGATGCTCCTGGAGCTCTCAGGCTGTTCACTGGGCACCTGAACACCTGTGGAGCAGTCCCACCACATGCTCTGCTCCAATGCACAAGTGCATTGAAGAATGTGGAAACCATCTTCCTTTGGAAAGGCAGAATGGCTACACAGTGAAGTTTGCCTTTATGGTTTCAGTTAGACCTGCTGGGTCCAACTGCTAAAAGCAATATTTTGCTCCCACACCAAACTGAATTATACCTATTTTTTGGTCAAGAGCTCAGCAGACATAGGGGGGGAAAAAAGATGAGATTATGATCCTTACAAACCTTCATTAATTTCACCTGTTAATTAAATAATTTCAAGAATTTTAAGTTGTAATTACATGCCTACATTTGAGATTAGCAAGTGGCCGTGGGTTGGCTGGTTAATGCCCTTTAGCACTCAGAGGCTCAGAAAAGGTGTGGCTGGAGAGTTCAACACTCTTTTAAAGTATTGCTTAAATCAATTTCTAAATTACATTGTGTAACATTGAATTTTGCTGACCTGAAATTAGTTTGTGTGCCCTGTGAATTTAGTCAGACTTTCTTTGGTTTTGTTTTTGTTTCAAATGAAAATAAAATGTGATGGGCAAGGGGTAAAAGTGAGGGCCTGTTCTTGCATTTCACTGTTAGTTTCAAAGTATATCAAAGCATATACTGTGCTGTGTATAAATAATTTTAAAGATTTTGACTTCATCCCAGTTATTAAATTACAGCATTTAGAGTACTAAAGATTAAGTATGAATACAAAAATATAAAAAGAAAAGAGGAA
The DNA here is from genome assembly GCA_013399895.1 of Serilophus lunatus. Classification (NCBI taxonomy): domain Eukaryota; kingdom Metazoa; phylum Chordata; class Aves; order Passeriformes; family Eurylaimidae; genus Serilophus; species Serilophus lunatus. The sequence continues at coordinate 80,947 of VXBA01005611.1, forward strand.
GCAAGCACCCTGCGCTCTGAAAAAAAAGCACAGCATCTTCTGATGAATGGTTACTTACCATAGGCTTATCAATAAATGGCTGAACCTGGTATCTGTCACAGGGTGCTCCAAATACCACTGGATAGCCAGAGCAATATGAAATTTTGATTTTCCTCTGCAAAGTATAACTGGAACCACTTCACTAACTATTATTGTTCCTTAAAGTTTTCAGACTGCTTTATTTTTCCTTGTAAGTGTGTGTGTCATAAAGGAAAGAGATATAAACTCTATAACCTCCTTACAAATAGTTTTTTTAGTTAACTTTTTGCCTGGGTTGTTCAAATTTCTTAATATTGTTCAAAGCATCCAGGATAACCAACCATTATTTCCAGGCTTTGGAAATAATTCTAGTATTTGAAAAACACCAATTTTACACTGAATGGACATGGCCCATAAAAATGTCAGTTCCAGAAGTTAATCTGTGGGAATGATATACCCACCATCTCTTGAGACATTTCTCAAATCACCTGTGCAGAAGTAGAGAAGGATAGTTTCTGCTCAGTTACGCTGCTGTATTCCACGTTCATTTTACTAATTTTCAGACCTCTGGTGAAAACGCAAGAGGAGCTGACCACTGCTATTAAACAGGGTCTGTGTCCGTTACTCATTCCAAAGAAATGGGTTTTGTGAGGAAACAGCTGTAGCGACGCACCACCCCGTGGTCAGTGCCAGACCTGCACCGCTTCTGTGCCTGAAATGACTTCCAAATAAACAGACGAATCGCTTTTCATGGTTGCCGGGAACACTTAAATTTTTTGGGGGGGATTTTAATGGTGGAGACAAAAACACATGTACCCGTCTCCATCTCTTAACAATGCTGCATATTCCTTGTGAGATCATATCCATGTTTTCATGGTTCCATGCCTGAAGGCTGCAACTTGGACATATTTTTGCTCTGTAAGTGAGTTGCCTAAGAGCTTGGGGTTGGTTGGTGGACACAAGAATAGGGAGCATTTTTCCTACATCCACAATCATGTTGCATTTGATGGAGACAATACAGCTACCCGTGCAGAAGTAGGCAAATGAAACGATCTCAGCTGGCTGAGCCCAGATAATACAACACAGATGATCGACTCCACGCAAAGATTGCCTGCAGCAGAGCTCCTGCAAAGATCTCCCCTGCCAGCATCTCCTTCTCTTCCAGCACCAGCAAGGCAGAGTCTTCCAAGCACATACAATGAAAACACACCACGACCCCAAGCAGATCTCTTAGCGAGAGGTGCCACAAGGCTCACCAGTATCTCACCAAGATTAAAGGACCTCTAGAAGAACAGAAACATCATGTGTGAGCTAGATCTTGTGTTTTGGAAAGCCTTCATAAAATGGGCCTGGTTTAAGCCTTCTCCAAAATAATTTTAGTTTCCTGGTTGGGTCTATGCAATGGAAACAGGCTATGTGAGTGCCTTGCTCAGTGCTGGCCAAACTGGCCCTTGTGGGGTGACCTGTTCCTGCTCCATGCATGGGTGGTTCAATCTAATGGCTTCGTGCACCCCCTGGCCTGTCCTAGGTGGCTTCTGGCTTTATCCACACTTTCTTCTGGCTATACACATAGTTTGGTCCTGGTACAGGATTGGATGGGAACGGAGTGAATATTTGATGGATGACTTCTTCCCTGTGCAAATCATCACCTCTGTCTGGGATGAGTTAGGGGGATTCCACCTCTCTCCTGGGATGCAGCTCATGCTTGCTTAAATGAGGATGTTGGACTTCTTCCTCTGACAAGTCAATCCAACAGGATTTTCAGAAATCTCACTGGTATGGTATTTCCCAAACATTAGCTGATCTCCCCAGCATTCATCTCCGTGGATTGTTACAGCCCTGTTTTATCTGTACTTGTCATCCCCGTGTGCCACATCCTTCTGGAAGATAAACTGGATTTTATAATGAAACACAAGGCCAAATTCATGACTTCTTAATCTGCACATAATTCCACTCATTCTAGTGGGATTTCATTAGGTTTCAAATAACAGAGACTCTGGCAATCTCTCCTTATGATTGTACATTGCTTTCAGCAACATTTCTTAACACAATATGACAGAATTAATTTGGTGAGATAGCTATTAAAAGAAATTTTGGTTGAGAGTAGTACCAAACACAGACTTTATTGATGTTTAAAAAAAAAAAAGGGCATTTTTTTCTAATGATACTACACAGGTCCAAAACCAGACGTGTCAAGACACTGGGGTTCTTTTAAAGGAAGATGAGAAATTGGAGATGAAGGAAGAACTCCACAAAACTGACTTGTAGTCAAGAAAAAATTTATTTTATACATATTTTATAGATATATCAAGAGGTGCCTTGATGACAGTACTCAATTGCTTATTAAGTTAAAAACCCCTGCATGGTACAGATTATTTAATCTACCAGAGAAAAGTTTATGGGCAAAGAGGCTTTGAAGGGAGTCAAAGGCAAAAGGATTACCACTAGGAATAGAGCAGAAAAGAAGAAAAGCAGCAAATGTTTTACATTCAGGTATCTTCATACAAATGCTGGAGTTCCTCTGAGAGGTCTTGGCAATGAATTATCTTGGATCCAGCATAGCTGCGATTTGGTGAAATTCTATTCTACGCTATGTAGAGTTCATCAGAAATCACTAAGTGGTACCTTCTGGCCTTATACCTTTGAGCCATCTGAACACTACATAGAAAGCTGTTTAGGGACCAAGCCTGTACTATCAGAAAGGGCTGGGAATTTCAAAAAGCAGGGTGTGCTTGTGTCCATTAAAATGGTAAATAATATTGTAGTGCCACTGGAGTGCAGCTGTTGGAACAGGCAGTTGATGAGTGGAGAAAACCCCAAACCCCTAATCTTCTGAACAGTTCAGTACTAATGCCAGTCTTAATGCTTCTGATCATTCCATCATCTTGCCCTTTCCTACCTGCTTAGCAGATAAGAGAAATAAATCTTTGCCTTCTAAAAGCAAGCGTACCTGATGTGTCATTATATCCAAAGGACTAAGCATACTGAAAATCAGTTTTTCCTAAATATGTGCATAGGTGGTGCATAGATAACTGTCAGTTTCCTCCTTATTTGACCCTGCAAACATTTAAAATCAAGTACCACATAGTATCCTCAGTATTAGAAACTTCTGGGTTTATTGAAAAAGATGCACATGTTTTCAAAATCAGTACACATTTCTGAAAAGGTGAAGGCCATTTAAATGTGTGTCCAAGTGGAAAGTATAACACAATAACTAAGCACATTGCAAGTTGATCCTTTTGGAAGGATTTGGAAAGAATTTCAGGATGTGCTCTGAAAGGTCAGTATTCAAACTTGCTCAATAACCCTTCCAGGTAATATCATAAAAGGCCACATATCAACTTTGTGTGGAAGGGAAAAAGCTCACCTAGAGTTTGCCAGTATGTGTCACCCTGTGGTTTGGAAACCAAATTTCTCTTTAAACAGATATCTGTTACAACAATTCTTGTTTGTTTGCAATGCAGAAGTGCTTGACTTTGTATGAGACTGGGAAAAGGATAAAACCAACGTTTGCACTATCTCTTACAGTTCAAATCATGTAATGGGATTCTTGAAAAGATCTCCCATTCATAGTATCAACAGATGTGACCCTTTCTCTTGTGCGGATTTAAATCCCTGTCATTTATCTCAATCCCCATCTCTGCTCAGGCTGATTCCATCATATAGAGAATAACCCACTATGAAAAAGACCAGTTCGTGTAAAGCGAATGAAATGACCATATTGTGAGGGATTTTACTGTAATTTATAGCATATGAAAATTTACCCTATGGGGACTGTAAATCAGTTCAGATCTATGGGGTTAGTCTACCCTAAACACAAAGATAAAAGAAGGGGTGTAAAGTTCTCCAGGTATTAAAAAAAATGAATTCTTTGGGGACTGTTAACTGGAAACAGCTGCTTTAAAAATGAGCTTAGAGCTATCCCTGCAAAGTTTCTCAGCCTTGCATAGAAATTTACAGTCAAAGATTTAAAAATGGCAGATTCTCTTCTCTTTTCACAGTCTGGGGAAATGTAAAAACCTTCAAGTTGCTTTTGCAGTCACTTTATGAACTTTATTCCTTTGGACCTTTACAGTTATATTGGAAACTGCTTTCTTTCAGCTGGGCTTCCAGAGAAATCTGAAAATGTGGCGAAACCGGGGACATGCTGTGCCTCTTGTAAGGAATTTCATCAAATAAAGCAGACGGTTTTACAGCTGAAGCAAAAGGTATGAACACTAATCAGCCATGTCTTTACCATACCTGCATGTTTTACAACAGCTGAAGTTAAATTTAAGTGTTTGGAGCCGTCACTGACATGTGGTTCTTGTACCCATAAAGAGGATGGCAATATATTTTAAACTCATGTAGGTATGGCATCTCTTCCTTACTCTGCTGTATGGCTCATAAGCAGATTGCTACCCAACTTCATGAAGCTATGCTACCAAGATCGTGGTAAGAGAGTCTGACAAACACCCATCAGAGGCTGAGCTCAAGTTTCTTGGCAATCTGTGCTGACCTCAGCTTTTCACTCACTGTGAATTCAAAGGACTTTGGACTTGATTCACCTTTAGAGTAAGCAAGTACAAGACGTTCTGTAGATGCAAGAACATGATTTTGCATTAATAGGTTGCAAACACAGGATCCTTGCCAAATAGGTGTAGGGATAAACAAAAACATAACTAGCTTTAAACATCACTCTTTTTTTAAAAAAAGAAAAACCCTCAAACCCAAACCCTTTTTGTTTTCACCTGGGTCCTTACAATTAGAAAATAATGCATTTAGAAACTTCCCCTGGCCTTTAATTGCTCCTATATATAACCTCCTTTGCATTTGAGTTAGGACTGAAATAACCCAAAGACCTAGCCTCAGGTTTGGAGAGCCCAGTGCAAGGATATACGTGCAAAGCCTTTTCTGGTGACACTCAGTGGTGAACACTCAAGCTCTTTTAAATTTAAATGCTGGGCAGGAATATTCTCAGCAATTTATGCTGAGAGGCTGTAATTATTTCACCCAGGATACTCATTTAATTTCACTTCATTTCATTTCATTGTGTCAAGACATAATTTGGTGTATTTGCTTGCTGCATTTAAAGTCATCCCTTCTATTTTGAGAAGAAAGAAATCTGCTTCATTCAAACGAAATTCACTGAGGTTGGAGATACTCTTCATCTCAAAAAATCATGTTTTCCTTCTGAATCAGCATGAAGAAAAATGTGGAAGTGACAGAATTTCATGTATGATGGAAATGATGTTTTTTTCAAACGAACATTAGCAGAGAGGTTAAAAAAGTATCCATGCTTTTGAGTGTCTATTTCTCCAGCCACTGTCCAAGATGCTGAGCAGGCTCACACTGACATCCAAGGGAGGGATCTGAGGTCATATGCTGGGCACATGCAAGAATTGATTGACTGGATTGATGGAAAGTCTAACATCCACTGTTACATACCTGTCATCAAAACTCACTTCTGAAAAACTCACACCATTGACGCCTATCACTGTAGGCACTTGTACAGTACCTGTGTCCAAATGAAGCAGCCCACTCTTACTTCATAGCTGTCCTGTCATAGTCCATTGCTTAATTTTTCTCCCAGTGTCTTCCTACTGAGACTTGATCCATTGGGCATCCTCAGAGGGAACACACTGTGTTGTGCCACACACAGCCAGAGCTGGAAGATAAGGTCCCCGATACCCTCAGTAATTTTTAATGTACTGAGAGCAGGGCTTTTGTCCATGCTGAGAGGAGATCTAGCCCCATGCTGCTTCTCTGCCCAGGGAGATATCAATCCTTATGTTTCACCAGCTGCTCCCTGTGACCAAGTTCTTCTGGGGAGGATGTCTTTCAATATCTGTGGTTAAAGCTGTTCTGTTTTGTATAGAAGAATTCATTTCTGTCTGCCAGGGAGATAGTTTATGGAGTGAGTCTTCAGTCTTAAGGCTTTCAGATTTTATGAAATTTATTCAAAATTTTGGTTAGCAGAAAAGCCTGTGAGATGCTCTGTCCCTATACACCAGAGGCCTGTGAGCAATCCTAGGTTGATCTCAGACCTTGATGGAAGGAAGAAGAATGGAAAGCTGAAAAACTGGGGGAAGATATCTGACATGCTGACACAAAGCCAACAATTTTTTTAAAAAAAAAAATTACTAAGCTGGATCCTATTGCACAGATGTATTTAAACCTCTTAATTAAAAAGCCATGTTCCACATCACTCCTGACAAGCACTGTCAAATTTGTCTCAACCACAGATACCCTAGAAACTATTCAAAGTTCAAGATACAGCAGGCAGCAGCATCTGGGAGTCTTGTTTCTGGAACAGTCTTTTTTCAAAATTCACCTTCACTAATACTTGCATGCACATGGAAAAAAAATTATTTTTCAAGGGCCATTCATATTTGGAGCTGTGGATGGAGAAAGCCAAGGTCACCAGGATCCTGGTTCAGTTAAAAGGTAAAAACACATTAGGCCAGTGAGTATAGCCAGTCCCTAAGAGGGTGTGAGTCAACATCAAAAACACATGGTTTGGCCCCAGTGCATCTAACAACCGTTTTCTGGCCAGAAGATAACAAAGAGCAGTGAGCTAGACCAGAGCCTGGATATTTTGGCACTCTTAGTATACGCCTAAAATCCAGCTGACTCAATGGAGAAGCATGTGTAGATGCTTTCACAGCAGCTAAGTGATTTTTTTTTTAACTTACTCAGTTGTTACAACAGTTTTGCTGGCAGGAACAATTCAATATTTAAGAAAAGAAGAGAATACACTTCCAAATCCTCTTTGTGATGAGTCTTTGCCACTAAATGCACATTTTACTGTAGCATGGCTATTTGCAATATAACCTGAAGAGTATTCATGGCAGTTTGTGTGCTAAGTGACATCTATTTATTAGCTGAGATAGATCCCCAGTATGAGATCTGTTGAGAAATTTATGCACAAGCTAAAAAGAGGACTTCAATTAATCTGTCACTTACTATAGCTAGTCCTTAGGAGAAACACCTGCTGATGGCACTGAAAAATATAATGCTCTCAGGTAGTCATAGAATTTAACCGTGTGTCTCAGTTTTAGCATAGCAACTTTGGCACTGCAAAGCCCTTAGTTGATTTGTATCACATAGTGAAAGTTCTGCAGTGTGATGATCCCTGCAGCCCTTCCATTTGTATCCAGCCAGGAACGTTCTGCAGACAGGGAGGACACACTTCCATGAAACAGAAACTTTGCTGACAGAGCCAGCCAGTGGACGTCCCTATGCTGGTCCCTGGCCAGTGTGGCTGTGACAGCCCCGAACCACTGAATTTTCCTCTTCAGCCCCAGTTGTAGGGTGCTGTGACCCATACTGTAGCCCTTTATCTTCAACAGCCCCACACCTTGGTCTGTGCTGCAATGGCTGGGATGTTGGCTGAAGAAAGAGACAGGGTCATTGGTAAACAAAGCAGATTTTTTTCCTTTGGAAAATCGAAGATGACAGCTCACCCTAGAGCCATAGGTGTGCTGGATCCCCATTTTCTGTGTTAGTAGGTTTGTAGGAGTGAGCATATAAGAAATACCCCGTGAGACTTCTGTGAAATGCTGGCCTCATCCAGCCACTGATTTCCGTGGAGGTGGAGTGAATGTTCCAAGATCTTGTAAGACTTATGTCATGATACTTAGTTTGCCTGCAGTCATCTTGCCTTTGGCACTGGAGTGCTCTGCAAAACCTAAGTAACAAATGGCTGATAAATCCTTGTATTCCTGTCATTGCATTTTGAATTCCAGTCTCAGAAACCAAACAGGTGTTTCAGAAATGCCACCAGGAACATCAGCATTTCCAACTCTTTTTTCTCCTGACTTATTCCCTTCAGAACTGTTCTGTGCATCCAACCTCAAACTGCAAACACCACTGGCTGCTCTTAAATTGTGTTCTGTAAGTAACAGCTTGTTTGCCAAAGGAAATTTGGCCAGTAATAGTACTGCAAGTGCATAGCATTTGTGGTTTTTTGTTATGCATTACAGACATTAGGTTTGCAGTAATGGCAGGAGAATGTATATCAAATAATTACAGAAACCAGTAGGAGTCTTGAGAACAGCCCAGTTAAGGGAATACCAAATAGCTGATGAAAAGCACTGTCAGATAGCAGGAGTCATCATGTATTTTATTTCATGCAGTTCTCCCTGGCAAATGTTGCAGAATTCAGCATCAAGTTATCCAGTGAGCTAAATTCACTTGAGAAGCAACAAAGCTCACCCAGGGATAAGTCTGCTCTGGTGTTGCTGAAATAGTTCTTCAGTTCCATTTGTCAGAGCACAATCCCCAACTCTCCATGCAGCCACCCACCACTAACAAACTATTTTCCTCATTGCACACCAGCCTCCTGGCCTCTCATCTCCCTTCAGCTTCCTTTGAAGAGATGAAACATTTGCAGGATATTTCTAAATGTGTTTAATTATTAAATATGTTTAATCTGGACAGATTCAGGTTTCATGGGTAATTAAACATGTAACGGCTAATGACACTTTAAACTGTAGTGTGCAATTTCCTTATACTCTCACTTTGTGTTTCTATGTAAAGATCCAGATATCTATTGGGTTAAATAGTATGGTTACAGGCCCAGATCCACAAAGGATTTGGGATTTTCATTGAAACTTATGGAAAATTAGTGGCTTGTGCAGTAACTGAAAACTTAAATATCTGAGCAAATATTGCCCTGAAAATGGGGAAGTAAATGAATAGAGGAAATTTCAAATAAGGAAAACCAGGTTTCCTAAGAAGATCCAAGCAGTTTTAAGACAGGTTTTTCAGAACCGATTTCTCTGTCAAGGTTTTTTAGAACTTGTTGCTGTATCTCTCCTGAATTTCTCCTGTCCTCAACTGAATTGGCTTGCAGCATTTCCACAGTGATTTGAAAAGTGAACAGATTCACAAAATAACTTTTTTTTTCCTTGATGATTTCAGTGAAGGACATGATTAGACACTTTATATTTTCCTGAAATATTTAAATATGCTGTTTGTTCACGTGAAAGCTTAACAAAGAATGTCTGAACACTGACAGTCTTATGGTGATTTTGGTTTTTGGCAGGTTGCTTTGCTACCAAATAATGCTGCTGATCTTAGCAAGCAAATCACTGGTGAAAAAGTGCTTGCATCTAATGCATATATTCCTGGTCCCCCAGGCCAGCCTGGCCAGCAAGGCCCTCCAGGTAAGATACAGAGCAGAGGGATGTGAATATTCAATAATGCCAGGGATAAAAATAGTAAGCTTAGTCTTTCAATGTGATAGGATTTCATGTGTTTCACATTTTGATTGATACTATTATATTTGCATTTGTGCTGAATTTGAAAAGAAAAACGTTCCGATTGTTATGATTAGGCTCTGCCAACTGCCTAACATCAGCCATTGTGTCTCCATGTGTTTCTTGGCATGCAAGCTGTGTTTGTCCTCTATGTGCTAAATTTCTCCCTCTCTCTGGAATATCTCACCTACTTCAGTTGTCATTTCCTGTATTTTAATGCTTTTTTAAAACACTCTCCATTTCATTTCAGGAATATCTATTGCTTTAGCTCACTGTGAATAGCAGAGCAGAAAATATGCTTTCAGTTTATGGTGGTTTTTGCCAATTGTTTTATTTCTTCTCATCTGGTTTTGCAAGGATTCATCCATTGGTTTTATGTCATGTTCCAGATTCAAAGGAATCTGCAAAGAAAAGTATAATTCCACTCACACCTTCTTTGCTAAGGTATAGACTGAAACAATGCAAAAAAACAGAGGGCTCCTAAAGCCTAACTTAAGCCAGACACCTTGCAACTGACAACCAGAGATACTAAAAATTTTGGAAAATCCGTTGACTGAAGATCTGGTTTTGGGTTAGCAATAAATCCAAGGAATTTGAGCATTGTGCTGGATTTCAGAAAGGTTCTTACAGAGAATTAGAAAAAATTCTTTATGAGGATTTTACTCCCTATCAAACTGCCCCCTCCCTCAATTTTCTCCTCCCAGTTTATACTCCCTTTTGCAGTCTTGCTTTGTTTTTTGAGTCTTTATCTCATTTTCTTGGAGGATGAGTATCTTCAGTCTTCAGTATATCTTAAGTGCAAGGACAGTGTGGTTAGAGGTTCTACGTCAGACTCTGAAGGGTACAGTGCATCGCCTTGCAATCCCTCCAAGGTAGGCCTGACCCTGCAGGTCTCCCACCCACCGGGTATTCCCGTGAATGAGCTGTCCGAGGTCCTGTGGAACTCTGCTCCCCCTAAACCTATCCCTGTTCACCTCCTCGCCTCCCCGATGGGAGAAGTCCCAGGGAGTCACCACTAAACCTGAGCTGTCTCCTTTTGAAAATCCTGTCTGTAATATGTCCTGCTGAACCCGTTTTTACTCTCTGCCTTTCATTCTCTATGTCTTTCATGGACTTTATTTTGTGCAAATGTTGTTTCAGGTGTCTGATTTTCTGGTTTTCATTTCATAGAGTTTCTCTTCAGCTAAACATAAGCTTTGTTGCCTATGTGCTTCCTAAAAATTAACATGCTCTGCTGAACAACAGAAGCTGAAATAAATACTGAGCAAAGTGGAAGAACTGAGCCCATTTTCCCCCTAACACATTGGCTAATGTGATGGGCAAAAGGGAGGTGCAGCCCACCACTGGAAAGGGTGTGCTTGTGCCAGCTGCGTAAATGCCATCACCCTCAAATTACCACGGGTTTTCTGAGACTTGCTTTTTATGAGATGTTTCTGAAATGAGACTTGTTCTTCTCTTTGTGAAAATGAGGCATTTCTGCTTTTCTTTTTGTTCCCAGCCTGTGTCCCTAACTATCTGGCAGTGGCAGACCTGGATTCTTTAGTACACAATATTGAATTGTCTAAGTGATCATCTCTTGTAGCTACAGTGACAAGGAATAATGTCTCAAATGGCTACTGATGTGCAGATGTGTTGGTTGTAATATTATGGACTTGGGTGTGTTAAGGTAACCAGTCCATTGGGTCATTAAAAAAATGGTTATTCCCCACTGTTTGCTCTGGTGATGTGCTCTGAAGGCTTCCCCTGTCTGGTAATCTTTGCTGTTGATTTCAGGGGCTCCAGGACCGAAAGGGAGTCAAGGAGTTCCTGGACTACCTGGACCTCCTGGACAGCCAGGCCCTCGTGGATCAATGGGACCTATGGGCCCGTCTCCAGACATATCACATATTAAGCAGGGCAGACGGGGCCCCGTGGTCAGTATTCCCATCTCCCGCCATGCACTGCACAACTGGCCTTGGATCCACAACTTCTCACATCCTTATGAACACTTTTTTTTCTCTTGCAGGGCCCACCTGGAGCCCCAGGGAGAGATGGTAGCAAGGTGAGGAGAGGTACTAATTTCCCTAAGATGGACACATGCAGGCTTGCTGGAAAGATTCTCTACACACATCATACCCTTTTACCATTTAATTTCTTTTGCTGAGATGAAAATACCCTGTTGTCCCACCCCCTCATGTCATCATTCTGCTATTTTGTGCTTGCTGTTCCTAAAGCCTTGCAGATAGTCCTGCCAGGCTGTCAAGCAGCTTTCTTTCCTTCTCTGCAGCTCTTTCAGCTTTTCCATGGCAAAACATTGATGCTTTAGCCCTTTTCATTAGATGGTTCTTTTGTGAATTCCTCCTATTTGCTGCTTTGCTTTTTACAGTCCAGGAGAAATGTCGTAAGAGTCCCACTGTGCTCCCACTAGGATCAGTGGCAATTGCTTTGTATTTACCCTTCACTTTCTCTTCTTTTTTCAAACAAGCATCATCTGAGGGACAGTAAGAAGGGGAGACTGCAGAGGGAAAGAGTGGGGGGGTTTGTTTCCTTTGGCCACAGCAAACTAACCATGGTGGTGTTGATTACAGGGGGAGCGAGGCGCACCAGGACCAAAGGGGATACCTGTAAGTATTCCTCAGAGGAGGAATTCACACAACAGAGTAATGTTGGATACTAACAGCAGGTCAGCCAAAAGTTTAAAAAAACCCACTTCCTATGTCAAGAGCGAAGATACTTTACATACACAAAAAATGGTACTGGAAACAAAGTAATTGCCTGTTTTCCTCAAAGTATTTTTGCCTACACACTGTTTCTCTTGCTGGGTGTGAGACTGAATGTAGTAAGTGTGCCTTTGCTGTACAACAGCACTGGGACATCCTCAGAAGGCAGGAGCATGATCCCATACAGAGTGCTAGTTAGTACAGTTCAACCTCCACTCCTAATGGGAGTTTGAACTCTGGAACCTTTTAAAATCCTGATCCTGATCTCTGGGATTTGGGAAGCTACAGGATTTGAGTCAGTCATTATAAGAAGGATGAGTATTGATAATCTGTTTTCAGGTGAAATTATTTAAGAAAGTCTGGGTTCTACAACACAGGGAGGACACCATTGGAGTGAGTCCAGAGGAGGCCAACAAGATGATTGGAGGGATAGAGCATCCCTCCCAAGAAGAAAGGCTGAGAGAATTGGGATTGTTCAGCCTGGAAAAAAGGTGGCTTTGGGTTGACTTAATTGCAGCATTTCAGTACCTGAAGGGAGCCCGAAGAAAGATGGAGAGGGATTTTGTACAAGGGCATGTAGTGAGAGGACAAGGGTTAAGTGGCTTGAAACTGCAAGAGGGTAAGTTTAGGTTAGATATTAGAAATTCTTTACTGTGTGGGTGATGAGTCACTAGCACAGGTTGCCCAAAGAAGCTGTGGATGCCCCATGCCTAGAAGTGTTCAGGACCAGGTTGAATGGAGCTTGGAGCAACCTGGTTTAGTGAAAGGAATCCCTGCCTGTGGAAGGTGTCTCTGCCTATGGCAGGGAGGTTGGAAGAAGATGGTGATTCTGTGATTCTATAAATTTACTTCTTATGATATTTTCTTATAAGTAGAGTGGATTTTTAAATTGTGCCTATCAATATGTCCTCAATATTAAACAGCTTACCTTAATGTGTGAAGTCAGCTAAATAGAAGAAATGTTTTTCTAAAGTCAAATACTCTCTGTGTTGTAGTTACCAATATAGTTAGTAAGTGATGAAGAGCAGTGAGGTTACCATATTGAAAAGATACTTTCCAAAGAACAGCAGTATTTAAAACATTTATTGATTAGTCATTCTAAGAATGTAATTTCTGTCAGTTTAATAAGAAACCAGACAAGGAATCAGGATTTCTCTGCTCTATTCCCATGAGGTGTGAGGATATTCTGAGGAAGTAGACAGAGCAGAGAAATTGTTAAGGGACAAAAAGGCTGAGAATTTTGTAAACGTAGGCTCTGTCAAAGACATTTGATACTTTTGAAAAATATTTCCTGAGCAAGTTGGTTAAAAAACACACCATTAACTTCTTGCAAATGATATAAAGCAGTATTTTACTGAACTACCCCTGCAAGACTAATTCTATAAACCAATCTGAATACTGTAAGAGCAAGGTAGATTGTTATTAATGATTGTGTCTTGTGACTGTAGGGCCCACCAGGTTCATTTGATTTCCTGTTGCTGATGATGGCAGACATCAGAAACGACATTGCTGAGCTGCAAGAGAGAGTGTTTGGACACAGGACTCATTCATCAACAGAGGAGTTTCCATTACCTCAGGAATTTACAAACTATCATGACACAGTAGATTTTGGATCTGGAGAAGACTACAAACCACGGGCAGCACCCAGAAACTCCAGGATACAGAAGGCAGACCATCCTTAGCATGCCTACTGAAAAATAAAGTCTCTTTAGAATTCTTTGATATAAAAGATGCACTGACAATGTAATATATATAAATATATATATATATATATATGAAAATATATATATATATATAATTTCCGAGTTTTCTTTCTGCTTTTTCTGAACCGTGCTGCCTGTACTGTAGCTTTCCTGGTTCATGGTAGCCTCCTTGCAGTAATTCCATACCGCCAAGCCTGCACTGTGCATTCTACCTATACTATCAAGAAAACCTTAGTATATAATATGACTAAGGTGTGCTCTAGCTAATAATGCAGACCACAGCATTACATCTGCCTACCCTGCATTCTATTTCCAAATGACCCAGTACCCAAATTTTACCAGGGGCAGAGGGGTAGCTGAACATCATCCCTGAATGATGTAAATAATTAAAACCTTGGTCCACAGTTACTTTATAAATGCAAGTGTATTATACCACTGAACTCAAGTCTTCTCAAGCTACTTTCTCCAAGCTTAGGAGAGTGTGAGAAGTGGATCCCTGTTTCACAGCAGAGGCCACCTGTAAGTGAGATGTTGTCTTTTATTATGCCCCATTGTGGCAGAAAAAGGAAAAAAAAAAGATATGGTGACATAGTGATACAAGGGTGCTGCTGCTTGATCGGGAAATCATTTGGCTTTGAGTTGCTAGAGTATCATTCAAACACGGTCAAAAGATATTTGTCCTGAACCAATACTGCTCTTTCCTTACCACTTTCCCACTGCTCAGTGTGAAGGCCAGTTTCCTTTCTCAACAGATTCACGTTGGATACATTACACAAAAATGAGCAAGATAAAAGGGGATGTTTAAAACAGGCAAACCAAAAATCATAAGTGAATCAGGCAGGCTTACTGGTAAGCACAAAAATCAATCCCAGCCTTGCAAAAAGAGTCAGATTCTGACCTCCTACAGGTCCGTGTCTTCCTTGGTGAAATTCTGAAGATTGAGTGAAATTGACACTGGAGAGAGGCCTCATATTTGCAAAGACTTTCCATCTGTCTGGTTCCTCTGCTGCATGAGATCAACCTAAATGGCTTTCACCGAACTGGAACAAAGAGTGGCAGCGTTTTTGGCTGGGTATATGAAGAGTGTGAGTAAGTGCAGGAGTGCATACGACAAAACATTTCAACTGGTACGAGGATGGCTAAGATAAGGTACTGCACATGGGATCCTATATTTGTGAATGGGGATAAAAGGGAGAGCCCTTTATTTACACTGGAAAATTGGATGCATGAGTTAGATCATACCTCATGGATGATGTATGTTACCATTTCTTTCGGGTTACCACAGCTGCTGAGGATTTTGCCATGCTTAGAATATAAAGGAATATATTAAGCACAAAACTTCAATGTTGTATCTGTGTAGCTGCTACTTCTACAGTATGTTTAGTGCTCAGTGATGTCCATGTTACAAACGCAAAGAAAAACTTGTTACTTTGCCATGTTTTTCAGGGCTTGCATGTTCTAATAGAATAAATACAAGTAAAAATATAAGCAGGGCCTTTTCGGATAATAAGTAAAGGTTTGGATTCCCTTCCCTATTCTCTGGGCCAGAAGATAGTTGCTGTAATACCAACACCACCAGTACAGCTCATGCTGTATAAACAGTTTGCTGTCTAAACGTTCCATGTCTTTTGTGTATTGCCTTAAGAGGATGTGTTCATTCCCGTAGCTGTTTCCCAGCTTCTCACTATCACTAAACCACAAGCAAGGGCATTAACTTTTAAGAACATCAATGTTCTGTATTCCTTTTCACGTTATAGCTGTATCAATAGTTACAAAGCAATGTCTAAGTCATGGGGTTAGCTGAAAAAAAATTACAGTTGTCTGATCTTGTGGTACTTGGGCTTCTCCTCTGTTTATAAGGAGCTCTGCCAGCAGCTGCACATCCAAGTAGACTTAGGGAGACTTGAGGAGGAACTTGTTGCCAAAAGAGAGATGGTCTTATGTGCAGCAGGCTGAAAGAAACCTCAAAGACAGCACAAACTGAGGCTTTTATGTCATATTTTTTTAATTTCAATATGGCAACTGAGTATAAATTACATAGTTTCTGAATATGCAATTTTAATTAAACGTGTTAAATATCAAATGTTGTATTTTTAAATCTTGCAAATTGTGTAACTCTTGCATATGTTTACCACCGTGCCCCATCACCTGCTGGGTCAGGCTGGTTCCCACTAGAAAATTAGTAGCTGCAGGTTTTTGACTATCACATAAAAAATGATCTAACTTATGTTAGATGAGTCACTTTCTACGTATCATTGAAATTCTGTTGTCCCCCTGCCCACAAGATGATGCATTCTAAAACAAAAAGGCACTTATTTTAGTTCTAAGCTCCACTTTTCCAAATGTAGAATAATATCACATGAGAAGTTCTTACAGTTTGACTGTGAAATTCAGGGGGAGGTGGCAATTGCCCTGCTGTGCATAAGAATCCAGGGAAGGAAAGTTTTGAGGCTGCAACAGAAAAGTAGATATGACACATTCTTTGCTGCAAGTACAGAAAGTTGTCCTACAGATTCCTGAATATAAATACAGCACATGTTTGCATGTCTTTCTGAATGGAAGCTTCAGTGACTTCCTTTTATGGAGTCGGCATCATGGGCTTTCACAGCCTAGAGCTGGATTTCCAAAGGACGTGCCTACTCCATAAAAAAACAGTGACAGAAACTGCTCCTTCAGTTTATCCCTGTGCTTCACATTCCTCCATCCAGACTTCCTGGCCCGAAACTGTTCCAGCAGCAAGGAGGGGACACTGGCAAAGACAAGTCCACCCTATATGGCCCAGGAATTCCTGCAGCAAGGAGAGTCCCTCTTGAGTACAGCTGGCAGGGAAGGGTCAGCCTTTGGTCTGCATCCAGCTAAGGTCTTTGCATAGATCTTTCTCATTTGTGATTAACTGTATGATAACTTCTGAAACACATTGTATCAACATTTCATTAAGATTTCTGGATAAACACAAAGACACTCAGAAAAGTGCCATTTTCTTCAGCATATCAAACGTTTTATAAAGCCAGCACAGAGGAATCATTTCCAATTTGAGTTTCATTACGGGGTATCTAGAGAAGTCATTACCTTGTAAATCATTTATTACTCTGTGGCTCCAAAAATAACAAACTTTCCCAAGAATCCAGAACAAGGAAGTAGAAACTTCTACACTCATGCCTAGTCTCATTACTAGGCTCATGCACATGACAACTTTGTTTTATATAAATACTATGTATAATTTTATTAGAAAGAAATATTATTTTGATGTCAAGACATCAAATTATAAGCAGAAGGATAACAAAAATTTGTTATTAATATTAGAAATATATTTAATGCGAACATTTGCAAGAGTATGTAGTGATGGGAAAATGCTGATTGTTAATGGGTTTAACAAAATTGTGAATCTTGAAAAATGTTTTCTTTCGACAATGTGCCAAGTACATACAGGTTTAGTCTTTCTTTCAGAGCTGTAATACTGACACAGAAGAATTCCTATATAGTCAGGCTAAATCAGGAAAAGGAGAGGAAAATTGATTGTAAATGGAATTAGGGTAATACTTGGAGTTATTATTGACATCACAGCCTCTGTTGCCTTCTTCCTAGAAGTATTTTAGAGTTAATATGCCAAGTTCAGAGCAGCAACAAAAGAAGGGAGTGGGGTCCAAGGCTCTTATTTTCACATTAAAATCTGTATGGTTGTTCTTATTACACATTCCAATAACTATACTGTTCACTTTATTTATATATGAAATACTAAAATGTGTATAAGATGACTGTGATTTTATGATGTATTCATAATAACAAAGATATTTTTTCTTACACTGTTGGTAGCTGTTTTTGTTACACATCACCCTTTCTCTGAAATACAGCGATGTTGGCTGGAGGAAACAAATGGCAGGAAACCTCCTTATGCTGCCTTCTGGCATTGTTCTTGGAGCTGAACTGTACATACTGCCACAGTCCTGACTGTGGGGGATAAGCTCTTGCAGACTAGGGCAGGTTTCAGTTTTTGCAGGAGTGAAACACACAGCCAGCTCTGCTCTTTGGATGGTGGCTCCATAAGGACTATATGAGGCTGGATCCAGCAGCTTTACCCCCACGCTGCTGATGTGTGCAGCTCTTTGCAGCTTCTCACAGCCTGGGGATGTGATATGGGGGTCTGAAGCTCTCTGGCATCCCACCACCAGTACTGGGGAAAAGGGGACAATAAGATACAGGGTCTGTCAGGCCTCACATCTGGCCAAGCCTCTCACCACAGCCCCTGCAGCATCCTGTGGACTGTATCCCACAGCTGTGGTGAGGGACAGTGGGGAGCCTGGCTGTGTTCCTTCCTCCCTGCAGAGCCCACCCTGCTTCTCTATACCACAGGGACAACAGCAGGGCTGATATCCCAGGCTGGCTGTCGTTCCTGGTGGATTCCAGCTCTACTGCTGGGACCCGGGACTGCCAGGATGTGGAAAAATACATAATCAAAGTAAAATAAAAAGCACCTATATATCATAGTGAAACATAACAACAAAACCCACAAAAACTGGAACAGTCATAAAAAAAACCAACTGTCTTGGATTTTAGAAAGTAGATAGTGGAAGCAAAATGTTAAAGATGAAAATCTGTGGTTACCAGGTTTAAGAATGAAAACATAGACAAAGGAATTTCCCATTGTACTTGGAATCCAGATAATAATATTGTTCTGTGACTATATAATGATAACAGAACTGAACTGTGAAGAATTCATGAAAAGCAGAATCTCAGCCAGTTGTGGAAAGTCACTTGCATTTGGGGAAAGCCAGATGGCAGACATATGACATGATGATGCAGTCCTTTTTAACTAGTTACATGGCAGTTTATTAGACATTTTAAAATCTACGTGAATAATTAATTTGCCTCTGATTCTTTTAAAAGAACTGCCAAAAGACCACCAGGACACAAGATCGCCAAGGCCCCTTGGCACCTCTGCCCCCTCCGGAGGGTCTGTACCAGCTCCCCTGTCCCGGTCAGACCTCCCAGCACTGCATTAGGGAGAGCATTGCCAGCAGGTTGAGGAAGGGGATCCTGCCCTTCTGCTCAGCCCTGGTGCGACCACATCTGGATTCTGTGTCCAGTTCTGGGCGTCTCTGGACCAGAGAGATGTGGAGGTCTTGGAGCGGGTCCAGTTGAGGGGTATAAAGGTGACTAAGTGACTGGGGCATCTCTCTTTACAAGGAAAGCCTGAGGGAACTGGGCACGTTCAGCCAGGGGAAGGGACGACTGCGAGGGGACGCCATCCATGTGTGTAAGCATCCAAAGGTAGGCCGTCAAGGGGACTGAGCGAGGCTCTCCCCGCTGATGCCGAGCAATAGGACACGAGGCAACGGGCACAAAGCGATACGCAAAAAGTTCGACCTAAAAATGAGGAAGAACTTCTTCCCTATGCCGGTGACCGAGCACCGGGTACAGATTTCCTAGACAGCTTGTGGCGTGTCCCTCACTGGGGACAGTCAGGAACCGTATGGACGCCATGCCAAGCAAACTGCCTCCAGCACGCTCCTGTCTGAGCAGGGAGCAGGCTCCAGACCCCTCCACCGCCGCCTCCCGCAGCCCGGCCCCATTCCGCGATCCCGTGACTCCGTGACTCCACCTCCCGCTCGCTGCGCGGGGCCCGGGCACTGCCGGGAGGCGGCGGCGGCCGGGCGGGGCGGCGGGGGCAGCGCGGCAGAGATGCGGCTCTCGGTGG
>VXBA01005611.1:100548-241827 GCA_013399895.1 Serilophus lunatus
GGTTCCAGCCGCACCCCGGCAGCTACACGCGGATGCTGCAGATCCCCAACCGGGACAGGCTGGACCGCGCCAAGATGGCGGTGATCGAGCTGAAGGGGAACCCGCTGCCGCCGCTCATCCGCCCGCGCCGCGACTCGGAGAAGACGCTGCTGAACCAGCTGCTCAAGGGCTACCGGGAGGACCTGCAGAGGGCGGAGGCCACCCAGGGCACCCCCGTCTAGGGGCTCCGGGCGGGCCCTGTGCCCGTCGGTGCTTTCCCTGGAGCTCGGGAGTGGAAGGTGCGTGAGGAGGCCCGAGGGGTGGTCGGTCACTCGGCTGGAGTTGCCGGGAGGAGCGCACGGTTTGCCCGCTTCTTCTCCCGTGGTGTTTTGAGTACAGACTCAGCAAGGGAAGGAGATCAAGCCGGGAGCCCCGATGGTTGATACTCGCTGTGTAAATAAACGTCGTTCTGACAAAGTCAGTTTGGTTCTATTTGAATTCTATTGACAGGATCAATTAGGTTGGGAAAAAAAACTCTTGAGACCACCTAGTCCAGCCTGTGACCAAATACCACCTTGTGAGCTAGACCATGGCACTAAGTGCCACCCTTAAACACCCCCAGGGACGGTGACACCTCCCTGGACAGCCCTTTCCACTGCCCAATCATCCCTTCTGTGAGGAAAACTCTTCCTAATACTCAGTGTAAGCCTCCCCTGGTGCATCTCAGTTCCTGTGCATGTACAATAGTAGCATTCCAGCAAAACCTGTGTTTGTAACGGCTTCTGGTCCCACAGTGCTGCTTTTGGGAGAGCTTCACCAGTTCACTGACAGAGATGCATTGTTTTCTAGAAGCCACTGTGCTGCACTAAAGGGCATGAAGTTCAGTGAAATATAACGTCTGCTCTTTCAAAAGCACTGAATGCGAGCAGGGTGGTACCACTGAGATATTTTACTGGCAGTATCAAAGGAACTCGTAATAAGGCAGTAGGATAGGCAGGAGTTAAAGTCATCTCTAGCAAGAGCTTGGCAGGCACCCCCGCTTCAGGTGCAGGATTGCAGGAAAACTATTGCCCTATTACAACAAAAAGGGAAAATAGCAGAACTTAACTACTGAGGAATAAGAACTTTAAATTGTTAGCTTTGTCTTTGATTTCAAACACAGATAGTACTTGAAAGTCCTACTTGTAACTTGAAGTGAAAAAACCCCACCGCCACCCAAACCAACCCAAACAGAATCACAGAATTCTGGGTTGGAAGTGACCTCAAGGGCATAGTCCAATTTTTCTTGGCAAAACAATGGAAGCCGTGTGGCCTCCAAAACCCTCTTTCAATCCGTCCTCCCTCCCAGGTTACACAAACTGAAGATATTTAAACAAGTGATGCCATGTAGCAACTTGATTGTACTGGAAAGACCCCAGGAAAGTTGGGTATTTATTTCTCTCAAACAGTACCAGTTCTGTTGTAATGAGCCCAGATGAGAAAGATGTGTGATACTCCAGTCAAACTAAAAAGTTTAGGTTTCTAATTACCTTGAAATTGCCTTCCTGAGGTTGACCATGTTCAAGCAGGTGTTTTTTTCACTCAGGAGAGAGATGAACTAAACTGTTGTTGCTGCAGAGCTTTCAATTTATTAGAAGTCCATGCTGAGGCCCTTTAACAAAATACTTACAAATAATACCTGTATTTCTTCCCTGAGTTGGTTTTTATCCTAGTGAACTGAACCCTAGCACTTTACCAGCTGTTGATAACCCGGGATGCTGATTGTAGCCTCTGGAGATTTGCCTTGTGCACGAGGAGCCGAAGTATGAGGCAGTGCACACTGTGCAGGCAAAGGCTGTTTCATCTGCATAATCTGTCAGAATTCAGATTACGAATGCTGTTTGATAAGGTGACTGTGGCACTGGCAGAAAATACAGTGTAATGTCCATGTTACCAGTACCCAAAACACACATTTTGATTATGAGACCCAAAAGCATGAACAGGTAGACACAGACAAGTGAATGTGGAAACACTGGTTTAGAAAGATGGTTAGATGAAAACATTTAATGAGGTAAAGCAAGTCAGGCTCTCATCTCTGCTTATCCTTAATAATCTGAGTTTACAAAAGTGCAGAAAAGCTAGAAGCTTTCTAAGCTAAATTGTGGAAAATTCTTGATACAGATTTTTTTATATACAAATGCTGAGTGGGCATACCTGTTTTTTCAGTGTCTGTATAAACATCAGGGCAGCTGACAAAGCATTCATCTTCTCACAAGCACAGTGTGTAGTCCCCCTAAATGCAGGTCTACTACATGCATTCTGAACATTTTCTAAGATTGTGTAAGGTTCCGCCATGAGGGTGGTAGTCCTGCCAGTCTGTCTTGGACTCGGGCAGGTCAGGCTTTCAGCTGCCTGTAGAGGAAAACAAAGGGGAAATTCAATGCTTGTAGTTAAACCTGTTCTTACTATTCCCTTGTATGCTGGCTGTGAGAGTCAGGCCTTCTCTGTCAACTCTTAATACATAGGTCCACATGATCATTTTTATGCCCTGTGCCCCTTCTCAGCCCCTTCCGAAAGGAAAGGAAAATAGGCGCTTACCTGACTGCAGCTGTGAGACTCCGATACCAGTCATTGATATCTTGTTGGTCACTGGACATCAACAGCAGTGTCTTGTGTGAAAAGGAAAGCTGCAAGGCAAACAGAAGCCATGACATCCCTTGCCTAGGCAGCAATTCAGGTTAAAGGATTGTCATCACCACTGAATTCAACAGCCCTGTATGCTGATTTTCACAATTTTCCTTCCCAGGCAGAAAAATGTAGCTTTAGAATGGGAGAAGCCAGAGGCTGGACAGTACAGACTTGTCCATTTTTTCCACCACAGTTGACAGTTCACTTTGACCAAATAAGCTGGTCGGAAGTGAGCAATCAGCAGCTCTTCATCTGGTTTTCTGCTGTATTCCAAGCTGTCCCTAGAGGTCCTTCTACTACTACCATCTAGGTTCACAGCCTCCCCACAGAGTTTTCTGTCACAGCTCAAAAGGAATGAACTAGCACAGCCAAGGTGCTGCGACCTTGGAAGAACTGACCTTGAACCTGTTCTTGAAAACACTGGTCCCTGACAGGGATTGTGCAGGCCTCAGGGAGTTTGATGCAGAAGCAACATCTGTTGTGATAATACCCACATCTTTTTCATTCTTTGTTTTTCTGCGAGTCAGTTCACAACCAGTGTAGTGCCATATATTCATTGTCACATGATGTGGGACTGTCCCCCAAATCTATGGCTCTGACTAGGGATGTCAGAGTCTTACCAGACCTTCTTCACCTGAGCTAAGTAAAGGAACCAGCGATCTGTACCCCAGAGTGTGTGGGAGGGCCTTCACTGTGGAAGGAAAAGGACCTACACCACTCAAAAAGATAAGGGTTGCCCTAATTCATACTAGCTCATTGCATTTTGTCACTACTTGTCATCTCAGCCCTGCTGCTGCTGAGGCAGCTAGAAACCTGCTTCCAAGTCTGACTCCACTGGGGCTTCTGCCAGGCAGAAGTGGGAAGACTTACACTGAGGAGCCCTCCCTGGCTCCGTGTGTGGCCAAACACTTTATCCACTGTGCACTGGTGGAGAGGGTAGACAGCCTGGCATTGCAGTTTGTGCGAGTTCAGTGGGTGCAGTGGGTGGCAGGGCTTTGCTGCAATGAGGATGTCGGAGAACAAGAAGAACATCCTGCGCTTCAAATCTTCTCCCTTTGAAGGCACGACCAACAGCCAGCCTTCCCGGATGTACCAGCGCCCTGGGCATGCAATGGAAACAGAGACAGTTGTCAGATCATCACTGGGGGGGGGAAGATGTAGTGAGACAAACAGGAATAACCGTGTGAGCCACCCTTGTAGATTACCAGGTTCTACATCAATTCCAGCCACTAGAAGGCAGTGAGTATCAACTAGGTCCAGCCCACCAAGCCAAGATAACACCCATCCAGAAGCAGTAACCAGCACAAAATATTTAGTATATGAGGAGCAGACTGAAGTTGTTCATTAATCTGTTAATTAAGAGGATATTGTGGTATGCAAGTCTGTTTAAAGAGGTCAGAACGAAAACATCGTTTAAAAATGGTATGCATACCTTTAAATTAACACAAGCCTTCAGAAAACACACCAGGAATTATCTTAAATTGTGTTGCCCAATTGCTTGTCATTGATGGTGAAACAAAAGTTAGCCTAAGCTTTGAAAATGTATTATTTTCCCCTGTTTGCTTGTCTGCGTTAATTAAATAAGTTAGAAAAAAAAAACACCAAAAAGCAAGCCCGTATATTTTACAGGTCACCTCACTGTGTACAGGCCTCCAGTAGTTAAGAGACTGAAGGATGCAGACTACTATTTTAAAGAGAAGACAGCAAAGGAGGTATAAAACAAGGAAGGTCTGAATAGGCAACTTTATCAGCCTCTCTTATAGAACAGGCCCAGTATCATCCACCCATTAAATAAATTGCAATAAAACAAGAAGAGAAAGCAGAAGGAAAATTACAACAATTCAGTAAACTCTGCTGTATGCACCACTTTAAAAAATGGCATCTGCCAAAAATGGAATAATTAAAGCAGAACCTCTAACTAGAATTATTGTGCAAGATAGCCATCAACTCTTGGGACTTGTGAAGACACCTGCCAGTAAGATTATTTTAAAAATACAAAGCTGTTATTAGTTATTGCCACCTGGCCTTGTCTAGGAAACACCTACCAAGGAACTTCAGCCACTGTTTTTTGTGCCTTGGCTATTAAGTACCTTTTAGAAAAAAACTATAGTTTTGGTTTAATTATGGATTGTGTCTTACCTAGTATGCTACTGTCACAAAACAAAGAGGCAAGTGAGTTCCCGCTTAACTTACTACACAGGAACCACTCCTTTTATCTGAATTAGAAAGAGAAAGATGAGGTGCTGGAATCTATCCAAGTTTAAAAAACATGGAAGGAAGGTGTCAGCAGCATGGGGCTGGACTGTTTCCCTCAGGCTCAGTTGTGATCACTCTCGGGCATACAATCTGTCCTGGACTTTACTGGAAACCTTGGAATATAGATGCATGTTTAGGATTCCCAGGGGTACAAAATTTAGGAAAGTGTTGTGAAAGCAGAACAAAAAAAATTACCCTAGGGAATCTTGGGATTACGATACAGAATGCTAAATTAAGTAGGCCATTCTGGCTAGTGTGGTAGTTGCCCTAAATATGGGTAAAAAAAAAAGGTTCTATTCACTGAGAGCAGTAATCTGAGAGACACTGCTAAACGTGAGATACCCAGCTCCAAAGCTCACCCTTTTCTCTGAATCTACATCATTGGGCTTTGTCTCCTCTACCCTCCTGGTAACAGGACACAATCTTAACAGTTCTGCAAAAGCTAGCTTATTTCTGGAAAGCTGGCCCAAAACTAGCAAGTCCCAGCAGCCTCTTACTTTTCTGTTTCTCATCTCCAATAGCACCTATGTAACTCCAGTCAATGGAGAACATGACCATAAGAATTCTCTCTCTTAGATAATGGAAAGACCTTTAAAGACCCTCAACACTTGTCCTACTACATGTCTCAGAATATTCAAAGACAAAAACAAAACAGTAGACCAAACGCTTTCAAACAATGGCCATCTGTGGTCCTGCTGTACTGTTTTGGGGTGGGTTATTTGTGTCATGGGTTTGTCTTACTAGTTCTGGTATTCAGGATAACAGGATTTACCTTTTTTACTTACACTATTTACTAACTTTTCATTTACGCTACCCTAATGCGCCTAGGCACCCCCACATGTGCTCCTGCATAGTATAAGCAGAGCACATCTGTGTTAACAACCCTTTCATCTGGCATCATCAAAAGCATTCTAAGAATAGGAAAGAGAATTCCAAACTAATCTGCCCACTGATTAAGCATCTTTGAGAAAAACCTCTGAAAAATATCCTTTATCTACCTTGCTGGTTTGGCTGGGATAGAGTTAATTTTTTCCATAGTAACTAGTATGGAGATTTTTCTGTTTTGCACTGAAAACAGCATGGACAACACTAAGATCTTTTTTTATTGCTGTGTAAGCACTGCTCAGCATCAAGATCCTTTCTGCTCCTCACCCCTACAGCAAGAAGGCTGGGGTTGCTTGTGAAGCTGGAAAGGGACACAGTTGGGACAGCTGATCCCAACTCCCCAAAGGGACATGCTCAGCACATAAAGCTGGGGAAAGAAGAAGGAAGGGAGGACATTTGGAGTGATGGCATTTGTCTTCTCAAGTTACTGCTGTGCATGGTGGAGCCCTGCTTTCCTGGGAATAGCTGAACACCTGCCTGCTCACGGTGACTGGTAGATGAATTCCTTGTTTTTCCTTTCAAGAAAGCTTTTTCTCTGCTGTTAAACTATGAGCCCATGAGTCAGTTTTACCCTTCTGAATCTCTCCCCCATTCCAATTGAGAATGTGTTTTTCACCCAAAGATCCATACATATGAATTACAACCACATTCACAAGTACCCGGAGCTGTCTCTTAATAGACATTCACACAGAGTGACTTTGACACTCCCCTCCAGATGCAGCATTGTGCCTGGATAACATCTACTGTAGCAGAGTTTAGTGAGGGTAGAGGTGAAGCTCCAAGTGACCATTTCATAATTGCCTATACTGGGCACATTTCTCAAAATATTCCATACTTATCTTGAACTGTGATCTGGACATGGAGAGCACCCAGTCACACAAGAAGTCGTGAAGAAATTGTTATCTACTTAAATGTTCTTATGTGCCAGTGACTGTGGCTTTGTATGTATCAGCTGCAACACAAGTAACTGATTTCTGGCACAGTTTAACTGTGCAGATAAAAGAAAATTCTTCATATGAAGGGTGTGAGCAGAATTCCATGAATCTGGTAGCTTAAGCTTAATCTTGAACAACAACACAGTCCTTGGGCTCTTGACACTAAGAAATCTATGGTTCCTTCAATGGACAGGGAGCAGGGACAATGCCAATGCTCTTCCAAAATTATTTAGTGTCTGTCTTTCATTCCCATCCAGGACTTAGAGTCCTGGCCCCCTTAGGTTCCTAACTTTCTTTACGTGTCATCAGCTCCTCCTACCTGAATGTCAAGCAATTAAGATTTTGCTTATCCTTACTCATAAATTTTTAACTTAAAAAAGTGCTTGAATTAGTAGTCATATTCTTTCACCACCTAGCTGTGGAATTTGGGCAGAAGGGAAAAACTGGTTAATATGAGTTGAGTCAGAGATGAAAGAGAGAATATCTCCACATATCTCAGCATGGCAGAAGAAAAACAGCTGTCAGTAAGACCCACCTGGAGTCAATACCCGGGTCTTTCGTCCTTTGAGCAGTTTCTGAACCCGAAGCAGCTGCAACGAGTTCTCTCTCTTTTCAATTATGCCTTGGACCCATCGAGATACCTCAGAAACAGATTTCACAGCCTCTGAAATTATAACAGCATATTGTGATGTTATTACAAATGAGTATGTATTTCATCCTATATATCTTGATAAAAAAAGATAATATGAAATTAAGAAGAAAAGTTTTAAATCAAATAGCAGTAACAGTTTTATGCAGGAATTTCAGCAAGAGATTGGAGTAGATCACCTCCAGAGGCCTCTCTCCAGTCAACAATTCTGAAGTTCCAGAAAACACTTACCAGTGAAACATTAGATAGAAGAATAATTTCCTGGATTGGGAAGCAAAAAAGGAAAAAAAATGCCCTACATGTGCTGTTAACTGTTTGTCAATATCACAGAATCCCTTAAATTGGAAAAGATCCCTAAGATCGTCAAGTCCAGCCTTTGACTGGACACCACCTCATCAACTAGACCGTGGCATCAAGTCCCACATGCAGTCAGTTCTTGAGCACTTTACAGGAATGGTGACTGCACTACTTCCCTGGGCAGCCCATTCCAGCATTTAACAACATTATCCATGAAGAATTCCTCCTGGTGTCCAACCTGAACCTCTCCGGGCACACCTTGAGGCCATTTCCTCTTGTCTTCTTGCTTGTTCCCTGGGAGAAGAGTCCAACCCTCACCTGACTACACTCTCCTTTCAGGTGGTTGCAGAGAGCCATAAGGTCCCCCCGAGCTTCCTTTTCTCCAGGGTAAACACTCTCAGGTCCCTCAGCTGCTCCTTATCAGACTTGTGCTCCAGACTCTTCCCCAGCTCTTTTGCCCTTTCCTGGACATACTCCAGCATCCCTGTGTATTTCCTGCAATGAAGGGCTTAAAACTGAGCATAGGAATTTAGGTGCAGCCTCACCGGTGCTGCCTACAGAGGGACTATCACTTCCCTGCTGGCCACGGTATTATTTATACAAGCCAGGATACCACTGGCCCTCTTGGCCACCTGGGGACATTCTGGCTCATGGGCAGCTGCTGCCGAACAGCACCCCCGGGTCCTTTTCTATTGGGCAGCTTTCCAGCCACTCTGCCCAGTCTGTAGCTCTGCTGGGGGGTTTTCTAACAAGTGCCTTGTTAAACCTCACACAACTGGCCTCAGCTCGTTGATCCAGCCTGTCCAGATCTCTCTGTGGAGCCATCCTGCCCTCTAGCAGATCGACACTCCCACCCAGCTTGGTGTCATCTGTGAAGTGACTGAGAGTGCCCTTGATCCCCTCATCCAGATCATCAATAAAGATATTAAACAGGACTGGGCTGAATACTGAGCCTTGTGGAACACCACCAGTGATCGGATATGGCATGAATGACATGAATTATCCTAGAAAATTGAAGCATGTGACCAAGTGAGTCATAGAATGGTTTGGGTTGGAAGGGACCTTTAAAGATCACCTCGTTCCAACACGCCTGCCATGGGGAGAGACACCTTCCACTAGCCCAGGCTGGTCAGGCCCCCATACAACCTGTCCTTTAACACTTCCAGGGATGGGTCGTCAACACACTCCCTGGGCAACCCATGACAATGCCTCACCACCACTCGAATTTAAAAAAAAATAGAACTGCCATTTCTCCATCTTAATCCTTAGTCCACTTTCAAAGACAGTTACTCTACATTTTTATTCCCAAAGTGTTCTCAGGGACATCTTGATCTCAACAGAGAAAGGAAATAATAATCCACAAGAACCACAGAAAGATATTCTGCTTCTGCAGGCAGAAGGTGGGAATCCAGGTACTGTTAACAAGGAGGCTATCGCTGATTGAAGTGCCAGCATCTACAGGTGGAATCATACTTGCAAGTTTCTGGTGCTCAGCATTGTCTGGGCTGGTGTTCTCCAGCAGGTCTCTGAAGAAATGCTTGTACCTAAGTTGGAGAGAGCAGGTTTAATTCACAAAAAAATACCAGGAAGAGCAGCATCTCCTATAAGGGACAGCCTGACAAACAACATTCCACCAGGATATGGAGTACACACCTCTAAGCCTAACCAAGCAGTTTTGGTCACACTTCAATTGTATTCATTTTATCATCAAATTTGTCCAGTAAAATTAACCCAAGTATTTTATACACCTGCAAGACTTTGGATTTTCCTGGGGACCTTATAAAAGCAACCTTGCAACTTACTTAAGTTAATGAGACTCTCTCAGCATTTATTTAAAAATTCCTTCAATAACAGACAAACTTCTCTTTGAACTATCTATTTTTTTAGTATCTGAGTGGTAGCATTCATACCATGTTTCCCAACACACAGGAAAATAGAAGCATTTCTATAAGAACTAGGACCTGCCTTTTTCTTTTTAATTCTCCAGCCTTTACTGGAAAGGATCAGATCTCTGCAAATGCTTTCTCTCAGTAAAGTAAAACTACTTTCAATCTGAAATGGCAGAATGAATTTAACAGATTCATGAACTGGCAGAACTCACATGACCTTGTGTATGCGTTAGCAGAGTTTTGAAACTTCTTAAATGTGATAGAGCTGATTAATGAAAAAATTAGAATTTCTGTTAAAAAGCTAACATATTGCCCAGCAGTTGGATGGCAACAAATATACTGCTGTTTTACAAATTTAAAGGAAGTATCCAAAAAATTATGGTAAAAAAACACAGATCAGTTTAATGTTTGTTTCTGCCAACATTATATAAAGCAAACTCAAAGTCTCTGGTATGGTCACTTCAAATTATTTTCCTAGAAATGAGGCACTCAGTTTCTCAAATTTGCTTTAGTGTGGATCAGACCTTGGTTGAAAAGCAGCTACTTGGTCCATGGCAGCAGCAGCAGCAGCTGGGTTCTCAAAAATTACCCATGCTCTGCATCATCCACACACCCTTCCCAAGAAAGTGCTGCCCACGAATGCATGCAGCACTCTCCTCATGCAGTCAGTTTGCCTCTTCAAAGGGGCAATGATCATAGAATACCCTCAGTTAGAAAGGACTAGCAAGGATCAAGTCCAACTCCTGGCTCTGCAGAGGATGACAATAAAAATCACACCATGTGCACGAGTGTTGTCCAAACCCTTCTTGAAATCTGGAAGGTTTGGTGCCTCAAAAGGGAAGTGCGGCAATCCAGAGTGGATCTACCCAGGCTCAGACAACTGCAACAGGCATCAAATATAAGGAAAGCATATGGCCCTGACAACCAGAGAGAGAAGAAAACCTCTCCTGTGTTCATTAATTTCAAGGCTCTCTAAACGCAACCATCTATACGAGAATTCTCCAGGTCAGCAACCTGCACAAAAGTGTAGCAAGACCATTTCTGGCAGAGAACACTGCTTCTGCAACATTTCAGACAGCTTGTTTTCATTCAGGGCTAAACTTCAGTAGCTGAGGTGACAGAAAGCCTCCAATTCTACCCAAGAGCTACATGAAGACATAGCTGCCCAAGCTAGACCCAGATACTTCCCTACATCACTTCCCATCCATGTATCCTGATTCCAATTTACAGACATGTCTTCAGGTCGGTTTCATTGCAGTCTATATGGTCTGATTTTGAGATATATTAACCTTCTGTAGCAACCAAGACACTGTTACATTCCTTTTTCCCTTCTCATTTCTAACCCCTTGAAGACTCACAGTTGTTTACTTACTGGTGCAGCCTCTGCAGGGGCAA
Source organism: Serilophus lunatus (assembly GCA_013399895.1). Lineage (NCBI taxonomy): Eukaryota > Metazoa > Chordata > Aves > Passeriformes > Eurylaimidae > Serilophus > Serilophus lunatus. The sequence continues at coordinate 111,501 of VXBA01005611.1, forward strand.
AGGAAGCAGGTCCTCTAGCTTCTTCCCTTGAAACTGAGGTCGAGTCTCCTGGAGTTTCTTAAACCGCCGGAATGCCTTGGTTTTCCTCAGTTGTTCCTGTGTTCAGCAGAAAAGGGATATAGCTTTGATACTACAAAAAGCACTATGTACTCTAGTCTGCAACAGAGTTTAGAACTCTTCAGCTTGAAGGTTAGAACTCCAGTCCTAAATACAAGCATGAACTTCTTTTGTGGCCTTGGACAAGTCATTCCTTTTCTCCTGACCATCATTTCCAGTGGGTAGTGGAAGTGATATCCCTCTTTCACACAGGCGTAACAGTATAAAGCTAGTATATGCAGCAAATGGAAATAGAGAAAAAGGGAAGGTTGACCTAGTTAGGAAACAAGGAATGCACCTGTGGCTTCATGTCACTCGTTTCAAAACAAAGCAATGTAGCTCCGCATCCAAAATGGCTTTTTCTTTTGGAAAATCAGGAGCTTGAATATATGCATACAACCACAAAAGGAGGGAATTATCCCAGTGCATCCTGTATCTGTGAACAAGCACAGACAAAAACTGGAAGTAAAGTGGTTTGAATTTTAGATATCCTAGCTGTTAGGACTTTGGAATAAAAATAAATCCTTCTGAAATTTCTTGAAAAACGTGTTGTATTTGGGGAGGTAAGCAGGAAGGAAAAAATTTTCTTGTACCATAGGAAAAAAATTATGAAGGGAAAAGGAAATCCCACTGCTAAGGATAGACTTAATAGTAGCAGGAAAGTCTAGGAAGCTTGACAATTCCCAGAAAGAGATCACTGTACTCTGGTGAAAGCCTAGAAACTCTTTAGACTTGCCAACCAAGAAAGAGTGGGAGTAAATACAGAACTCTGTTTGAGAAAGCTTTTCTCAACATATGCACATACATACACAAACACCTGAAACAAGAACAGAAAAGAGAAAGAATATGAAAAGTAGTTATTTACCTTCAAGGTTTTATTTGCCTGCTCCAAATTCTCAGCATAGTGGCCATAAAGATCCAGATTCTGACAAAGATTTTCCAATCCTTGTTCCAGATTCCCTCTCTCCAGGTGAAATGACAGAACACTGTGCACGAGAAGCAAAAAATTCCTGAGGGACACATTACTGATGGCATTTTCACAGCTCCCTCTGGTTCATTCCTATAGCTGACTTTTCTTTGTCGTTCTCCACCTTGCACCCAGTTTCTGTGCTAAATATGTGCTTGGAAGTCACAGAGTAAGCCACAGAACACACCATGGAGCAGACTTACAGAGTTTAAATCGCTAGTAACTGAGATCAGCAGTTTTCCTGCTTACACCTCAAGTGACACCAAGGCTATTGGTGCTAAAAGTGAATGCCTATATTACACAGTGTTAATAGGATTTCAGAAAATAAAGCTTTCTCATCTATATGGAGTCCTTCCAATGTAACTGCAGGAGTTGCATCAGTTTGTCCACTTACTGGCTGGACGAATATATGGATTCCAGGGGTCCAAATATAGTTTCCAACACAGCAGGTTTCAATGTTCCTTTAGCTTTTAAAATTGTCACAAAGTACTACGTAGGAAAAAAAGAGAGAATTTCAAACAGGTACAATTCACAGATCATCATAGAATCACAGAATAATTTAGTTTGGAAAGGTCCTTGAAGGCCATCTAGTTCCAACCCCCCCTGTAGGCAGGGAGAACTTCTACTAGTCCAGGTTGCTCCAAGCCCTGTTCAGCTTGGCCCATCATTTCCAGGAGTGGGGCATCCACAACTTCTCTGGGCAACTTGTGCCAGTGCCCCATCACCTTCACAGGAAAGAACTTCTTCCTAACATCTAATCTAACCCTACTCTCTTCCAATTTAAAACCATTCTCCCTTGTCTTATCCCTGTATGTTTGTGTAAAAAGTCACTCTCCCTCTTTTTTATAAGTCCCCAGTAAATGGGAAGGCTGCCAAGTTTATTAACCTTCAAAGGTCATTCATGGAACACAGCAGAAGCCAGAAGTTGCAGCCTGCACACTCTTTGGCTCAGAGGGATATCAAATATTGTGCATGTCTACCTAGAATACCCATCATCAAGATGTAAGCCTTATTTGTAACTTTGACAACAACTGTAAACACGTGGAACAATACCACAGCACTGACAGAGTCTTTTTCAGTATCCTCAGATGCACCATATTGCCCATAATGTTTGTTGTGTCTGTGCCCCTAAATTTTGTACATCTTAGGCATCTTAAGGAGAGTCCCCTATACAACCAAAACTTAAAACATTCATATCTGTGTACGGAATAAAGCCAAAGGGCCATATCCATGAGTTATTGAATAGTACAGTGGTGGAAAAAGAAAAACAACAAAACAAAAACTCATCCCAGAAGGTGTCCCAGGCACTAAGGATGCATCAAAATCTTGCTCTTGACCCTTCCCCATGACAACATTAATAAGTACATGCTGTCTGAAGACACCTACATATCAGAAGGAGCAGAAATACTCACTGTGACCACCAAATCCAGCTGCTCAAGGTATTTGTGTTCAGTTTCCAGCAGCTCCTTGGCTGTCCGGCTGCGCTTTCTGTCCCAGCGGGCCCTCTGTTCTTCCACAGTGTTTGCTCCAGCAATAAAAGGCAGGGATAAATCGTTCATGGCAGCCTCTGGATTGATACACAGAGATCCTGAAAAGCCAAGAGAGCTGGACACACAACAATATAACAAGCTATGTTGCAGAATAGGATTCTGAGATACAAACTCTCCCATGAAATAAGGGAAGTCAGTTACCAGCAACTGTTAATAACAGTTTCCTTCTGCATTCCCACTCACCGTCACAGGAGCCCTGCATCAACCTGAGGAACACAGGTTAGAAAGACTAGGCTGTAAAAGCAAGAGCAGTGTATGGCAATACGTATGGAAGCAAATCTTAAGTGTACAATCCCCCTCACAAATGTACTGCTTCCTGCGCTTCACCACACCCATTCTTCATGCAAAATCCTCATTAAACTCGAGAAGTTAATGGGCAGAAAAGGTACTACGGATGGGAGTAGAGCACAGCTGTAAGATTTGTCTTGTGGGGGAAGGAGAAGGCAAAGAGAGCACTCTTTGCCTCCCATAGAGGTTACCAGGAAGCGAATGGTTTGCAAGTGGTTTGCATTGCTATTTTCTAACAGTAGTTAGAAAGTAGTTTGTGCTTGCAGAGATGAGAGACTGAGCAACTGCTGTGAATCACACTACCCACTCATTAACCAGCTCTGCTCCTGCTCTGCTGTTCTGCTAGAGCGTCATGGTTTTGTTACACAGTCCTCCTTTTAGCCCACTTCCTCAGAGAAAGAAGCATGTTTTAGCAGAACACCTGTTAAATACTGCTCTTTTGATGGAAAGGCAGTGCAGACCCTGGCAGAATGCATGCAGTTTCTCTGGAAGCTGAGCGACCTCCACAAAGTTCTGGTTCCCACATGGACAAGGTATACTAAAACAGGAAGACACGCCATTCTAGAGAAGGAAATTTTTTCAGTCTTCCAGAGACATTTCAGATAGGTCAATCAGTATCTGAAACAAAAGTTTTACATCAGCTGAATACTGAGATGTATTTATGAGTTTGCAAAAGTGCAGATAGCTTAGGGACATGTGCAGTGTTTTATAGTAGCAGGAGCATCTACAGTAGTTTATCCTTATATTCACTTACAACACAATCACAAAGCCATGTTTTGGTAAAACAGGGCAGACCTGGAACCACTGTGGATAGAGAGGCAGCACTGCAGGGAATACCACAAAAGTTTAGCATTAGTCCCCTCCCACGAACTGTTCAAGGGCAGGTTGGATGGGGCTCTGAGCAATCTGGTCTAGTGAAAGATGTCTCTGCCCTTGGCAAGAGGGTTGGAACAAGATGGTCCCTTCCACCACAAACCATTCTGTGATTCTTTCTATTAGAGTGTAGTTGTAAAGTACTCACCAGTTATGGTTTAAAATGCTACCACTCACAGAGCACCATTAACCAGGGTAGATTGGAGGCAAGATTTTCATTTTGCAGGCCAATTTCTTTTAACAAAGAATAAAAACAAAACAAAAAGTTACACCAGGTTTGACTATCTGCTGCTCACGTGAAGCAGTTCAAACACTCCCATTATTCCACAATGTATTATATAACTGTGTATTATAACTGTGTCAGGTCTGTAGGATGACAGCTGTGTGGATCTAGAGATGAGTGGACTAGAGACCCCTTCACCCTTCACCAGTGACGTAACTGCTCCAGGTTGCTTCAGCCATCTCATGTTTGGAAACCAGCGAACACCCTCTGTTACCATTATCTTATAATGCCCCATTAGCAATATTTCGTTCAACATTTCTAAGTTTTCTGACTATCCTTGAAAAATCTCCCCTTTTTATCTCAGCACAGCACTCCTGATGTCTCAGGAGCGTAACCGCTCGGTGGGTCAGCTCCGGGGGACTACTCAGTCCCACATCCCACCCCGTGGGCGGTAGCTGCCGTGGAAGCCTTAGGGTTAGGGCTGCTGCTCTTATCGAGAAGAGGAAAAAGAATGGGAAGGGGAGGGGTGCAACCCCTGAGCCCACAGGCAGCCCTCGGCCATCCTGAGGAATAAAGGAGTAAATATTGCCGGAGTAAACACTGCAATAAAACATGGCAGTAAATGTTACAGTAAATATTGCAGGACAAAGTATTGTAAACAAGCTAGCCTTCCTTCAATTTCCCTGCACTGTAGGTTATTAGAAGTGTATTTTGGACTAGTCAGGACCCAAGGTACTCTATTTTTGAGCAAATGAGAAAAGACCCATCAAAAGTCTTGTGGGATCTAATAGAACGTTTTTCTTGACTAAAAATGAGGCATTGCATACATTTATCAGTTAAGGTTTTTTAACCGAATAAAATATGTTTTAAAAAAATAAATATTCCCAGTAAAAAAGAGTATGAGCACGCTGAAAAACATTAACCAAACTTTAACCTTTTCTTTTTTTTTCTCTAAGCGTAGTTCAGGAACTACTTGATTGGGATCAGAGGCCGGTTCAGCCAAAGGGGTCTTCGGGAGTCGTCCCGCTGAGCCTTGTGCTCAGAGCGGGGCAGAGTCAGGCTGAGCAGCTCAGGGCCTTCTCCTGCCCAGCACCTTCCCACGGGTGGCGATGGCGCCACAACACGTCCCGGTGTCCCGGTGTCCCGGTGTCCCGGTGTCCCGGTGTCCCGGTGTCCCGGTGTCCCGGTGTCCCGGTGTCCCGGTGTCCCGGTGTCCCGGTGTCCCGGTGTCCCGGTGTCCCGGTGTCCCGGTGTCCCGGTGTCCCGGTGTCCCGGTGTCCCGGTGTCCCGGTGTCCCGGTGTCCCGGTGTCCCGGTGTCCCGGTGTCCCGGTGTCCCGGTGTCCCGGTGTCCCGGTGTCCCGGTGTCCCGGTGTCCCGGTGTCCCGGTGTCCCGGTGTCCCGGTGTCCCGGTGTCCCGGTGTCCCGGTGTCCCGGTGTCCCGGTGTCCCGGTGTCCCGGTGNGCTCGGCTGACCGGCTCTCCCCTTCCCATAGACGGGCATCGGGGACATCCTCATCGCCATGAACCCTTTCCAGCCGCTGCCGCTCTACGGGAGAGAGGTGAGCGCCGCTCCCCGCGCCGCGCCCCGCCGCCCCGCCGCCGCTCACGCCTGTCCGCCGCCGCTTCCCCGCAGGTCTCCGAGCGGTACCGGCGCCTCCAGACCGACACGCTGCCGCCGCACATCTTCGCCGTGGCCACCCGCGCCTACCACGCCATGCTGGGCCGCGGGGGCGGCGAACCCCGCAACCAGTGCATCCTCATCAGGTGAGGGGCGTTCGGGGGTCCCCGGGGCTGGGAAGAGATGAGGGAGTACGGTGGCGACCGCCGGGGTCTCGCTGGTAGGTTCAGATGAAGATCATCTCCACTGCTGTTGGTGAGTCAAAATTCATCGGCGCTGGGCAGCGCATCTCGCATCCCGACTTGCTTTTCAGGCAGGAAAGCAGACAGGTAGCAACAGAGGTGTGTGGCAAACAAAGCTGGCTTTCATGGGGCATCTCGGCCAGCAGTGCTGGTAAATGCGACAGGTTCACTTCTGGAGGGGAAGCTAACATCGATTATCAATGTGTGGCAGCTGTCATGAGGTAGCTCAGCAGCTATGCTGGTCAAGATGCTGGTCACGATGCTGAATAGGTCAAATTCTCTTCTGAAGGGACCTGCTATTGTAAAGATGGAACCAACTCTGGGGAGAGTCGTAGAGTGCTCTTCTCCGGCAACACAGCTGCCACATGAAATGCTGTGTTAAGGGTTATATACAATAGAAGGAACCTGTTTTCATGAAGTGGAGCTTCCTATATGTGGCAGAAGAGCGGGAGGAATTAAAAGACACTTTTCTAAGACCTTTGGAAATCTGACCAGGGAGAATTTTATTTTCATGAGCAGTTCTGTGCACTAGAAGTGAGGGACAAAAAGGCTTTTTTAACCAAAGAGCATACCAGTATCATGAAGAGTTGACTCCATTATGTCCCTATTGCTCTGCTGAAACTCTACAGTGCAGCAGGTAGCATCAACTAACAGAGAAAGCCTCAAATAGTGAAGACAAAGTCTAAAAATACAAAATGCCTCTTCTGGATATTGTAGAGAACAGCTTCACTGTCATCTCAGTTAAAATGTTAATTTCCAGCTTGTTTGATTTAATACTCCCTTCTTTAAATGTGTCTTCTGATCGTTTTGTCAGAACTTTCAGTCTACATGTTGTGCAAATTAGTTGAATTACTGCTGAATGGTCTGGTGGGACTGGGAGCTGACCTTGAGGGTCACTTGAGCCCCACTCCAGCCTGCAGGCCATCAGTGCCTGTGCTTTGTGAAATGCTCTCAGGAAGTGGTGGCTGTGGAGTCACCAGACGAAAGAGGCAGTGCTGGTAGAGCTTCTGGGAGTAGGAGCAGCCATCATACTTGTCCTGGGAGGTGGAACACAAGAAAGAGTAACCAGTGAGCATTTGCCAAGAAGTCAGTGGTCTGATTGTTTTGTACCAGAAGTTTGTGGTCCCAGAGATGACAGCCTAATGCATTCCCATGCATCTTTCAACCCTGTCAATTGGTCTGTTTGTTGCTATCACAGGAAGCTTGTGGTTTTGCTCTCTATGAGTGATGGAACACTTACTAACAAGATTACCTGATGTGAGCAAAGTTGGGGCAGAGGGTGAGGAGGAGATCACTCGTGTTAAACCACAGTCTATCAGAACAGCATGGGGACACACCAGGCTGTGTGATTCTTTATGGTCACGTCGGTGTCTCCAACTTAGTCTGGGAGGTCTGTATGACATGTTTCAGAGGTTGATGTTGGACAAATCAGCAGCACCCAGAGTAACAAGTTGTCCTGAGCTACAAATTCTACTGGCTTCTCTTGCCTTCCTAATACCTACAGACATTAGTCATAGCCTGGGCATGCTGTAGTACGGGACTTGTCACCCAAATATGACTTTGCTTTTCTTCACAACCTGGAGCAGTTACACAGCTGCAGCTGGATAGCGCTTACAGGACTTGGTGAAGCTGTTGTGATTGTTGGAGAGTCCAAGGACAAGCTTGAGCTGTAGGAGTGCTGATTGATAGCATTTTTGCAGAGGAGGGAAGTTACCGGGAAAAAAAAAATAAATCTGACATACTGTGCAGAGGCTTTGTTTGGGTGGCATGTTCTCAACTGGCAAAATGGTCTTATTTTGTTTGTGCTTATTTAGATGGTGCTGCTCTGCTCTGTGCTTGAGATCGGAAATCTGCTGTAGTATTTGAAGTTTTTCTCCACCTGTGACACATACTTGATCCCAAGCACAGAGCCACTGTAAAGCCACACCACATGCTCAAAGGTCAGCTGTGGAGACAGAGACCTGCCCTTGGTACCCTTCCAGCATTTCCTGCATTAATTTTTTTCCAGGCATATGCTGAAGTTCTCAGCTGGTGTGATGTTGTCACTCAAGGACATGTTTTCTTGCTGATCACGCTTTCCCCCTCCCAGGACAGGGAAAACTTGTGCTTTCTGGGTGCTGGTTGTTTGACTTGGAGGTGGAGGCACCGTGGATGTGTGTCAGCAGAGTGACGTGCAGTGCTGACACTGTGGGTGTACAGGCAGCTCTGTGCCCGTCTGCCCATGTTGTCAACCAGGTGAGACACGTGGATATGTGAAGCACCCAAGATTTGAGACTGCTGCAATATCTCTAGGTCCATACTCAGTTGTAGATGTGATAGGGGTAGGGCATTTCTCTTTGGGGAAAGAGGAAGCTGTCTACTCCAGCATATGTGAGAGAGTTGATGTATCAGAGGGCTTTTGAAGGAGTTTGTTTTCCAGAAGGTAGATGAAGCTTTCTTAAGAAACAGGGCAAATGGTCTGTCTGGCATATCCCATCCAGAAGTGACAGCATGGAGTATATCTCTACTCCCTTGCAGATGGGCAAAAATTCCCCTGGGGAGGAGGGATCACGATCTCATGGGGCAATCTGTGTAAAGCTGTAATGTGTGAGTTTGCACTCACACTTGAAATTTTGCTGAAAATGTTGTGAAAATTGTGGCATGCACTCTCTGCTACACAGACACTGTAGCACTGTGGGCACTTAGACCATAAGGTGCAGAACAACTATACAGACCATAAGATGCAGAACAACTATACTTTACAGCTGCTGGAATTTCTTTTGCTTTTTCTTGGCAGTGGAGAGAGTGGTGCAGGGAAAACAGAGAGTACGAAGTTATTGTTGCAGCACATAATGAACCTGTGCAAAGGCAACTCGCAGCTGGAGCAGCAGATCCTTCAGGTGGGTCATTAAAGGATGGTGCTTGAACACAACTTGTGTCAGGCTTAGGAAGCCTGCTGATGAATCACCACTGGAACTCTGGGACTGACACATAAGATGCATAAGAAAATAGTGGATAAGAATGGTGAAATAGCAGACCACAAATTAGAACGGTCGGTAGGTCAGCAGTTCTGTTTGCTGGGAATGTTTCTTGAATTATAGAAAACAATTGTAATCATTTATCATGTTTTCTGTGGCAAGGGATTAGTGGCATTTTTCAAAATAATTTCCTGCTTGAGGTAGAACAATGACTGATTGGAAAAGTGAAATCTTGATTTGACGGTACATATTGATGGAGAATCCACACAGCCTTCAGTAACCTTTCCTTGGCTACTTATACTGTCAGGCACATACCTGCTAATTGGCTAACTTTGCTTTTTTCATATACCTTTGTCAACTCAGTAGGTTTCTCAGGTTACTGAGAAATAAGAAAAAATCCTTAAAGCACCTTCCTCCGCTCCTCTCTTCCCAGGCTCAATTTGTCTCCCAATTTCTCTACCTGTTCCTCTCCAGCAGTGCAGGCAGATGAGGAATGGGGGCTCTGATCACTGCATCTCATGTTATCTCTGCTACTGTCTTCCTCTTCGTGCTCTTACCCTGTTGCAACGTGGGGTCCGTCCCACAGAAGACAGTCCTTCAGGAATGGACTGCTCCAGTGTTGGCCCTCCAGAGGGTCCCAAATCCTGCCAGCAAACTCGCTCCAGTGTGGGCTCATGTCTCTACAGGCCACAGGTCCTGGCAGGAGCCTGGTCCAGCATGGAGTCCTCCGTGGGCTGCAGATGGATCTCTTCTCCCCTGTGAGCCTCTGCGGGATGCAGGGACACTGCTGCCTCACCACAGGCTGCAGGGGAATCTCTGCTCTGGCACCTGGAGCACCTATTCCCCCTCCTCCTCCTTCACTGACCTTGTATTTGCAGAGCTGTTCCTCTCACTCCTCTTTCAGCAGTGGTTTTTATCTGGGAGGTGCTGCCACTGTTGCTATTAGGCTCGGCCTTGGACAATGGCAGGTCTGTCTTGAACCCAGCTGGCATTGGCTCTCTTGGACGTGGGTGAAGTGTGTGGCATCTTCTCACAGAAGCCACCCTTTAGCCTCTTTTGCTACCAAATATTGACATGTAAACCCAACATCCCATGGCATGCTTTGGGCTCTGGAAATGACATATTAATTTCAGTGTGACATCATCTGTAGTGGATCCAAGGTGAATGCCTGTGCTCTGTTGTGGGAATGTAGCATTGATACACCTGCTGTCTCTGCTTGGAACTGGCTTGGGCCAAACTGCCTGGCTTCTTCTGACCTGAGCAAGCTCCAGAAGCAGGATAGCTGTGTTTGCTCAGCATACAGTCTGGAGGCAGCCTGCAGTTTCTCCACTGGAAATAACACTCACTTCAGCCCGGATGAGCTGCCCTTGGAAAGCCCAGAGGTGATGGTGAAGAAATAATATGTATCTTACTTGGTTCATGTAGATATATCCAAGGACTAATCTTTTGGGATTACAATGTCAGGCCTTAAAGCTGTGTTCAGCAGGTGCCTAGCATGTAACCTGAGGAATCATTCTTCCAACTGACAGGCATTCCTTACTCAAATACAGAGAAATTGTCATTTCGGCTTCTTTGCATCCTGTACAGCAACCTGTCTCCTTGTTCTCTTAATTTCTTTATAATTCAGTGTCCTTACATTTACAAATTTCATAGCTAAGCTGTCGTGCTTTTATTAACTGAGTGCCATGTTGATCTTATTTATTGCTGTAGTGTAGCAGTCAGATTATCTCGTGATACCATGTCAGGTACTGTGTGGAGATCTGTTATACCAACTTATCTTTTAACAAATGACTCAGTGATGTTTCTGAGATCCAATCAGTTTGATTGTGCCTGTTTTCATAAATCTTATGCTGCTTAGTCTTTGTTATATTTGCCTCTTTGAATTCCTTTATCCGGGCTGTGATAAAACAGCTGCTCTTCCATATTCATGTAATGGTTTCTTTACCAGCTGAATGCTGAACAGTATATGCTAAAGTTAAACTTTTCTGAGAGAGAATGCTCATTCTGCTTCCTCACTTGTTTTAGGTGAATCCGTTGCTTGAAGCTTTTGGCAATGCTCAGACTGTGATGAATGACAACAGCAGCCGCTTTGGAAAATACATACAGCTGCGTTTCCAGAAAAATACAGGTAAAACCAAGGGCAGTTACTACTTTGGGACGTGGTTGAGAACTGGAGCGAGCAGGCTGTGTAGCCAAAACTTATGGAGGGTAAAACTTTGGCACCTGATTCCCTGTGGGAAGGGTGTGCAATTAAGTAAAATCTTACAGCAACCACTGTTGGATGGGGTTTGGACAGCGTGGGAGTACAGGATGGATATGATGGCAGTGCAGGCAAAGTGTCAGTAGTACTCTATGATACCAGAAGCCTTTGTTGCTGCTAAAGGGGGTAAGCAGAAGTCTCACAGGAAGCGTGGAGAAGTCAATTTCCAGTGTGCTGGGCAGCCTAAAGATCTTACACACAAGAAAATTAATTTAGACAGTGCTGTTCTCTTATCACCAGAGATGTGGGACAGCTCAAGCAGCTTCATGTCTCCCAGTTCACCACCCTGTCTCCTTTTTGTGTGCAGTGCAAGGTGCAAAGCTGAGTGAGTACCTGTTAGAGAAGTCACGGGTGGTACAGCAAGATACTGGGGAGAGGAATTTCCACATCTTCTACTACATGTTTGCTGGACTGTCTTCAGAGGAGAAGGAGATGTATGGGTTATTGGATCCTTCACTCTACAGGTACTTCAAAGGCAGACCCCAGTTTAGTCTTCATGATGTGTAGTGGAAGGGAAAACAGCATAGTGGAGACTATGCCTCTGCCCTGGGGTTTTATCTGTGGTTGAGTGGAAGCTGGAGTGTGGTCTGAATGGAGTTACATGAAGAGATCTTATGGATTGCGGTGGAAGCTGGAAGGTCTGGGATCTCTGCTGGCTTACCTTGGAAAAGTTTTTCCCTTTCATGTCTCCACTGCTGCTGATTGGCTTTATTCCCTTATGGAATAAAGTGACTTACAGTGTTGATTGTGTGACAGTTTTATATGGGATGTGCACTTTCTCAGGTACATAAGTGGACGATTTGGTACACAGGATGTAGCTCAGCACTGGAAGCACAAGTACCAAGAGGTGTGCAATGCCCTTGACATGGTGGGCTTCCAAGAACAGGTCAGTTCTGCGATTGTTTAATTTCTGTCTGTGCTTCCTGCAGGCATAGGGTTTCTTTCTAGCTGCTCCTTTGAAATTCTGTCCTGTTTCTTTCCTCTAGATTTTTCATGTTACTTCCAGACTACCCGAGTCTGGCAGTCCTTGTGTAGAGCCTTTTCCTACAGGTTGTCTGTGCCTCTTCTCTTAACCTCTTCAACTTCTTGGGCCTCCATGTTTTGCATGTTAGATGCTGGTAGATTTTCAGTCACCTTTCTTTTGTGTTTTAGGAGCAAGTGGACATGCAGGCTATCCTAGCTGGTGTGTTGTCTCTGGGCAATGTGACCTTTGAGCCTGAGGAGAGCAATGGGTCTGTAAAAGTCAGTGAAGCCTCCCAGGGATGGCTGAAGGCTGCAGCGGTGAGTCACAAGAAGAGCTGACAGAAACCTTATGGCTATGATGCTGCTTCTCACTGGCGCTGTGACTGCAGGAGCTGCTGCTGCCAGAGATGGTGGAGGATGTGTGTGCCTCAGAGTGTGAAGGCTTCTAAAGAACAGAGAGGGTTTTTTTCCCAGAAGTGCAGAGTATGAGCCCATGTCTGCATTTGTGTTCACTGCTATTCATTCTTGAAGAGACACTTCCCAGCTTCTATTTTTGTGTGTCTAGAACCAATGTCTTACATAGTCAACACGTGCCTTGCTAACTCCATAAAATACAAGCTTTTCAAAACTAAATGTTATGTGCTGCTAAGTGTGATGCTGCCTTGGAGAAATTCAGGTGTGCAATATCTGTACACTAGTTCTGTGTTTTCATCCACATGTCCAAGGATAGGCCTTTAACTGCTATAATTTTTTAGTCGGTTATGCAGAATTAAGCTTTCTACTGTTTCACATGAAATTATCACAGATTAAGAAGTATATATTTCCCAGAACCATCCCATGTTTCTTATATGGGATTGATATGTTATCCTGCTTTGTTAACAACACAGAACGTAACAAAAAATGTAACATATTTCTCCTCCGTCTTTTTATTTTGACATATTTGAAATCCCAGCACATTTGGTCTTTGGTTTCGTTCCCATCTCTTTGCCTGTTTCCCTCCTACACCATACCTAAAACAACCACCTGTGTCTGTTCAGCAGCCAACTTCTTTTTATCTGACTTCTGAAGGTCTGCTCCTCTTTTTTTGCTCACAGGAGGGGAATTCCTGTTAAATCACTGAGGGTTTCAGAGTATCTGAGTTCCCTTTGTTGCCTGCCTTTTGTGAGTCCAAAAGGAGCTGAAGTTCAGATGCCTCAGCACCTGCACAGTCACCTGCATGTGGTGCTGTTCAATAAGTGATTAAACCACTCAGCAGGGACTGGCATGACTCCCAAAGAAGGTGAAAGGTGGTGACACTGGGAGAGCAAAACAGAAAGTGTTTCAGAGGGAGTAAGGGTGAGCTTGGTTGCTGTGGGGGAAATGCAGGTCTCAGAGCCCACACCTGACCCTGATGCTGTGAGATGCCTACAGTAACACTTACCTTCAGCGGGGCTCAAGGGCCTGCACCTGAATCAGGACCCCATCACACACAGACAGATAAAATCCCCACGAGTAGAATAAGGGTTTACAATTGACTGTCGTCATCTGTTTCCTCTTCCCCAGGGTCAGTTTGGAGTCCAGGAAGGGGAACTGTTAAAATGCCTTATTTGTACGATGTCAGTGACCCGAGGCGAGCAGATACAGCGTTTTCACACCCAGCAGCAGGCAGAAGGTGGGAAACATAATGAATTGCAGATGTGCTGGCTAGAAAAGAAGGCTAGAATGGCTTTAGCCAGTTACACATATGCAACTTGTTGAGAACAAAGATGTCCTTCTGTGCCCTTTCATTCCTCTCACAGGGGCGAGAATATAAATGTTTGTATGTTTAGTCTCTCACTCACATGTAAGACTATGAATGCTGCTTTTGTGGGATCTCCAGGAGACTGCAGGGATTAAAAGAGAAACCAAGGAATGCTATGTGTTGTCCCTTGGTCCAGACTAGAAGGAAACTCTAGACATTTGTACAAAAAAGGGGAAATGTCCTGTGGCAGAGTGTTGGCAATGTGCAGATCTGTGGGCAGTAGACAACTGTGAGTATCAATGAGATATCACAAGTATCGGGGACAGAGTGGGAATAAAACAGAGTATCATAAAGGAAGCTAGCACAAGATGCTTTTCTCTCCTTCAATAAAACAAGAAAATAATCCAAGATAATCTGCACCAAAAAGTTTAGATAAAATAAAATGTTTTAAGAAATAATTTAAGAGGCATGAAATCACAGAATGTCTAGATCATTGCTTTTAATAGAGGAAAGAAAAATTGCAAATGGGGAATTAGCTAGTTCCAGATTTTCTCTATTCAAATTCACATCTCTATCATGCAGTAAATCATGTTAACTTGGTCTCTTCTTAGAATGTCAGCAAGTTTTCCATCATTTGTATCCTTCTCTTGACCACAGTGTTTACACACTTGGCAGCTGTGAGCTAGGAGCCAGAGAACCATTCAATTTGCCAAGGAAAATTTGAAGCTTTTCCCTTGGTGTAGTGCTGAGGGGATCCATACTCAGTAGGTGTTCAGAAGGGAAAGCAAGTACGTGCATATTCTAAAAAGTAGTATGACTCTTTTGGAAAGGAAACTTTCCAGTTTAGATGATCTGATATATATGGCTAATATGCCACATCTGATCTTGTAAAAAGATTGTGAAGATTTTGGAATTAAAGACCTGTTTTTACACTGAAAGAGGGTAGGGACAATCGGATATCTAGTGTTCATCTGATCTTAAAAATAGCTTTATGAGCTACTGGACAGTGTTGCTAGGGTCTTTAGCCAGTTTGTGTGCTATGTCCCCTGATCTCCTGTAAGCCCTTCAGTGAACTGCTGCTGCTGCTGTTGTTCTGTGTGCAGATGCTCGGGATTCCATTGCTAAGATGGTATATGGCCGAGTGTTTGGCTGGATTGTTTGCAAAATCAATGAGCTGCTGGCTGAGGATGTGGATCCTGAGGTGGAATTGAGGGAGATAGGTGAGTTTTCCATGCCTTGCTCCTGTCCTATTCTCATATGTGCCATAACGAAGGACGGGCACAGCATGAGGTTTCACAAAGATTGTGTGCAGGGATCCATTATCAAAACCACAAGTCAGCAGCATGAAGTCTGAGCAGTCAATTTATCTGAAGTACCTATGAGGCTGTAGTTCTGAGGCAGTCTGGCTTAGAAGAGAAGCCAAGGGCCGAAGTGAGTCTCCTCCTAACTACCTCTCAGAGGGGAGTTACGCAAGAGGTGCTACTGGTGACTCTCTCGGTTGGGTTTTGCCTGTGCCACAAGAACTGGGTGATGGGAAATTT
This sequence comes from Serilophus lunatus, assembly GCA_013399895.1. NCBI lineage: Eukaryota > Metazoa > Chordata > Aves > Passeriformes > Eurylaimidae > Serilophus > Serilophus lunatus. The sequence continues at coordinate 126,799 of VXBA01005611.1, forward strand.
AACTGTGTGTTGATGTACACAGCAACCTGCAGGGATGGTCTGCAGGCTCCGTGTTGTCCTTTTCTTCCCTCTTTTAGGCATCTTGGATATTTTTGGGTTTGAAAACTTTGCAGTGAACCGGTTTGAACAGCTTTGCATAAACTTGGCCAATGAGCAGCTGCAGCACTTCTTCAACCATGTAAGTCTGCTGAGGTTCATCTCATCCTGTGTGACAGAGAAAGCAGAGAACTGCTCTACCTAGCACATGAAGGAGAGCTTGTGGAAAAACAGATCTGTTGTCTGGAAGGACAGAAATAGTGATTAGTGAAGCAGGAGAGATAGCAGCAACCTTCTCTGCTGTGGCAGGGGAGCCTGTGGGACAGGGAAGAAAGTAGAAGTATCAAGCAGGGACCAAAGCCATAAGAGCAGGGACACTTACACTCTGAGAAGGGTTTCCTGCTTTATGTGGCAGCACCAGTGAGTGACAGGCTTACAGAGGGGCACACAGAACAGCACTTTCATCTTGAACCTCTCCTACCATGGGTCAGATTACCATGCCTCTGTCCTCTGTTCAGGGCAGGAAGGAAGATGTTCTAACCAAGTCTGATGGGTGCTCCAACCTCTGTTTTCTTTATTTCAGCACATTTTCCAGCTGGAGCAGGCTGCCTACAAAGAAGAAGAGGTGCCTTGGGAGACTATCACATTCAACAATAATGAACCTATTCTGGTGAGTGAGAGCACTGACAAGAATGTAGTTGCTCAGTTAGGCCAAGAGAGAAGTCTTGTTCTTCCTGTCATGGGAAAGAGATGCACTTGGGAAGAGCCTCTTCAAAGGGTTGTCAGGGGGGGAGTGGATGCCCTGTACTGCTTTAGGTGTGTATCATGTGTCTCCTTTCCTGCAGAATCTGCTTCTGGCCAAGCCACTTGGGCTACTGTCTCTTCTGGATGAACAGAGTGCATTCCCTCAGGTATGAATGACATAGGAGGCAGAGAAAATACAGTGAGGGAATGTGGCAGTGAAATCTGGGCTGCAGAGAGAGCTCTTGGGTTGGAGTACATTTTGAAGAGCAGGATGAACAGAGGTGTCCCCATCTGTGAATGATGAGACAGGACATCCAGATCAAGGACAGTCTAATTGTATTGGCATCCCTGTGAAGAATCAGGGACAAGGTACAGTAGAAGACTGTTGCACAGCCAAGGACACTTCTAACGCTTTGTTTTGCTTCCATGATCAGGTCTCTTTGTGGCCTGATCAGGTCTCTGTCGCAGCCTGATTGTTTGATTATGAAATCTGCTTTCTTGCAGGCAACTGATAAGACGTTTGTGGACAAACTAAACAGCAGCTTCAAGGGGAATTTACATTTCCAGCCAGCCCGAGGCCGTGTTTTGGGTTTCAGTATCATTCACTATGCTGGGAAAGTATGTACTGTTTGGAGGAGGAATGCTGTTGTGTAGTGTATGTTGGAGGGGGAGAAAGTGTTGTCTGACAAAAAAGGCTTTGATGTTCGGGAGTGTCTGTCTGGTGATGATAATAACAAGAAGTGATGTGTTCCCAACCCATGGCTTGCCTCCTAGGATTCCCTGGGATTTCTGTAAAAGGTACAGAAGAGAGGACCCTTGACGAAAGTGGAACTACCTTTGAGAAGTGTAGAGTGTTAGAAATCATCATTTTATTAGAACTGTGGTCCTAAACCAGTGCTTTATAAAATAGAAATCCTATGTCCACTGTGCAGCACCAAAGGACAGTCTAAAGGCTTCACTATTAATTTCCAGAGCATAGCAGTGATTATTTTATTGCAAACACTTAGGAACACTGTGCAAACAGACAGGTAATTACTATTTTGATAGCGGAGAAAGTTGTTTATACATTCAGTGGTATCTAAGCATGTTGAGATTTAGTACTACTTCATGTAACTTTACTGACACCAATTTGAAAGCTTTGGTCCAAGTAACTTGTATCGATTGGAAATATTTTTGGAACAAGAGCAGATATGACAATTCAGGTAATTGCAATATATAGTTTAGTAATCTAATCTCACCACTGTTGACTAAGTTATTATTTGTGACATCTGTTATTACAAAAATTAACATTTAACATGGAAAGGAGAGTAGCTGGCTGGAAATGAGGAAGGAGGGGAGCAATGGAAAGAAGGGGATGTATGACAATGGGATGGAAGCCCGATCGAAGGGGAAAGCAAGCAAAGGAGTGAAGTGAAACCAAAAGCAAGCGAAACTTCATAAGGAAACTTCAGGGAAAGGAGAAGAAAAGGTGGATGTCTCAGTGTTATGCTGCACTCCTGTAGTTCTGATGCCTCTGCAGGGATTAATTCCTCATGACTGGCATCTGAATGGGGTGCATATGTGTTTGCAGAATTTGTGTGCAAGCCAAAGTACATTCAATTGAACTCTTGCTCCTGGCAAGCTGTGGAGGTGGCTTTTGCAGCAATCTTGTGAGCAGTGCTGTCCTTAGTGACTTGCTGCCCTTTCCTCAGGTACAATATGCTGCCAGTGGCTTTCTAGAGAAGAACAGAGACACCTTGCCAGCCAATGTCCATGGGCTCTTCATCAGCAGCATCACTCCCTTGCTCAGTGTGCTGTTCACAGGCAAGTCCCTCTGCACATCCATCATGAATGAAGGCCCTCCTTGGCAAGAGTTAAGTGTGGGGTTGAGGTTCATGTAGTAGAAGTGTGTTTCACAGCTGGCAGCCCCAGGAAGAATATGGGAGTGCTGCAGCTTGGAGTGGGGTTGCTGGCATATACTGAGCTATCAGGACTGTTTATTTCTCTGCATGGAAAGCAGGGCAGCTTGTATCCTCTTCCAGAGGATTAGTCACTACTAAGATGTCTTCCCACTTTCTCCAGGGCTGGTGCAGGACTGTCACCACTGGCCTTTTCGATATGCTCTGTTCTTGTGTAGAAATGATCCTGGTCAAGATCATAGCTTGTACCTGTATACACCGAAAATGGAATGTTGTAAAGCCACGGGCAATGAGCATAGAGATTATTCCTTTCAAACACATTTTCAGGTATAACTTGTTAAAAAACTCAGAAGTCGTGCATTATTTTTCTCCTACAACTACACTCCCTTTCTCCAGTTATCAATAAGCCCTCAAAATTTCCAAGGCTTCTGTGAAAGTAAAAATTTAAAGAAAGGTCAGGTGGATGCTTTCATGGAAGTTGGCTGGCTAAACACAGTGCTTTCTGGTACAGAAATGTTATAATTCTTTTGTCTCATTCAGTCCATGCGACTTCCTGGGATTTACAAAAAACAGATGACTTTCATTTGTGTTCTCCATCATGTTTTTCAGCTTTTCTGCTCAGGACTATCTTTCTTCATTTGCACTGTTACTGAAGCTACTTAGCCTAGTTCCAACTATTTCAAGGTTCATAAACATCCAAGACAGCCTGTTCTTATGTTGGTTGTCCAGTCCTGCACAATGGTTTCTGGTGGCCCTGCTCAACAAAAGTTTGGCTCGGGTGAAGTCCAGGGGACTCTTCCAGCCTCAACCATTCTGTGATTTTTTATGATTCACTTGAAACTATTGCATCGAGGTTGTGCAAGACTGTTATTAGATCCTTCAGTAAATTCAACTTCCCTGAATTTTTTATCTGACTTTAAATAACCTGAATGCTGTAAGTAAGCTTCCCAGTTGCTATCTGTACTGTTTCTTCTGCATTGTTAGATGCCTGTTGATGGTATTTCTTTTGAAAGTCATTTAGGTTTGTTCAGTAACCTGATTGCCTTCTGTTCTCAGACAATATTGCAGAAAATAATATTGCCTGCATTGTGTGCTTCATACATCTGCATTTACTTCTTCCTTTTTCTAGTTTTTTCTTTGTATTTTCACATGGTGAAACCTAATGCCCTGTCTGTCATTAAGTATTTGTAAGGAAATTTGTTTGTGAAGTGAGGTTGAATGTTTAGACGTGGTTGATTGCAAGCCAAGGTACAAAATTAACTGTTGTCTCTGTTCTTCCAGCCACTCTCTCCAGGACAGGAACACTGATGCCTCATGTGAAAGCCAAGGTATTGCGCTTCATATCTATGGGGCAATTGATGAATGATGGCATAGTTACCACAGTCATATTATTTAAGAAACTGGCTGAAAAAAAGCAAGCAAAAATTGATTTAAAATAAGAGCAGACAGCAATCGGTTTGCAACAAATTCTCCTTTGTTTTTTACTCATTTTGTTTTCTGCTTGCTTCTGCTGTTCATGTGTTTAACTTGTCTTCCCTCCATTGAAACCCATTCTTTCTCCTGTTTGCCATCTGCCTTCCAGCAGAGCTCCTTAGCTGTCAATCAAACACTTTTTCCAGGAGTGATCTTTTGCTTTGGTCTGGTTTCAGGTCATACCAGGAGCAGACGACAAGTTCGACAGCACACGGAAACAATCTGCTGGAGCTCAGTTCCGGGTACGGCGTCACTGCCCCGGGGTGCCCTGTAAGATGGGTGCAGGAATACTTTCATTGGTGCTTCCAGGCTGCTAAGCATAGTTAAACATCCTTTGTGTAGACAGGGTTTTTTCTGGGTGCTGAGCACGGCTGATCATGGGGGTACTCACCAGGTTGTTGTCAGGGCCCAGGAAGTTGCTGTGGGATGAGATAAACAGTTCCCACTGCAGGATATTGCACATCAAGCTCTGGCAGCGCTTTGGATTGATGATGGATTGTCAATCTTCCTGTGCCCTTGCCAGCGTTCCCTGACGGTACTTATGGAGAGGATGTATTCTGCCAACCCACACTTTGTGCGCTGCATAAAGCCCAACAGCCAGAAGGAGCCAGGTGTGGTGGACAGCCAGGTGATGCTGCTACAGGTGAGGAAAAGCACAGTCCTTTACAGGTACTGCTGCCACATCTCGGAGGGAGGGCAGACCCGAAAGCCTGTGGAAGCTGACTTGTCTGAATCTCCCCTCGCATGAGAAAGGGTAGCCACACATTTTATATTTGTAAATGTTCTGAGTACTTGGTTGTTTTTATGACACAGACTGCTAGGAATTTTAGTTCTCTCCCATTTCTTTTTCATGAATGCAATGAGATCTGCTTGTCAGGCACTAGGATTCATCTTTGTATCTCCTGCTGGCTGGGGACTGGTACAGACAGTACTCCAGAAAAAATGCTTTCCAGAGGAGACTGTTTTCACCCGTCAACCGGGGCAACTCTGAAGAGGAGCCAAGAAGGGATTGCTTTGATAGGAGTTGAAATGCACTGATATGACTGTATTTGGATATTGTGTCAGGCCTCATGTCTAGATGCTTTAAAGAACAGTGAAAACTATTAAGAGAAGTTCAGAAAGCTCAGTGGCCTGTTTAATGTATATAAGAAAGGATAGGATTAAGGGGAAGTTCATCCATGCCTCAAAATTATTCTGAGTCCAGATTTGGAAATAAAATCTATTCTCTAAGGAACGGAGGCAAAGCATTACCCATGGCTGAAAGGTTTTTTCACTTGTTGGTTTTTATGGTTTCCAACTTTTAACTCTGAGTGGTTAATCATCAGATTTACAGGATGTGGTAGATTCAGTCTTTAAACAAGGAAACATGTTCAGAAAAAAACTTTTGCATTTTGAACTGGAGAAGTTTAGGGCTGAATGAAGTAATTTCTGGCTGAAAATGAACAAACTGGTGTCCTGATAGCCTGTGTCTCTGATCTTCTTTGTGGTGCTACTTCAGCTCCGGTACAATGGATTGCTGGAAACAATCCGTATCCGAAGAGATGGTTTCTCCTGGAGACCTTCCTTTGAGGAATTTGCCGAAAGGTCTGTTAAAACCTCTGAATGTTCCTTGTTAGATATTATTAGGGAAACAATCTTGATAACCAGATATGAGCAAGGAGTAAAACAGCCTCTTTAAAGTTCATGTGGTCTGAGATCATAGGATTGTTTGCTGTGGAAAGCTGAATGGGAAAGACAGTGATTTATTGTTGTTTGCTGTCAGGGTGACATGGGTCAGCTCAGCACATCAAGGATGTGGCTTTTACATGTCTCTGTGGTTTGTTTTTTTTCCACAGATATGGAATTCTTCTAGTTAAACCTGGTGTTTCCCTCACAAAAGAAAGGTAGGAACACTTACTTTATTGTGTGCAGTCTTGCTTTATTCTTTGGAGACTCAGAGTAGCAGAGCAAACTGAGTAAGAGGGATAAGAGGATGGGTTTTGTGGTGATGGGGAATAAGGATCCCATGCAAGGACATTTAACGTTTAAAAAGCATTTGGTACAATGATGAAATAAATCTTTTTTTGAATTGTCATGTAGCAATTCAGTTGAATTACCATAAAGCCTTGCTATTCTGTGGAATGAAAACTGGCCAATATATTCAATTTAGGGAGTGACAATAGTGGTCAAGGGTGTTCACAGAACTCAGTGTGGCAGGGCCTCTTCAGTCTTTTTCCTGGTGGCCTCGTGGGAGAAGAAAATAAGACAATGCTGAACAAGCAGCCAGCACTGAATGTCTCCCAGGCTAGAGAAAATGTTTCTAGTCCAAGTATTTTGTGTGTGTGCAGGCTAAATAAACCCTCAGCATTTTCAGAACCTGACTGAAAGGTCATACTTAAATGTCCTTCCAGCTCTTCAGAGGGACAGAATCTTACCTTGTCAGCTTTTTCCTTCCTACATCTAGGACAGCAGTTCCCCACCTCCAATTCTCTACTTTCCCAGTCCCTTCTTCCTGCCAGTGTCAATTGTGACTGATAGTGAGAATGAATCATGTGAGGCAGCCAGCTGAGCGACTTTTTTTAGTCACTTAAGAAAAGGATTTGAATGATCTCCTGGAACAGTTCTGTCCTGGCAGTAGTGCCTCCAGCTTTCACAGTGCTTCCTTGAATTTTCTGACGGTTCTGAATAGTAAGAATTGCAAACCCAAGGGAGGTCACAAGAGTATCTCATAGATTGGACATAGATGGTTGTAAACTGGCAATGTGGTGTGTTTTCAGACACAAAAATCGTAGTATGCACTTGAGGGAAAAAAAATCCTGTGGATATGGATTGTAGCACTGTGGAAATTGGCTGAGACAGTATGAAAACTGCTTCTGCTTTGCTGTGTGACATATTAGCAAAACGTGCCACTATGATTTCTCAGCCTGGGTTTGCAGGCAGAAGAAGGAAGCTGTCTTTGTGTTGTAACTAGAGTAGTGCTTTCAGTTCCAAGTGTCAGGGAATCTTTCCGAGTGACCCAAATTTTAGCACTAAAGTCTGTAAAATGAAACTGGAATTGGAAAACAGACTTTCTCCCGGAAGTCTTGCTGTGCTGACCTTGCAACTTTTGTCCTTTAAAGAACTTGGAAATGAAATCAGGAAGAACAATTCTAAGAATAAAATAGGCTGTGCAGAATTGCCTCCCAGGGAGCTGAAGGAAATCTGCCTTTGAGAACCCCTTTACAGATGTTCCCAAATGTGATACTAGTTGTACCTCCAGGCAGACAGACTGACAGCCAGTTACTGACTGTTGAGAATTGCTGAGGCATTTTCTCCTCCCTAAAAACACTGGCTTTGAGGGAAAAATTATTTATTTTACTGTCTTCCTCTCTTTCAGCTGTTTGGAGATACTGCAAAGTACAGAGCTGAAAGGCTGGATATGTGGGTAGGTCTGGATCACTGGTGTTGGGGTTAGAAAGCCTAAACTGCAGAGATTCTGTGCACATAGTCTGTTAGCTGGCTCTCTTCAGGGAGAACTTTATGGCTGTAGAAAAGGCATGAACAGAGGACGATGGATGCAAGTTTAGATGAACAGTATTTCTCACCACATCCTTCTCTTCCCAACCTCACAGAAAGTCACGACTTTTCTTTAAATATTGGCATCAGGAACAGCTGGCAAAGTATGTGGAGCAACTGGAAAGAGCAGCAATTGTCCTACAGAAAGGTGAGGACTGGAACAGAAGAGTACCTCAGTGCTGATCTCAGACCAGGGGAAGGAAAATCTTTGCCGCAGTCCCTGCTCCACCTTCGCACTTCTGCAGATGATAGAAGGGTAGGGCAGAGGCCATTTCCATGTCAAGGTCCTGTGGAGTCAAAGTGCTTACTGCAAATGCCCGTGTCTTCAGTGCTTATCCTCAGTTGGGGAGAGCCCTCAGACTGTGTGAGCCTTGGAAACAGAAAGCATGCGTGCAGCAGAGCTAAGCTGAGCAGGGCAGGCATGTGATTTGGCTTCCTCCTGAGACCTGACTAACTGTCTTCTGGAGTGAGGACTTGTTTGTGAGCTGTGTTGGGCTGAGGAGAGGGAAATGAGTGAAGCAGACCTCATTCCTGGTTTCAGAGGCAGGCAGAAGGAGATGAAGTTTTAGTCTGATTTGTGTTTTTCCTTTCCATGTACCATCTGCTCTGGCAGTTTCTCCAGGGTAACCATGAGCAGTTTGGTACTTCCCTTTGCACAGGCTCCATGAGGACTGCGCAGTGAGGAAGAGGAGGGGGCTGTCACCCTGTCTTGTCCCTCTTTGCTGTAACTCTGTCTGGGTTGTTGCACCGCTGAAGTGTCTGAGCAGCTTCCAGCTGCGCCATACAGTGCGGCAGACATCGGGCTGTCACTTGCTGTGCACTGTGCTCGTCTGTGGGGAAGATGTGTGGGAAGTACGAAATGGGAAGGTGCAGCTTTTAGTTCACGTGCTTTAATGCCTGGTAGAGTAGGTGGGATTATGCAGTGTCTATAATGCTCCTGATGAACCCTGAGATGGCTGCTTATGGGGAATGGCTCTCCTGGGAGATAACACCAAGGAAGTCCTGTCACCTTCACGGTGTCTGAAGGGTATCAGAGAGATAGAGGTTTAACAGGCTCTTCTGTGAGACTGTTTTTAGGTGTTCAGTGCCTTGGCTTTAATGATAAGACCTTGGGTCTACAATTTGATTTCTATAAATCTGTGATCTGGCAACTTAAAGAGTACAAAACAGTTCCCAAATGTTTTTGACTACCTGCTCACAGTAGAGTTCCCATTGCTCTTTATTACTGTGTTTCAAATGTTGAGGGCTTTGTACTGGATAAAAGAATATTACCCAGTGTTCTGCCCTGAGAGAGTGATAAAGGTATGAACAATGTTTTTGTCCTAACCACAGCTTTTCTCTGAACAGTTTATAGGGGATTCAGATGCAAGAAGAGTTACTTAAAATTGGTGGCTGAGCTGAGAGCTCAAGCACAACGTCTACGGGAGGAGGCAGAGAGAGAAAGAAGCAGACAGCTGGCCTTGGAAGCAAAGGCCCAGAGTGAGTTGCTCCCAGTCCCACTTTCCCCATGTGTGGCCCCTGGTGCAATGATCACCTTGAAGTGCTATAAGCTCCAGGTGATGATGTCCTGCCCTCAGCTCTCTTGGGGGCTCTGTCAGTGTGCTGGGCAGGAAGGCGCTGGCGTTTCTGCTCTTTGAAAGTGTGGCTTCGTCTGTGAGGAGCAGAAGCAGCGTCAGGGAAGTTGTTTGCCTTTTTCTGCTGGAAGGAGGGCCAGGCTGTGTCTTTCCCATGCGCTTCATGCAGCAGAGCCTGTCCCTGTCAGGATGGTTCTTGTGGATCTTGGATGCTAGATTTCACCTAATTATTTCATTTTGTTGCAGAAAGAAACTCCCTTCCGGTTCCCACACCACGGAAGAGGAACCCTCAGCGTTATCCCCATCCTGCTGATAACTCACAACAGCCACCAGTCCCACGGCCACGCAGCAAACTAACAGAGGTAGTGATATTGGCTGTGCTTGGGGTCCCTTAGCTAGATGTGCTGGTTCCCTGTCCATCTGCCTTCTGCATGCACATGTTTTGCCTGTAGTCCCAGAAGAACGTTGTCATTCTTATATTATGAGAAGTAGGAGTCCTTTTGTACTGTGGTTAGTTAGAAAGAGTGGTCAGGACATTTGATTAACTGAGAGCACTGTTTGATAGTTTGTGATTGTTCTTGTCTTAAGGGACTCAGGAATAATAGCACCTACCAAAGCGGTCCCTCCAAAGGTCCCCTGCCTTTGACCTTGCTTTCATGTTGACTTTCTGTCTGTCCCCACTTTCAGTTCACTCCTTTTGATAACTTCTTGGACCCTTCTGCACCTCGTCCTCTTCTGGGAACAGCGGAACAGACTGGAGAAGAAGCAGAAATGAGGAAACTCAAGAGAGGAGCAACTCTCCGCTGGTTCAAAGAGACACAGGCTCAGAAGGTCATGCAGGATGATGGAGCCTTTCCAAGCTGGCTGCATGGGATGATCAGCCGGAGGTGAGTACACTGGATACAGTGGCTGCAGCTCGGATTGTGACAGGCAGGCAGGAGCCACCATGACATCAGGAGGACTGCATAGGTTGGATTTGCCAAACTTGGCTTCCTTAAGAACTAGGAGTGACCTGCGTAACTTTTTGCTTTTAATCTGTGAGTGTCAAACCCTTAGGGGGGAGCTTGGAACTCCCTTTCACAGGCTGCAAATGCTGAAACTCTGGGGAAAGACTATGGAATCTCATAGGAAATAAGTCCACTGTGGGTTCCTAAATGCAGATCCTGTTCAGGGAAGGGAGGCTTGTAAATTAATTGGAGAGGAGATACACATGCTTATTTACACTTGCCTATTGTGAACCATTTGCAGAGACATGAAGATGGACTTCTGGTCTCACTGTTCTCATATCTCAGTCTAGAGTAGTGTCAGGAGTAGTGTCTAGGTCAGGAGGACACCTCAGTTTACAGCAGGAGAATACAGAATTCAGTGTGCGTTTATGTTAAAAAGTATTAAGAGGGACTTTAGGGAGTACCCAATGGCAAAATTCCAACAAAGGCCCCTGATAAAGGAAAAGGCAATGTTTTTGTTGACACTTCTGCCCGTCCAAGGAGAGTGTAGCATAGGTGTTTACATCTCCTTAGACTGGGAGAGACATCCACAAAGCCATTCTGTTTTATGGACTTGTTTACTAGATTGTGAACTCTACGTTTTTGCAAAACCTTTATTTAAATGCTTGACATTTTGCTGCTGGGTCTGCCTCACACTTCGCTCTCTTGGCTGAGCCAAGCACTACTTTCCAAGCAATGTGATAATCAGAGAAATGCTGATTGTGCCAGTGATCAGATAGGAGCAGGACAGTTACTTTCCTGTGAGGAAATTAATCTATGGTGCTCCATGTTTGCTAACTGCCAATACCCTAGAATGGTGGGATATCTGTGTCAGTGTTTCTGCCAAGCATTCCTGTCATTTGAACACCTTCATCATCTTGTTTCAGTTTCTAGCCTTTTTTTCAGTTGAAACTGCAAGTCTCCTTCAGTCTTATTAGATCACGGGTTCATGGATTTTTTTCAGGTTATCAGCATGAACACTTACTCAGAGACCGTTACACAGCACATTAGGTTAGCATAGGACACTACAATAGGTGACAACTCCACGATAGCTGTATTTCTTTTTTCTTTAAGATAATCATCAATGCCCTAAGATGTGGTAATGCTTTTTTCTACAGATTGAAGAACGCAGGAGAGGAACTAGTGCCTGGAAGACAAAACTGCTTGAATTCAAATATAGGCTAGCTATGAGCCCTTCACAATGAAGGAAGGACATGACAGATCCTTCCCAAAGACACTGCTGCTTAAGTACAGACTTAAGTCTCCATGCAGCAGTGTAAGTTCAGCCTCGTGAAATGGAGTAGCCAGAGCAATCACAAATTGCAATGGCGATTTGCAGTCACCTTTAGCCTGGAGCAAGGCACATGACAAGCACAAAGCAGAGCTTTGTCTGTTGGGCAGAGAGGGGGAAGACGTCCTTCCAGTAGGAATTTTAGACAGCCAGAATGTTGTAATCCAAGTTGGTGTTTTTCCAAGGTACTGGGCTTACCCCTACCCCACTGTTTCCTGTCTTCGGCCCTGGGGTGTAGGAAATGCACATCTGCGCAGACCTCTCCTCTCAGAGATCCTTTGTCATATCCTCTGTGGTAGAAGGCAGCTTTCCACTGCACTAGTCACACTTTTGGACCAGGTTTGGAGCAGCACTTCTCGGAGAAGCTTTGGCTGAGGGTATTGTGCCTCCTCAGTCTGCTAATGTCTCACAGAGCAGACGCTGGAGTCCTTGTGGACTGGGAGCACTTGCCTTGGTAGCATGTGAGAAAGGATGGGAATCCCTGCTGTGTGACAAGGCAGCTGCTCACTCTCCACTGAAAAACTCCTTCCTGATTCCAGGGAAGCTGAGAACTTGCTGGTTGACAAGCCTTTGGGTTGCTTCCTTGTTCGAATTAGCCAGAGCCGACCAGGCTACACCTTGACATACAGGTAGGTAACGAGCCTTGCAGAGAAGGCTTAGAGGAGACCTTATTTCTCTCTATAACTACCTGAAAGGAGGTTGTAGCAAGGTGGGGGTCAGCCTTTTCTCCCAGGCAACTGGTGATAGGACAAGACGACATAGCCTTAAGCTATGGGTAGGTTCAGGCTGGACATCAGGAGGAATTTCTTCATGGAAGGGGTTGTCAAGCACTAGAAGAAGCTGCCCAGGGCAGAGTGGAGTCATCATTCCTGAAGGTATTTAAAAGTTAAGTAGATGTGACACTTGGGGACGTGGTTTAGTGGTGGACTTGACAGTGCTGGCTTAACAGTTGGATTTGAGAACCTTAAAGGTCTTTTCCAACATAAATGATTTTATGATTCTATTAAATTGAGCACTGTATGAAATTCTCTGATCCTAGAATTCTACAATCAGAAAATTCTTCTATAAACTGCTTGACTGGAGGAGATGAGCTGACCTGCTCCACAGAGGAGTCCAGTGAGGATGATATTCAGATTCTTCTGTTGTACGTGCCTCAGACAGTTTGTAGGAGCTGACAGTACAGTGCACAGTTTGTCGCTCATGAAAAAATAGATCTATTTTTGGGTGGGGTATTTTGGCTCCAAGGGTAGAGGTCCTGTTTAGGCTATACTGTATGGCTGAGTGGACAGACCAGGTTGGAAGAAGAATTGATACTGCTGTTTCTCCAGGACCTGCGAGCACAGCGTGTTAGTGCACAGTGCATCTGTTTGGCATTTGTTACTGTGAATCCTGATCACATCTGGCCCCCTGAGACCACAAGTGCAGAAAGCAGGTCCTGGAGAGGCACTGTGGCCCTGTACCGTAACTGTTTCTGTCTGTGCATCTCCCCAGGGGCAAAGGCCGCTGCAGACACTACATGATCCAGGTGCAGCCCAACGCACACTATGTCATCCTGGGGGAGGACCGGGCCCACGCTTCGCTCACAGAACTCGTTCGGTATCACCAGACCGTGGGCATCCAGCCCTTTATGGAGATCCTGACTGTTCCCTGTGGACAGGTGAGTGCTGAGGATGTACAGTGGGAAAAGGGATTGGGGCGTGGACTGTGTCTTGAGTGGATAGAGTCAGAGCAGCAGCATCTCTCTTTTGTTTTCCTGTGGGTGGGGGTGTCCTATTCTGGCCAAGCAGCTTGCCATCTGCATACACTGAAAATGCTACTAGCTGGGGAGTCCTGGGGTCAGGGAGAGGCACTGTTGGGTGGATGATATCCCTTGGCCTTGAATGTCACCAGTGGACACAGGTACCCAGGTATTACTCTTTGTTGTGCTGTTTAGTATATTTGAAGGGTTTGCAAACCACTACTGAATCCACTCTTCCTTTCCTCAGAAAAGTACTAAGAGTTTGGATTACGAAAATCTGGAGTGCCTCACACTGAGTACACCAGCAGACAAGGCAGAGACCCCTCTAGAGAAACAGTCCTGCCCCTCCGTGTCATCCACGAGCAAACCTCTCCAGTGGTTCAGCAACATCAAGCGTTTCCAAAACCAGCAGACCCTGGACAAGAGTAGGACAAATGCAAGCTCTGGAGAGAGCAGACAAAAAGCCTTCCCTCCCCTCCGCTCTTCCATACGCCTGGCGATGCAGGAAATCCAGCAGGTGAGCTGGGACATATTCTCTGCCAAGCCATGGCCTCTCTGGGACACATGGAGCTGCCTTGCCAAAGGAAAGAAGGCAGGAGGCTTCCACAATTAGTACTCAGTTTCTTAGCTCCTGGGTCACAGGTTTTATTTGGTAGTCTTGGGATCTATTCTTTGGAAGTGCCAGACGGGGAGACCCTAAGAGAGGCTCACTGAGATGCTCAAAGAAAAGTCCAGGGCAAAAGGGCTGTGATATGACTAGTGTCCCGAGCACTGCTTCCCTAACTCTGTCCCTCTGGTTTTCACTGCAGTTTGCTTCCACTCCTGTGAACATCTCTAAACAGATGCTGTCAAGCTGTCAGCGTTGAGGATGTATGGCCTAAATGACATGGTAAGAGGATGCAGGAGGGCAAACAGCAATTGCAAGTTCTTGGGAAATGAAGGAGAAAAAGGAGCTCTTCCCTTCGTGCTCCATCTGGATACACAGAAATGGAGCAGGAAATACAGAAGTTGGGAGCCAGCTTCCATCACAGGGCTGCAAAGAGACTAGGAAAACCAGGAAAAAAATCAGCTTAGATTTGGGTTCCTGGCAGCTGTGGTGCACAGAGTGCTTGCAGTACAATGGCGGGGCTGCTGGAGGGAGCTCACAGTTTGCTGGAGGTCTGGGGTTGGAATGAGGAGGACTTAACAGAATTTGTGTCTGCATGCCACAGTAGTCTGTTGCAGTGGCATAGTGTGGTGTGGAGAGGTGCTGGGGGTCAGCACGGGCAGTGAGCTGAAGGTGAGACTCAAACCATAGGGAAAGGCAGTGACTTTTATTGCTTTAAAGAGAACTTTAAACGGTTACTGAGACTGTGATACACTAGGCAGGCTATAGGAGTCTATGGAGGGAGCCATGAGGAGTCTTCTGAAAGACCCTGTGTTATTGAAGGATCCAGTGGATGTGCAGCTCTCCAATGGGTAAATCCCTGTCCCACTCAGTTGCTTAAGGCAGGTGGAACCTGTAGTGGCACTGTTCACCTCTTGAAAAATCTTGGTATATATCAGCTGAGATTGGAGAGAGATTGGAAGACCATGCTTCCAGCCTTGCATCAGGGTCGTCAAGTTTCCTGCATGCTTCCAATCCCACATGGAATTTGTGCTGGAGCAAAACTTTTTAGATGGGACCTGTCCTGTCTTTCTCCTATGCCTGAGAAAATCCTGCCCCTGAAGTATTTGACTCAGTTGCTTCATTCTTGTACATGCCATGCATTGATGTACCCAAGGGATGCTCCCTCTCTCTTAGACGAAAGACAAAACATGTGGGATCTGCATAGTCAACGGCAAGCTGGTTGTACTGGAATAGCTGAATGAAACCCTCCCTTTATGTCCTCCAGTGAGTTATGTTTCTTGACTTTCTTGCAGGTCCAAGTGGCTCAGCCCAATCTTCTTCCAGTGCTTCTGGGCCTTGCCTGATAGTGAACATATCCAGACATACAGCAGCTCTTTTTTTTTTTTTTTTCCCTCCTTTTTTCACTGCACCCACCTGGCCCTGTGCCTTTGGACAGGACTGATGCGGAAATTAACTCTCCTTCGCACTCAGCCAATCGCAGTGGCTGCAACTTCAGTATCTGGACCAGTCTGACCCTGGCAGAGGGAAAGGATGGGAACAGTCACACTCTGCACAGACTCACAGTGCTTGGCAACCTGCATGTCGATACTTCAGTGTTTGCAGAGACTCCTTGCTTAGCACTGTGAATAGTCACAAAGGGGATATCTCTCAACAACCTGTTCTGTCACAAATACATGTACTGATTGCCTACCTCTTGCTTTTCAAGTCCTTTCTCTGTTTTGGTCCTGTGTATCTGCTGCTTGGGGAGCTAAGGGGGATATGGGCTTGGCCAGTAAGGAATAAAATTGATGTATCCTTTTTGTTGAGTGTGGGAGCACTTGAACAGAAGCTGAGATAAGGGTCAAGAAGATCTTTTCTGCAGATGGAATTTCCTGCCCTTGCATCAGCAGCATGCTGGCTCCCCAGTCCTTAACCAGAGCTCAAGTCAGGGAATCATTGGTGGAACACTCTTATTCATCCTGGCTGGAATTACTACAAGTCCAGGCTGGACAACATACTGCTTTACAGAATCACAGAATTAACAAGGTTGGAAAAGACCTTTGAGATCATCAAGTACAACTTCTTACCTAACATCATCCCATCATCTAAATCATGGCACTAAGTACCTCATCCAATCTCTTCTTAAACACGTCCAGGTATGGGCTCCCAGGGCAGCCCATTCCAATGGGAAATCACTCTGTGAAAAAATTTTTCCTGACATCCAGTCTAAACCTCCCCTGTCACAGCTTAAGACTCTGTCCTCTTGTTCTGTCACTGGGAGCCTGAGAGAAGAGACCAACACCCACCTGGCTACGACCTCCTCTCAGGGAGTTGTAGAGAGCAATAAGGTCTCCCCTGAGCCTCCTCTTCTCCAGGCTAAACAACCCCACTCCCTCAGTTTCTCTTCATAGGGTAGAGGGTTTGGAACACAAACTACCATGCTACTTTTATTGTCCATTCTGCCTTTTAAAATAAATATCTTTTTTTCCTCTGAGGAGCTCAGCATTTTCTTCGTTGCCTGCAGTCATTTAGCCATGGATTGCAAATGGAAGGCTAATATCTGAGGATAGACATGGAATCATGTGAAGTGTCTCAGTGGAGAAACTGAAGGCTCATAAACCACGAACCCTGGCACACAACTACCAAGTGTAACAGTCACTCCTGTACTTGCTTAGTCCTGGAGTACTCCTTACTCTACCTGTAATGCTCTCCTCCCATGCCAGTCTCATCTCCCTGTGTATATCTCCCCTCTGGAGCCAGAGCTGAGCTCCCTCTGGCTCACTGGTTCCCTGGGAGGTCCCTCTGCTCCGAAGGACAGCCATACTGCTCACTCCACCCCTCCCTCGGAGGCATGAGTGCAGCCAAGTCCAGGCTGGTGCTGTTATTAACGTGATACAGGGTGTGAGTGGCAGTGCCTTAGTGCTGCCTTTAACCACAGGGCTGTTTCTCCTCCCTCCCTGAATGCTGGTGTTGAACTGTGCTGAGTTTCAAGGCAGGACTGCTGGGCACCAGATGGAAGCGGTGGCTGTTCCAGCCTGACCTCCTGGCTCTCCCCAGCACTGCCTTGTAATGCTCACACACCTTTTCTCTTCCTCATGTTGAATTTTGGCAGCTGCTTTGAGGCTGTTCAGGACAGAACCAGTCCAGGCAGTAAAAGGCTGCTGTTTTCAGAGTCTTCCTGGCTGAGGCCAGAGGCATTTGTTGGGCAGCCTTTGCCTCTCTGCCAGTGTTCTCCTTGGCTTCCTTCACCACTGTGCAGCTGGGAAGCCTGCCTTTTGGATAGCACACAAAGCCACTTCATAGCCAAAACATTTCTAAGAACTCATGCACATTGCCGAGATATGTATGAGAATTGCATGTCAGTAATGAAGTCGCTTGGTAACTTTTTCCTAGGTTCTGTGCCAAAGACCGTAGTGCAAGCCCATGGCTAAGATCCAGCTGTGCAACACTGTTGGCTCCTGTAGCATGGCAGAGATAATGCTGAACCAATGAGGGTGGTGAAGAACTTCCTCAGCAGCTGCCTCCAGTACCTCTTGGATGCTGCTGCAGGCACAGTGTACAAGTGACACTATGGGGAATGACGTGAGGAGAGGGTCAGGATAATTCTCTAAGGGCTCTACATGACCCATCTCATGACAAACTTCCTAAAGTCACACCAGATCAGTCCTAGATTTGCCCTGGTGCAATGGGTGGGAAGTAGAATTACAATGGAGCAGCCAAGAGCCTGGCACAGACTCGAGCATCACACCTGTGCTGGCAGGTCATCTGTTTTTTCTGTGACAAGTCAGGAGGTGAGAAGCTACTAGTCAGAGGAGGTTATGCAACACTGGTGGCATTGGCATGTTTTCTGCAAGGCGCTGGTTTGCAGAGTCCTTAGCAAACACTCAATGCTCTGCCTACATGCAAGGTCTAGCCAAGCTTCTAGAAAGCAGTGTGGCCAATGGGAGACAAACGTGTGCCAGTAATTGGGAAAAACAGGGAAGAGCTGGCACTATAATAGGCTGCTGAAAAATACAATGTAGATTTGATATCTCTGGCATGGTCTTTTGACTGAATGGTTCCAGCTCATGGCCAAAGTCAGCACTGGAGCTAGAATTTCTTTCATCTCCCTGAAGATTACCTGTCCTATGAAGACTAGAGCGAGATAGTTGGGGTTGTTCAGACTGGAGAAGTGTCTGGGGAGACCTTCTACCACCTTCCAATAAGGGGCTACCAGAGAGCTGGAGAGGAACTTTTTACAAGGGTATGCAGTGACAGAACAAGGGCAGGTTTAGATTAGATATCAGAAGAAGTTTTTTACTGTAAGAGTAGTTGAAGCACTGAAACTGGTTGCTCAGAGAGGCTGTGGATGGGCAGCTGGGCAAAGCCAGCACACAGGAACATGGGAAGAGGAGCAAGAAGGATTTGCAATGCATAGGAGTGAAAACTGTAAGTGCTTCCCTGGGCCTGAAAGCTTGGAAGGAATTTTGTTTCATAATCTAGGTCCTTCAATTCATTCTCCCACACTCTATCCCTACAACTAGCGCTTCATAGCATCCTTTAGAGAGCTTCCCTAACCTGCCTCCTTGTTCTTGCAAAAGGATTTTGTGTCCTGTTCTTATCTCCCTCTGTGCTTTACATCTGAATGATCTTGGCTGCAAACATTTTAGCTAATCACCTATGGACTAAGATCTACTCCAGATCAGTCTTGTTCTGCCCACACTAAAGCTCTGTCTTGCATTTGGCCCTTGAGGTATCTGGCCAGCAATTCCTTATCAGGCTGGCTGAAACAGAAATTTTCACTCTCCTTCCATTCTCAAGAATTCTTGCTCTCCTTTTTCACAGCTCTGCTTTTCTTGTCTCCTTTGTCTGGCCATCATCTCTGATGTACGCTTGAGTTTTAGGAAACTGTAACCGAAGGACTAGTATGGCTCTTAAACCATTTTCACAAAACTGACAGCCTTCATGTTGTTTACTTTCTTCCTGGGCAAGGTTACAGTGTATGTTGACATGTTTCCTTCCCCAAATGTGTCGCCAAGACCTATCTGGCCCTCAGCCCAGACAAGGCTCTCCATGCTGCTCTATGCCTCGCTCCAGCCTGTGTCAAGTGACCTTGAAGTGTTGTGACAGCATCTCTGAGATGCAGCCTTTCTTATCTTCTAGTGAAGATAGGATCTTCTGGTGCTTGCATGGTGTGGCATTGCTTTGCAGTAACATTTAGGACAAGCTAGTTAGCCAGGGCTTTTGATTTCAGCTTGCTCCTCCTGGTGTATCACAAGAGCGTAGAAACTACTGCATGAGATGTAGGGGTCAAATCAGAGCCAGGTTCTGCCCATAAAGGTGGCCAGTGGGAAATGCTTAGAGCAGATGGAAGAGCAGTGTAGGCATAAAGCCATGCTTCCTCTGCCACATGTTTCCAGCAATGCTCAGTTTGATCTTATTCCAACCTAAGCACTCTTCTGTCTAGCAGTCCTTGCTGGGTTGCTCTTCCATAAGAGCACCTGATTCCTTTTGAGCCATTCTGGATTATTTCATATCCTAGAAATCCTAGTTAATTAATTCTTCTTACTTACTGGATCACAGGATGGGTAAGGTTGGAAAGGACCACATCTGGTCCCACCTCCCTGCTCAAGCAGGGTCGTCCTAGGATGCATAGCACAGGATTGTCTCCAGGTGGTTCTTGAATACCTCCAATGAGGGATACTCTATGATGCTTAGTGATAAAGTATTTAGATTTGCTTACATTTTAATGTATGTCATTACTTAATCAGTATGCCCTTGTTTAAAACAGAACAAGTAAAACAGAACAAGTAATCATTTCCAAATTACCTCAAGTCACTGCACATGGTTTTAGATACATCAGTCTGTCTCTTCTGATGGTCATTTTTGTCCTTTGCATTTGATTTTCCCTTTACCCTTTTCTGCTTCTTCTTAGTTCCATTGTACCTTCTGTGAAACAGAAGGGAGAAAACCTGGAGCTGACCCCCCCAAGCCACTTTTCCAGAGTGTGAATAAGTGGTCTGAATTCTGTGCAGGTGGAGTTTCTCCTTGTAAAATACATCTACCAACAATTATTTTATCTGTCATTTTGTCACCCAGCCATTCATTCTGGTGTCTTTCTTGAACACTGCAGTGAGTTCCCATTTTCGCTTCGCTGCACTCTTCAGTCTCTTCAGCAGAGCAAACTCTGCTCCATCACTGCCCACATCCAGACCACTTATGAATACAGCAAAAAGCACAAGTCCTGGCACAGATCCTCATGGTACACATTAGTATGTTCCTCCATTTTAGACACTGGTCATTTTCCATTTATTATCTTCTGCCTTGCTATTAACCATGGGAATAGTCATGTTGTGGAGGAGAACAAATAAGGAGATTTAGTGTGGGATCTTGCTGAAAGTGTTTTGAGCAACCGAATATAGATGGGTATCTGTCCAGTCTCATTCATTAAACTGGATTCCTCACTCTTTTAAGGAGTGAGACATGACTCCTTTTGGCTAGAGTGCGTTTGCTTCTTCCCCTCTATTCCCATTTCTCTGTGTGCCCACAGGTGCTATTCCTTATTTCCTGTGTAGAACTCACATTCACTCAGGTCCCCAGATTTACCCAAAGCTCTTATATAAACCAAAGCTCAACCCTGGCTTCTCATTTGCCTCCTGCCGTTCCTCTGTTTTCAAGCCGAATTAAGCAAGAGATTGCACATCTCATAGCAACTGACATTGGGGTTCCTTCAGAGCTCTTTGATAAATGCCAATTGTAACATTTACTGTTTGGGCTATAAAATTGATTTTAGACATATCCTGATGAATCCTTTCACCTGAAGCAGGTTGCCTCACCCATCTCTGCAAAAGGAGGTTGTGGGTCAGGAGTTTCCCTTTGTGCGTTGCTGGCGTGGATCACACATTGTGCTTTTCTGTTGTGCCTCTACATCCTCTGAGTGGTCTTCCACACCTCTCTTATACTATTTACAGCAAGCTTCCAGGATGAAAATGGTTTTTGTTTTGGGGTGGTTTGGTTTTTAGTTTTTCAGCCTAACACTCTAGTGGACTCTTCTTTTAGTTTTCCATTTAGTTTGTTGTGGTTATTACTCTTGTACAGAGAATTGCTGGAGTTGCTAAGATATTCTCAGAAGCGTGCATTGTCTCTTCTCATATGTCTCATTTAACATTTTGCACATTAATTTTGTTTCTCAGAATTTGGAGTTTCCTGGAAACCCATTAGAAAATCCCATCCTATCAGCCACTTTTCTACCTCCTGCAGCCAGCTTTAGAGGGGGTGTTACACACCTCTTCTTATTTTACCACTTCTACCTTGAGCTCCTTTAGAGCCTCTTTGGAGGAGGCTGGAACATGAAGGACTTTTCACAACGGCAATAAGTGACAAGACAAGGAGAAATGGCCTTTAGAGGACAAAGAATACAATTAGATTAAATATTAGAAAGAAATTCTTTTCTTTACTGTGAGGGTGGGGAGGCACTGGAACAGGTTGCCCAGGGAAGCTGTGGATGCTGCACCCCTCGAAATGTTCAAGGCCAGGATGGATGGAGCTTTGAGCAACCTAGTCTAATGGAAGGTGCTTCTGCCTATGACAGAGGGGTGGAACTAGATCATCCTTAAGGTCCCTTCCAACCCAAACCATTCTGTGATTCTATGAAGCAGAATTAATGCCCCAAGCAGCACCATGGACTTGAGTCCAGCAGAAAAGTTATGGCCAGTCTTAACTCCTCTTGTAGTACATTCACATTTGCACGAGGCTTTGGACTGTTACTGATCCTGCTTTCGTTGCATCTTGGTAATGCAGCATGTTTGCATCAGGGTCCCCAGAGGAGGCACAGCACTTCTGAGGCTCACAGCCTCTGGACAGGGCAGGCCAGGCTGGAAAGTTTTCAGCTTGTGTTTTGATCTGTGCATTGAGCTTGCTTACTGTGTCTGGTGTCAGCTCTTTGCACCACAGATCCTGGTAGTTGACAGCCAGGGGAACCCCTGGTGAACCACGGATTTTGTTCCCCAATCTGTGCTTGGCTTCTAGTCAAGCAAAAATATTTGGCAAATTAGAATGTTGGAAAATTAGTAAGAAAACCCACTTGAACGTGTCAGGAGACCTGTAAGAGAGTTTCAAAGGGTACCTCCCGCTGCTTTTGTGCTTTGGAGGTGTCTGCCAGCAACTGAGCCCTGCTGTGGCTGCTCAGTCTCTGCCAGGGGCAATGTTTCACCAAATACTGGCTTGAATGACAGCAACGACACAGCAAAGGCCTGCTCAGCTGAGACTGTGCCAGTCTCACCACACTACATGCAGTGTGCTAGGAGGAGAGCAGGGGGACAGGGACAGGTTCTTCAAGAGCTCTGCACAGCCCAGGGAAAGCATGGTGGCTCCCCTGGAGGAACTGAGGCTATGACAGCAGGAAGATCCCAGTTAGAAATACGCTGTTATTACCCAGTGTTAAGACTGTAGGAGATAACTTGTGTATTTGCATGCCTACAAATCTGCTGTTATCCTGGATGAAGATTGAGGGAGAATGGACTGCAATCCCGGTGAGTTAGGTAATGGAAAGTATTTGCCAGTGCAAGACACAGAAATGCTTGTGTAGAAGCCAGCCTGGATCCGGCATGGTCACCCCTGATCCTCAGCTAAACATGACTGACACAACCTGTTTCCTGCAGAGCTGGTTTAATGTGCCCACTGTGCTCACAATGCCGAAGCTGGGGTGGGGGTTGTGTTAGCATAGGTGCTGCTCTGGCTCCAAGCCAGCTCTGCACCACACTGCTCACATCAGCCTCTGCACAGACCTGCACTGGTGTTGTGTTGCACAAGTTGGAATTACACAGGTACTTAATTCAGTTCACGTTAAAAAGCAGCTGAGCTTTCCCTAGCCTGGAAAGCAAACTATAAATGTTTACTATGTCTTACTTATGGATGGAGCTGCCTCTGTGTCTTCACATCCACAGCGTGGTTAATTTACAAACTGTTCTCAAATAAGGGAGAGTTGGAGTTTTGGAGGGGACTTTGTATTTGAGATAATGCTGAAAAACATAACCCTGTGCCACAGCCGATGACATTCAGCAATATTTGTCTTTAGCTTTCGGTTGCAGTTCTGTCCTAGTTTCATCCAAATTGAGGTGCTTCTGTTCTGGTTCTCAGTAGCTAAATGCAGGACTTCCATCTCTAGTTCCACATTTCTATAACTAAATTTTTCATTCCTCTGTAACCTATCTTAAAGACAGAAGAAAGGAAGCTTCTCTGGAATCATCTGATTTCTCTGAGTAAGCATAATAGTGCATGGGGAGCGGCATGTTTGTGCTAAGAGCTCCAAGAATAGTTGCCATTTTTCCTCAAAACCAGTGGAGTCATCCTGTCTACTGCACAGATGCTCTAGTTCTGTGCAGCTCCTAGGACCCACTGCAAACACAGGCCATTCCTCCTGTTTTGAGATGAAGGAAACTTGGCCACTTTTCAGCCAGATGGCTAACGACTGGGGCAGGGGACAGCCGTGCTAACACTGCATCAAAGGCTTAATGAATTCCAAAATCATGTGCTCCACGTGACAGCATTAATGCTTCCCTTCAGCAGCTCATTTGGGATTTGGTTAAAAACACATTTGTCTGACAAGTTCCCAGAGCTCGTTACTGCTCTTTTGATCCTGTTATCCCCTCGTGGTTCTGCTGCAGCAGAGCGAGAGGCGGGGGGCGGGTCTCTGCTGGGCTGGGTGCTCCGTGGGCCCCACGGCTGTCCCCAGGAATTAGCTGTGGGATGAGCAGCAGAGCAAGGACAGCAACATCACTGAGGCAGCCAAAGGATGGCTCAGAGGGGACATGGGACTCGGGGCTCTGCAGTGGGGGTTCCTCGTTGTTTCATTGGGGTTTGCTCTCTCCAGTTTTTCTCACACAGACCTTTATTGTCTGTAGAGGACACCATTTGACAAAGAGGCTGGTTTGCAGTTTAATAATAAATGGCCCACGTTTCCCTGCAGTGTGTGCAGATGACTTTGCAGTTGTCCAGGTTTTGTATTTAACATCTGGTGCTTTCTGCCCACACTGGCCAAACTCATTGTGATGTGTTTTACAGATCTTCTCTACTTCCTCTTCTCATATATATACACAAATACACATATATATTCAAAATAGTTACACAGTTCTGTGTTCTTTCAAAGCTTTGGTGATTAATATCTTTGTTCAGTGTTATCTTCCCACTGTGTTCACTTCATGCTGGTTTGGTATACTTTGTGTATGAGAAATTTGCATTTGAACGAGTCCCTCCACGCCTCTCCCAGTCCAAAACAGCCCAGTTGGTCACTCTTCTTTTGCCCCTTTTCTGTAAACTGTATCATTTTATGCAAGGGCTGCTGCCAAAGGAGATGGCTGATGTAGTTGGATCTGAGTAGGAGAGGAGAATATCCTGTTGTGGAGGGTTTTTCTTTGGGAGCTGGGAACTGTCTTTAGGCTTGAATTTGTAGCATGAACTTTGACTTTGCAGAATTCTATCTATGTCGTCCTCATAGGAGGTGAAAGTCTGGAGCTTCTTCGAAGGAACAATGTCAGCCCAGATAAAATGCAAAGGATCTTCATTGCTCTTGAGCCCTGGATACATATACTGTCCATCAGCAACAAGAGTGGATATAGATAGCACTGCAAAGCTCTTCAGGAGGAAGAGTGAGATAAATTGGAGTATTAAGTTGCAGCTCTGTGATTGCCCGACTTAATGACACTTAATTAGTTATTACTGAGTGTTTTGCAGGCTCTTTTCCCCCTCCAAGAAAATGGGATCTGATGTGTCAGGCAAATAAAATGCTGGAAGACTCATTGTGGGATGAGGAAATTATCATCTGATGGAACTAAAACTGTACTCTCTGCATTCCTGCTGTAATTATACCTATAAAGAGGAGTCTCTGCGTAACAAGAAGGTCTAACTAAATTGCCACCAGGACAGAACTTGTCAGTTCATGGTGTTAATATTAAGCCCCTAAGAGACCATGGGATCACCCAGCCAGAAGTCTCTGATGGCCCAGGGGAAGGATTTCATATGGTCCTCACATTACACAAGGCCTCTTCCCACAAGGACTTAGGATGCATGTTGGCTTTGCTGGTTGCAGTTAGTTTATCTCGTCTCATTTTCTTTGCCAAGTGCCCTGGGCCACCTTTTTATCCAGGGGCAGTCTCTGGCCCTGGTGGCTCTGTCCTGTCCTGGCATCACTTGAGCTGCAGTGGGAACTGGTTGCTCCTGCCTGCAGTGTACAGAACATCTGCCCTATTTCTGCCCCTCTGGGCAGCCGAGTTCCTATGGGCAGTGGCTCCTGCTGGTCCCACCCAGGCATCTCTCTCCTCGGAGTATATTGCTACAGGGGCCTGCACAAACTTGTAGTCTGTCTATTTTGGCCTTTTCTATCTTTTCCTGGCAGGTCAGGACAGTTGGACACTCGTGTTACGCTGAGTTACGAGTTTTCTTATACTGACCAATTCCCTCCATTTTGCGCTCCTGGTTGCACAGCATTGGTTACATTTGCTACAGTATGTTGCAGCACGCTCTGAGCCCAACCCACACCTCCACAGGAGCTCGTAGAATCACAGAAGAGTTTAAATTGAAAAAGTCTTATTCAAAGTCATCCAGTCCACGGGCAGGGCCACCTTCCACTAGACCAAGTTACTCAAAGCCCTTTCAAGCCTGGTCTTGAACAACTCCAGGGATGTGGCACCTACAGCTTCTCTGGGCAATCTGTTCCAGTGCCTCACCATCCTCATTATTAAAAACTTCCTCCTTGCATCTAATCTAAATCGACCCTTCTTCAGCTTAAATCTATTGTTCCCTGTCCTATTGCAACAGGCCCTGCTAAAAAGTTTGTCCCTACCCAATGCAGTCCCTCTAGCAGTGACAAATGATCCCGGCGGAGCCTGGTGCCTTCTGTTAGCTTCTGAGGAAAGGGATGCATGGTTTGGAGCACGTCAGCAGCAAAACTGATGCTAAAAAAAGCCATGAGAGGTTATGAAGAGTTTCAAGTGAGAAGGTACTGGGAGAATACTGTGCAGAAAGTTGCATGGGGTCAGGTCCCAAGCTGCTAGTTTAACATCTTGGGAGTACTCTTGCTGCATTTTGCTGTCTGCATTGTCTTCCTCAGGCATCACATGTGCCAGGAGTCAATGTGACTGAAGAAGAGATTCAGGCACAACTGGGTCAGAGACCTGCCAGGGCCAGCTTAGTTGGTAACACTGATTTGGTGAGCTACTGGGACTGTAGAAGGATTTGTTAGGGAACCCTCTCTTCCTGCAGGAGACAAAAATTATAGATGGTCTCTAACAATAGAGTGGGGTATAGGTAGGTGTCCCTAGACCAAGCTGCTTGGCCCTAAGACACCCCAAAGCCCTTGTGCTCTAGGAGTGCTTCCTGCAGCTCAAGGTCAGCACCACTAAATAACATCCCTTCTGCCATGTACTGCTGCCTGCCAAAAGGCACGGATTAGGGTAGCAAAGAAACCTGATGTACGTGATATCGAGGTCCTGCCAAGAAACCTGGGAAACAAAACAACTTTGCCAATGTACCTTGTTCAGGCAACGTTCCACTCGTGCCAGAACTAAATGCAGAGCTTAAGCCCAGGAAAATCAGGAGAAGAACACAAAAAGAGAGGCAGAACCAGCTTGGAGAAAACAGAAGTTAACTAATAGATGCTGTTGTGAATTGAGACATCCTCGCCTCCTCTTCCCAGTGTACTCCCAGGAATCATCAGTGCCATCACTGCCACATGGCGAGTAGGATTGACATAGGCATAGCTGGCTCACATACATCCCTGCCGCCTTGCACCAGGGTCCTGCTGCAGCTGTCATTCAAATCCTGGGCAGCGTGTTGCCCTCTAGGAGGAAGGAGCTCTTCAGAGGTTGTGCAAGGGCCTCCCCAGGACCTGGCAGCAGCGATTTTCTATAGGCTTTCCCCGTGGTCTTTACATCTCAGCTCAGACTGTGCTGCTGATCACGTCCACCCCAACACCCCCGCTGGCAGAGCTATCTGTGGGTTTTATCGCCCAACAATGCGTGCAATGTTATTGTGCTAAAAAGAAAACAAAGCCTAATCCATTTTAAATTAAAACAGTGCCCCAGTGTCATGCAACTGATGCAGACAAGGTCTGTCAGTGCAGCCCTGCCGGCTCCACAAGGGCCTCACCCCAGAGGTGCTGGGCTGTCCACTCTGCTACCAGCAGACATCAGACACAGCCTCCAGGCTGGAGGCTGCTGTTTTTCCCAGGCCCCACTGCTCCAAAGCCTCTGGGCTCTCCCTGTCTTCTAAAATGCTGTATCGCTTTGGGTGACATGTGGAGCAATTCCATGTGCCAGAAGTTAGCAGCAGACAGAAACCAGGGAAGACAGAAACATCTGGGCCCTTCCAATGTAAGGAAAAGTTGACAGGAGAAGAGGAAAATGCATCAAGTTGCACCAAGGAAGTTTTAGATTGGATATTAAGAAAAATTTCTTCATTGAAAAGATGGTCAAACATTGGAACAGATTGCCCAGGGCAGGGGGGGAATCCCTGTCCCTGGAAGTGTACAAAAACCATGTAGATATTGTCACTTAGGTCATGGTGGATCTGTCAGTGTTTGGTTAATGGCTGGACTCAACAATCTTAGAGGTTTTTTCCAACTTAAATTTTTCTATGATTCTATGGTTGTATAAGATTAAAACAGAGCCTTTACTAGGTCTGACTTGGGGTTTATAAAGTCTCAAAAGGAACTGAAGAAGAGGTGAGCGTGGGTACAGTCTCTGAAAAGCAGGACACTCGTCTTTTCAGCCCAAAATACATTTTTTGGCTATACTGCTTGTATTCTAAGAAATTAGTCTGTATGATGGCCCCTCACAGCTGCATTTGTCACCCACTAACGTTAGAGAGTCTGCTCAGGAGGCAAGACTGGCCCTCGGAGTGCTGCTGAGACAGAGCTCTTTCCCAGTCCTTTTCCAGGGTGATTTTGTTTCCAGATGAAGTGTTCATGGACACTGGCCACAAATGTGCATAAAAGATCTGTGGTGGCCACATCGGGCTGCATGGTAGAAAGCAACAATTTGTGGTTGTGATAAGCGGGTTCACCTCCACCTTCACTGCATCCCTGGGTCTGGCAAGATGAATAAAGTTTTCATCCCATTGTGACGAGGGACATGCTGTGCCCCACTGTGCTGGGCAGAGCTGTTTGGCTTGTTTGATATATAGGTCTTTTATGTTTGCACTATTGTACAGCAGTCACGGGTGTGAGCTTCGCTCAGTAGCCATCACGTGGCAGCGAGTCTTGCCAGTGGGAGCTGTGGTTGCCTGTCCCTTCTGAGATCCCTGCCTGTCTCTCCACTAGTGCTTTTCTACTGCATGCAGGAGGGCCTGCTCCCTGGGTATGGGCTGTCAAAGACCAAGTCTAGCAAAGACTGACAAGTGTTAAGATATTAGATTTTTATAAACCTGATTCAGGCAGTCAACCCAAATGGCTGTGAGTAAAACCTCTTTTGTTTGTGTGCTGCACCTCTCTGCATCTGACCAATGCCCTTCTGTGAAAGATGTAGGCCCTGTCCTGTGGCTGTGTCTGTGCTGCTGGCACTGAGGCATGGAGAGGACGGGTGCTGGCAGGCTGGAGATGAGGACTCCGGGGGACAAGCTGCGCTGTGCTGGGATGTGCTGCCTCAGGGAAGACTGTTCAGCATTATGTTATAGCCTCATGATTTCTTTGTGGCTTTCTGGCTCTCCTCTCCTGTGGCACAACCTTGCAAGTGCCACTTGAGAATCTAACTTCCTTTTCTTCAGTTTGTTTGCCTGCTCATCTGTGAAGAGAATGATGCTTAAGAATAGAGATGAAGGAGTGGATCCTCCCCGACCCTTTGGTGCCCTGACCTGCTACATGTTAAAAAGACATCCTACTTTCTGTGGGCTTCCATACATGTGGCATCAGAGAAGCTCAGAGCATTTGAGCTCCACAGCTGAGTTTGTGAGGATGTTTGACAGTGAAGCAGTTCCCTCCCCTTGGGAAACATCCTGCTGGGATGACTGTCAGGAGCTCTGCAGAAATTGGCTCTAGTTGGGGGTAATCTCTGATTTAGATATTAATACAAGGGCTCCCTAGCAAAATCTCGTTTGTGCTCAAAGGCTGGTAAAGTGAGGATTTACTATGAGGCCTGAGTTAACCTGGATTCTTTCGAAAATATGGCACATGAAAGCCAACCACATGGGCAGGGATCTGGGCAAGCTTAGGAAATAAAGTTTTTTTCTTGGAAATACAGATGTTAGAAAATAGTATTAAGTGTTGAAGCAGAATGGTATTAATTCCTATCGGGGTGCTATGCCAGAAGGAGCTATTGCTTTCCCAGAGAAAGATGAATCAGAATGAATTACCAAATGGTTTGTGTTGGAAGCGACCTTAAGGATAATCTCTTTCCAATCCCCCTGCCAAGTACAGGGACACCTTGCACTAGACCAAGTGGCTCAGAGCCCCATCAAACATGGATCTTGGATCATCAGTGGAAAAAGGGAAGAGGTTCCTCCTCCTGAAACTCTTGGTGAGGCTGCAGCTGGTGTGCTGGTGACCACATTTTTGAAATAACTTTGATGGAAAATTGGAGAAGCCACAGGAAAAAATGACACACTTCTCAAAGGCTGGAAAAGTGTCCTGCAGAGATAAATTAAAAGGGCTTTTTTATCATTTTGTCAAGGTGGGTATTGAGAGATTCCTTCAGAAGGATATAGGGAAATATACAGGGATTGTTCAGAATCGTAGACTAGCAGCACAGCGGAACAAGAAGCAGCAGCAGAGTGTCAGAGTCTACTGCTACTGAAAAACAAATACAAATACAAAGTTTCAACATGGATTGGAGGAGAATTCTAAGAGAAACCCTAAGACCCTCTCAAGTTTTTGAGCTCCGTTGTTTGAAGTTTTCTGATCGAACCATGTGTTTTCCAGAGGCAAACATTGAATCATGTACAAGCCTCCAGGCTCAGTGCCAGGGTGTTTGGGTAAGGCAGTGCCAGATAGAATGGTCTAGTGAGTATTTTTGCAGCTCTAGGTCTCTAACCTGCCACAGGGCTGTCCTATCTTCCATCCCAGGTACCTTCTATTTTGTATTAACTGCTTTAGATCAATAATACACTGTTACAAGAATTAAGGGTGGAGGTTTTTTAACTTGCTGTTCCACAAATTCCCTTTTCTTTTGACTTGTAGTCTTATGACCACAACAATGCCTTTGCTACTCCTTTCTGAAGAAGCTCTCAAGGAAGAAAAAGTCACCACATGGTATGAAACACAGTCACTCACTCCTGATGTCAACGTTCTGACAGTACTAAGTATCTTCTAAGCAGTGAAAACATGTTTGGTTTCTAGGGATATGGAGTTAGCAGTGCTGGGGAAATTTCACCAGAAAGCGTTTCACAATTTTCTGTGAATTACTGGCAAGATCCTCAACTCTGGTTATTTCTTATTCATTGAGACATTGTTTCTCCTTCCCCAGTGCCAGCTCACAACAGGGGAGTAGCTTGGTCGTTTCCTGTGACTATAACACAACTCAGAGTTTGCTCTGAAGCCACTTGCACCAGTCACTGCTTGCTCAATTTAAACATACAGGGAACTAATCTGAGTTAATGGTCATTAACATTGTTTCTTAGATGTGGGGAAATGATTGTGTATAGACTGGTTACAGAAAATAGCCTTATGCCAAGTGATAAAAGTCTAATTGCACAAAGTGGAAGGTTAAAAATGTTTACAATCATGATCCTTAGCTTCAAGGACAGAAGAGAGAGAAATAAATTACAGGAACTAGTTAATGAAGTCACTTGAACCGAGAAACATGGTACAAAGAGTGCCGTGGAATTTTTAGTTCACTCAGTAACAAACCATCTGAAACTTGCATCCTGAATAATATGTAAATATTTTAGGAGGTAACTCCAGCCCTCAGTAGTTGTATACCTATGGTGAATGATTTAGAAAATGAACAAAGAATCTGCTAGCAACAGTAAAAGTGGTCGATCGACAAAGAATGCTGTGAAATGGAGTTCAAGATGCGCATGGAAAGCATGAGGATAGTTCCCGGTTGAGAACCTGCAGAGGAAACTCTGACACTCAACAAAAGGGTCTTTAGAAGTACTTGATGGAGAGTGGGAGAACAGCAGAGAGGAGATGGCCATGTGTAAAGATTAAAAATCAAGTGTTAGTTGTGATCCCACAACTGAACAAGTATCTACCTTCACACTGTGAGACAGGGGAACAGAAGCAGGGAACAAAATGAAAGCCACCCCATCCAGAAAAAAAGTCTGGAAATTAAGGTGTTCAAATGGCTTGGGTATCTCAACTCGAGAATTGAAAGAAGCGATAGTTGGTCCTAAGGTCTGGTGCCCAGCTGGAGGAGGTGCCACAAGAGAGACTAATAAAAGTATCTCACTTTCGGTGGAGAAAAGGGATTTCGATCTCTTTGGAAGATGGAAAGTTATGGGATGAGCAGGAAGAAGAATAAAAAGGAATACGTATTTGCCACAATGATTTTGGAGAATTCTAGTCTAGATTATCCCTGAACAAAGGAAGTGTTCTGGGTTCCTTTACCATAATTTCAGAAAGTTTTAAGTAACTTCAAGTGTCAGTATTAATTAAAGTCAACATGATAAGGACTGTAAAGATACAATAAAAAGGGAAAAATAACAGGTCATCTTAAGAAAAGATGATAAATACTGTCATCAGGGACCTCCACAAGGCGGAAGTACATACCACTGACATGAAGATGGGAAACACTGCTGTGCAGATGAAAATCAAGCTATTGCAGCAGGGGTATAAAGACTGCCTATATCATCATGAGAACTCATGTCCCTGAGTGCTGATGAGTTGCTAAAGACAATTCCGTTATAAACTACTGTACGAAAACAAAAACAAGAGCAGGCGAACCACCTGATTGTGTGCTTACTGGGAGCAACTTCACTTGTGACAGCAGAAGCGTTTTCTGAATAGGTTAAATGTGCAATTTAGCATGTGTATGTTCAGAAAAGATTAATGGAAACTTGAATAGGTGCAGAGGGTTAATCAGAACTGGAGTAGAAGGAGCATTGATTTTCTGACAAGCTAAGCTCTTTCAGACTTCTGTCTAAACTTTCAAAACACAGTTTGAGAAGGAATGGAGTTTCTGCCTATAAATATATCAGGGAACAAATGCTACTAAAAGGACTGCCTTCATACAGGAACAAATAAACACATTTTAAAAATTCAAAGAAGAATTCATGAACTCTGAGGTGGGTTTTTTTTTTCCTTAGGTTTTTCTAAGCTCAAGAAAGTACAGGGGAGAAGGAGGACCACTGCTTTCCACATGTAACTTGATCAGGTCATGAGGGAGGCTACGAAGCTGCTTTTTAACAAAGGGGGATCAGACTCAGTGCCCGGGCAAGTACTGTCAGTTCTAATTTCCACATAGCTATAGGTAAACTCTTGTCCTGTTTGCTGCAACTAGAAAGTTTGATGTATTCACTGCTTAAGAGAGATCATGGCGCAGCTCACTACTCTTGAAAGTGCTTGCCAGCTTCGAATCTCCACATTTTTGTCCTCCTGGGACAACACTGTGGCTGGTGCTTTCCGACAGCTGCTGAGGAGGTAGCTTTCCTATCTGGAACTGGCTGACACAGGTATACAGAGGCTCGTATGCAGATCTTGCCTGAAGTCAGATTTTCTAATTTACAGAAGTTTTGATATTTTGAAACTCGAGATTTGGAAGCAAATCCCTTAAAATTAAAATAAAATTCAGTTTCCTGATATTCAAGTTATTTTTACCAATGGACAACAATGGATGTGTAAATATTATGCATTATAAATGCATATAGAAACACAAAAATGTGTATTTTAAACCCACCTCCACTAAAGCTGCTAGAATTCATAGCTCCCTAGCAGCTGCCATACCACAGGAGTGGCTCTGGTCCAGGAGCTCCCAGGCCAACTGATTTTTTGGCTACCCACTTCCTACGGTTTGTTTACAGAGAAGAGCAGACCAGGACCTGGCCAGACTGGGTCTAGAGCCCCATGGCACAGGTGTTGGGTTATTCTAAAATTAGGAACTATCATCCTAGAATATCAAGGGATAGCAACAAGCTAATTAACACTCTTGCCTCAAAATATTCCTTGCTATCCTGCCCTTAGGGACTGGAAGTTGGTTATTTGCTGAAGACAAGCTGTGCACTGTGGTGATGTATGGCTTGGGTGGCTGATGGTACCAGCACAACAAATGTACAGATGTGGAAATTATAATAAAAATAACTGGAAAGAGACATTTTCTGCAACTTTTGAAACTGCAAAGTCTAATATCACCTCAAAGGAAATATTATTATTTAGAGAATTCTAACCAAATCTCAGTAATGAAATACAAACTGCAGGTGCCAGTAGCTGGGATTCACCACAGTGAATGGCATAGATCAACCTGGTTTTGTTTGGAAGTCATCCAGGAAACTTCACTCTAAATTGTGAACGGTCAAAACAGCAGCACTGATAAACTAGTGTCTGCTGTTGTTACATTAAAAGTAACAGACAATAAGCACTCAATAAGCTCAGAAATTCAGTAGTATATCCCGTGGGAAAGGATTACTTGAACAAATTTGAATCAGGCCAAGAGTGCCAAGATTCTTCTAGACATCCAAGCCTTTCCTTAGCATAAGTTAATTTCCCTGGGAATTTCATCTTTTTACTGAGAATAAACCCTTTTACAAGCATTTAAAGGTTGTCCCTCCCCACTGCACTGGAGCTAAAACAAGACCAGCCAGTGTTTCCAGAAGTACACCCACACTATCTCAAGCTGGTGCATCTTGTGCTGCGCAGGATCGGAAAAGTTCGCTGGTGTGCCAGTGTTATGTGCCTCAGGCTGGATCCATGCTGAGCTGAGCAGAGCTTTGGTGCATTTCAAGGTACCTCACAGCAAAGTAGAGCACAACGTGAGGCTGTTTACAGGGGCCTGAATCCATCTGGTCATGTCTCCTCTGACATAAGTCTACCAGAGAATCATAGGGGAGAGCTTTTGGTG
This sequence comes from Serilophus lunatus, assembly GCA_013399895.1. Taxonomy (NCBI): domain Eukaryota; kingdom Metazoa; phylum Chordata; class Aves; order Passeriformes; family Eurylaimidae; genus Serilophus; species Serilophus lunatus. The sequence goes on from VXBA01005611.1 coordinate 160,623, forward strand.
AGGATACAGAAGTGGTGTGAACCTTGTACAGGAGAACAAACTCCGTGGGATATTTTACTTGGCCTGCAAGGCTCATGGGATGGGGCTGATGTCTACAATCCCCAGAATTCCCAGAAGGCACATCCAGACCAAGTGCCCTGATGATGGAGTCACCTTTCATTCTAGCAGTGTCCCCAGCTTCCAAGTATCATCTCTAGAAAAAGGCTGACAAAGTTATACTTTGTATAGATGGAAAGAAGACACGTACGATTACAGTTGCTGTGATATGATACGCTCATCCTCAAAGAGGAATGAAGAGGGAGGACAATGAAACCTAAGAAAGTCAGGGCATCAAAGGTGACAGCTCCACGAGTACTCCATTTGTGCAGAGTCAACACAGGGAACACAGGGCAACCTCCCTTGAGAAACAAGTAGAATTGATAGACCCAGGTGTGAGGTGAGAACTGCATGGAACTTGTCCAGAAAAAGCAAACAACAGAGCCTGTCATTCCTTTGCTGTATAGACTACCTTCATCATTTCCCTTCAGGATAAGGACCACTAACAAAATAATAAAAAAACCCAGGAACATGAGCAAGAGAGAGCATTGGAATTGTGGTTTATGATTTGTTTTCCCTCCACAGTCCAGTTTACTTGAGCCCTGACAAATGAATGTTTTCTTATATGATGCTTCAGTTTATCTGGTGTCAGAAGGAACAAGGTAAATCAGGATAAAGAGTGAGTTGGGGAGTGCATTGATCCTACCTTTAGGTCACCATTGACAGCAGAGTTCTCCAGAGAGGCCAGGAGAGAGGGACCATCACTTGCACAGATCTTGTCAGAAGCCCACAGTGTCAGGCTGTCACTGGTCAGTGGCTTGTGCTCCCAGCTACCAGCTTTTTGACAGAGGTTCCTTCTGCTCAGCACAAAACCCAGCCCCTGCTGGATCTTCTATACTGCTTGGTGGATCTTGAGCCTTCTTGCTGTGATGGCAAGACTATGGCTGTGGATATATTCTCATGGCTATGCTGAGCACATTCATAAAGGAAGGTGCTGGGATGACCAGTGAGCTGGGAAACAGCTGAACAAAACTGGATTAGCAGAGGCACAGAGCCCATAAGACATGTCTCAGAGCTCCAGCAGTGCCATGGAGCAAGGCAAAATATCCCATTAATTTGTCCAACACCTTTTTATGTGTCCACAAATTGCACATTGAGGAAAAAGATTTCTCTCATTCCCTTCTGCACCACATGAAAAAAAAATTATGATTTTGGTTGACTGTGCCATAAATCCCCTATCCTGGGAGAATAAGTGCTCATTCCCTGCTCTCTGAAACAATACAAGTTGGGACACTACAAGCACAGAGTTCCTTCCAGAGGCTGGGCGGCTACACCTGCTTTGCTCCTTTGTCATGTGGAAACCACCCTTGTCCCTGAACAGGCCTGAGGCCCCCCTATGAGCTGTTTCTCTTCCTGACCCTTTTGTGATGGGAGAAACAAAACTGTGGGCAATAACTGAGAAGAGGTTTCACCCAAGATTTATACAACAGGAGGATGGTGTGGTTTTTGTTTTGTTTTGGGTTGGGTTTTGTTTCTTTCTTGATAATCCGACACTTCACTTTTTTCTTGGCAAGTGACGATCTGACATCACCATGACCCTCTCATCTCTTCTGTGAGTTCCATTAGCTGATCAAAATCCACCCTCACGCCATTCATCCTTGGTTACACCAAAAGTGCATCCCTTTGCATCTACCAACACGAACCACAATTCATTGCTGATGTGCCCACTCACTTTTGGTGCAGGACTTTATTCAAAGCCTTTTGGTATCCACATGCACTATATACATACACTAAGCGGCACCCACATGCTTCCCACCAGCTCTGAGGAGCAGCAGAAAGACTTCTGCCCAAAGCAGGGTCATGTTATCTTCTAGCCTCCACAGAAAAAATGCTTTTCTTAACTGTACATCAGTAAGAAGAGGGGGCATCCAGTGCTAAGGAGTGCCTCACCCACCCCTGGGGAGAGGGAACAACCATGGCTGAGAGGCCCACATCTCCGTACGGCAGGGTCCTTCACCCATTTTTGAGGAGTGTGGATGCCCATTCCTTAGAGATCCTTTGCTGAGGAGTCCCAAGTCCATCAATGAAGAGAGGGGACAGGAACTACTGAGGTATTCTTCACCTATTTTAGAGGAGGGGAGACATCCCTCACCCACCACTAAGAAGAGGTGAGTCATGGTTGAGAGGTGCCAACCCTGTCACTAGGAAGAGGGGACACCCACTTCTGAAGAGGGGGTCTACCCATGTCTAAGTGATTCCAACCTCTTCACTAAGGAGAGGAGACACCCGTGGCTAAGGGGTCCTTCGCCCACTGCTGGGGAGAGGGACACCCCCCATTGAGGGTTGTCTACCCCATCACTGAGGAGAGGGGACACCCATGGCTGAGGGGTCTGAGGAGCCAACTAGGCTCCCCGGTCCCCGCCCCGGAGTCCGCCGCATGTCGTGGCGGGGGACCGGGGTGGGGTAGGGGCATCCCCGTGGGGACTCTCGTGTTCGAGTCCCGAGTCGGGCGGCTTACCTGACCGGACCACGAGGCTGCAGACTTTGCTTCCAGCCCCTATAAAAGGTAACGGAGGAGTGAGTCAGAGCCGCCGCCTCCTCCCCCGCCCGCTCTCACTTACGTGCGGCCGGGCGGGCGGGCGAGCAGGCACGGAGCCGCCGTCCCGCACCGCGCACTTGCCGGAGATGAACCGCGCCGCGCTGCGGGTCTCGCTCCTGCTCCTGCTCCTGCTCCTGCTCCTGCCCGTCCCGGGCACCGCCAGTTCCGACAGCGACCACGAACAGGAGCACGGCGCCGAGAACCCCCCGCATTCCCCGGCGAAAGGTGAGCGGGGGTCCCCCCGTGCTCGGGGCGCCACGAGATGTGGGGTATCCCGCTGCTGCCTTTGGGGTCCCCGTGCGCCTCGGAGCTCGGTTTTGGGGTCCCCAGTCAATGGGCATCCTGATGCATAGAGTACTCAAATACAAAGTTTGGGGTCCCTGATGCATGAGGTGACCTGATAAACGGGGTTCCCCCCTTGCTGTTTTGGGGATCCTTGATGCATGGGGCGCCCCAATGCAAGTACTGGTGTGTTTGGTGTGTCTGATGGTTTGGAGAGGGGAGTATCCCCAATGCCGGGGATCTCTCCCCTTGTTTGGTTTGGGAGAGGGAATGGGGAGCTGCTGTACCTCCTGCTGCACCCTTGTTACGGCTCCAGGTGTGCCCCAGTGTGAGGTGTCCCCGTAGGACTTATCCCCCCAAGCATCGCCCAGCTGTGAGCACTGCCCCCCCTCCCAGCACGTCCATGCCTTTGTCCCTGCTCCCGCCAACTCCTTTGCGGCCCGACCGCCTCGACCCCTGCCCAGGGGCCGGGGGCCCTCGTTTTGTGTACAGCCCTTTTTCCTCACTAAGTCTCTTTTGCATCAGACTGGGGGGCTCGCGGCATTCTGAGATGGGGGTACGTGCTAATGTTGTGCTCCAAGCAGTGCCTCCTTGCTCTCGAGGATCGCCCAGAGGTTCCAGCCCCGCACTCCGGCGTGGTGAACAACGGTCGGTCCCCCTTTATCCCGCAGCATGTCCACTTGGTTGTCCTGCATCCACCTTGTGCCCCTGCAGCCCACCGAGGGGGATCTGGCGCTTCTGGAGTGGGGCTGCCCCATGGCTGACGGTGGGGAACGGGAGACGTGCCTCAACTCAGGGCTGCAGGGTGGTGTGTGCCCCTCCTCCTCCCTGTGAGCTGTCTTGCAGGCGATGTGGGGCTTTCAGGGTCACAGTTTCAGGGGGAAAGTCCTGGGTCCTCATTCGTTGTGCCTTTTCTGACTGGAGACCGTGGTGCTGCCACCGCCCTGCAGGGATTTTGAGGGAGTGCTGTGGATTTACTCGCGTGGGGCTGAGCCCTGCACTGGGACATCGCTGTCCCTGACTACGCTCCTTGTCCTTGCATTGCCCGCAGGTTTGTTTTCTGGGCTCAGCCTCATAGCCTGTCCTTGGTTTTTCCTCTGGTAAGCAGTTGTCCTGACCTGTGCCAGAACAGCTGCCCTGTGGTAAGGACCGGGAATTGTTTTGTGCCAGGAGCTCCTTTTGTTATTGCAATTGATTCACTTTTCTTAACAAAGCCGCTCTTGCCGAGCTGAGCACAGGACAGAGATGGGGATGCAGATGATCCTTGCCACAGAGATAAAGTCACCAGGGCCACAGGGTGGGTGTTCAGCATACTGGTGTGCTGTGCTGGCAGCAAGAAGCTGAACATCGTGTGAAGACTGGGATAGGTAGCTGGGAAGACTGTGTTTGGGATGAAGATGAGGACTGGACCTGGCATGGAAGTAGGTAGGGAACAGACAACTTGGCCTGTACTGTAACAGTGTTAGAGGTTGAAGGTCTGGATGGAGTCCCCTGAGAAACAGGTCGTGGCTGGAACCCTGCAAGGCTCATGCCAGGTACCAGGAGCTGCGTGTCTTGGCGCCTCTGGTGGGTGATGAACTGGTTCCTTCCTTCTTGAGGCTTGTGCATTAGGTAGGGCTGGTAGACCCCAGCTCTGGGCACTCAGGTCTGGGGGTTGTTACTGAAGCTTTGCCATGGGGTTGCTCCCTGAGATACCTCTGACTTGCCCAGAGACCTGAGTCCTGTGTTATGGGTGTCTTTACTGCAGCCTGTTTCCTCTCCCTCCTACTCAGATGTGTCTTGCTCTGTGGTCTCTTCTTGCTCATTCCATGGTTCTTACTGCTCATTCCTTTTCCTCCAGCTGAGCCCATTTTTCTTGCTTAATACTCCTTATTCATCTCCTTCCTCAGCTCCGAGCACTGATCTCTCCTCTGGGATTTCCCCCCTTTTATCCCTTTTCTTGGGATGGCTTCCTCTGCAGCACCGTGATTGTTTCCTCTTTCTCTCAGCACTTGCTGGGACAGCTGGGTTCAGAGTGAGAAGGAATGTGCCCTAGAGTAAAGGCAGTCCTATGCTTTCCTTCACCCAAACCCTTACCCCTCTCGGGATGCGCTGGCATAGCCTTGGGCCCCAAAGCCCAAGCAGTTCTACCCCAGGAGAACAAAGAACAATCCCTGCGGCGACCTGTGCTGCCGGTGGCAGATTAAAGGCTGATCCCGAAGGCTTGCAGTGGGTCAGGGTTTCTAAACACAAAGGGGCTTTAATGCAGGCAGGCTTGGAAGGGATCAGTGCAGCCATGGGCAGCACAGAGGGTGGTGTTCTGAAATGACATGGGTTGTGTGTTGGGATGGAGAAACCAGGGCAGAGGTAGGGCTAGGGTGCACATCCCTCCCATGAACAGACTTCCTGTGAGGCTTGGCAGAAGGATGTTCGAGTTATGCACCTACCCTACCCAGACTCTGCCCAGATCAGACCATGCTTGTGCCATACTTGCCACAGACTGGTGTGGAGAGCTGGCTGTGGGCAGTGTGAGCACAGTGGCACAGCCTGGGTACCCTGATCAGGTTATTACTTTCAAGGGATGTGGTATTTAGATGTGTTTTGTAGGCTAGGAGCTGGCTGTTGCGGCTGGACCCTACTTTAGGACCTGCACTTTATGCATCCCTGTGTATCCTGGTATCTCCTGCCTTACCGGGAGGAGTAACACCTTGCTTATCCTCTTTGCTGGGCTGTGAGCTCCATTGGTCCCTCCACAGCTTGGGTCTGATCTATAGACAGGGCACAGCAAGGTGAACTCATCCTATAGGGCTTGGACCCAGGTATGGTTTGGGGTTGGATCCCGGCGGGGAGAGGAAGCTCTGGCAGGATTCCAGAGCTCCCTGTGGCTGAGCATATGCCCAGCCGACAAGAGAGCAGGATGTTAGAGCTAGAAGTGAGCCTGCTGCCCTGCCTGCCACACACAAGCCATCAAAATTCTAGAGTTCAAGGTGAGCAGGCAGCACCAATGGCTGCATTGCTGTCACGCGGCATCCACGCTTTGAGCAGCACACGTTTCAGTGTTATCAGGTGCCCTGCAGCAACCTCAGGTTGTGCATCCCCTAAAATGTGAAAAAATGAGGATAGGGGGTGCAGATGTATAGGGCAAACCCTTTGATCTCTTTCCTTATTGTTTTGCTCTGCTGAGGGTTCCCTCTTGGTCTGTGTAAATGAACCCTGAGTCCTTTGGAGACACAGTCCATCCCAGTGTGCCCCTGGTGAGGTCTCTGGTGAGCAGCTTTCTGCATCAGTGTCTTTTCCATGCGAGATTTGTAGTAGTCAGTGTTTGTGCTGGCTCCTCACCCTGCCAAAAGCTGCTCCTAGCCTTTCTCCCGGGCTGCAGGACATGCAGAGCAGCACACTGGTAATGGCAGCGTCTGCCTGAACTCGGCAGGAAAGTGTTGTTGGATGGTGTTGGATGTCAAGGAGGGAAGGGAGCTGGCACTTGCAGCAGTGCCTGTATCCCAAAATGGGAGGGCTAAGTGGGAGCGAGCAACGGCACGAGGAAGCACAAAGGGGAGGGAGTGAAGAAGAGAAACTCGTGGGAAACTTGGCTGGATCACGGGCTGCTGGAGAAAGGGGGTGGTGATTAATACTCAGGTGAACCGTAGGCGCTCTGTGTGGCTGAGCATGGAGGTGTTCTCGCCTGCAAGAACAGGCATCTCCTGTCAGTACCCTTCGGTGTTTTCCTGCTGGGATCTCTGCAAGCGGTCCTCTTCTTGCATGTTATTTCTCACTGTGCTCATCGCACTACAAAGGTTGTTTCCCCGCTCGTTTCTGGGAGTGCTTTGCAGTCCTTGCCGATGTTATGGGTGCTCAGAGATAGAGAAGGGCATGTAAAGAGCTGTAGCACCCACTGCCGAAGTAAAGCCACGTCTGTTGTGGTGAGTGGCAGCAGTTCAGCAGAAAAGAGACCTGGCAGCACGCAGCTTTTTGAAGGAGAATACGTGCTCCAGCGGGAAGTGTGGGCTCACATTGAAATTATGCAAATCAGCACTTGGGCAGGGCAGTGGGTTAATGTTCATGGCAAAGGGCTGCGAGATGGCAAATGCCCCCACGTGGATGAGATCGGAGTAGAGCAGACCTCCTCCGAGCCGTACCGAGACCGGGTGACATGCTGAGAGCCCGACCGGGGCTTGTCCTGTTGTTCTCCCACTACACTCCTAAGTGTGCCAAGGGGACCCAACAGTGCACAGCTGGTCTTGAGAGATGCCTCCCCGAGGGCTTGGCTGTACCATGACTTCACCCAGACTCATGGAACAAGGAAACACACTCGTTTGGCTTCAGTGGATGAATAAGAGCTTGTGGGTGCTTTCAGTTCTGATGCCAAGACACCCCTGGGGAAGTCTGTTAGCTTGGGATGGATCGAACCGAAGGAATCCTGTGTGCAGCTGCAGCCTTTGGGGTGTTTAAAGCTGCCAAGCTGAGCTGGTGGGAGGCTGCAAGGAGGGTCCAGAGCCCTCAGCTGTGAGAACAGGCAGGTTCCAGAGTATGAGGGAACATGAGGTGGGTGTCATAGTGCTGACACAGCAGGGCAGGTGTCAGCACGGTGCTATTGCTCAATCTATGATACGAGTTTGAGCTGCTTTCTGTTAAGGCAGAGTCCTCAGAGGTGAGCAGAAAGTGGGGTATCAGGGCAGGCTGTGCCAGTTGAGGCATGTGCAGTGAGGCAAGGCCCCACGTGCCAGCTCTAGGGTGCTGGGCTTTACCTGTGCCAGGACTGTCCCAATGTGAGTGCTCGTTTGGGAGAACTCCCCAGGCTGATAGACACCCTTGTACTGCAGGAAGGGAATCCTGCCTAGAAATCAGCAAGTGTGTGTCTTGGGTGCAAGCCATGTTGACTTTGTGCAAATAGTGCCAGGAGGGACAGGAGACCAGGAGCAGGGTGAGAGAAGACATGGGCTGTTTACAGAGGAGGGCCCAGATTCTCTGGGTTTTGGTGCATAACCAGTGTCTGGGGAGTTAGTAACTTATGTGTGAGCAGAGTGGGTGGGATGAATGAATCTCTGCTTGCTGTAGCACAGCGGGATGCATCCCAGGGCAGTGCCATACAAGCAGACATGGAGAGGGCATTGTAGTCTGTCTGAGTGCACATGTGTTCCTGCCTGATTCAGGTAGCTGTGGCTTGCTCAATCCTCTGCTTGCTGCTCCTTCTTCCTATGCCTTTGGGAATACCAGTTCCTGGGCAAAGGATTCCTGAGCATCAGAAATGCTGAAGACATGAGTCACTGTTGAAGCTGGAAGGACACCCCAAGATCTGTTCCCATCTCTACAACACGTAGTGTTCCTAAACACCTTCCAGACCTTTCCAGTCCTGTTTGGCTGTGGCCGCCCACTCTTCCTGGAGAAAGATCCACCAAAGACCCCCAGCAGTACCCGTGACTGGATCCTTGCTGAGATGAGGGCAGGATCCTGCTGGGCTTGAGGTTGTGCATGGGACATTTGGGCCTGGGAAAACTCATCTCTTCCTTTCTCATCCTTGAGCTGGAATCCACTCCTATTAATAGCCAGTGGCTGTTGATAGCTGCTGTCAGCGACAGGGATCGGGACTGGAGCAGTGCCTGCTGAGCCCCTCCTGCATCTTGGCCAGGCTGGCAGGCGATTGGCCCCACCGAGGGACAGAGAGGATTTCAGGGCTGGACTGTACCTTTCAAATGTTTGTCCATGTCCTCGGTGTTGTATGAAAGGCCCACTTTGCCTCAAACTTGTCCCAGTCCAGGATCCCTCTGCTCCTGCCCCCTTGGGCCGAGGTGTGCCAACAGCCTGTCTGCACTGACGAGCATGCTGGTAAGGACAAGTCAGAGGAGGTGCTCGTGAATTACCTGTTGTGCCAGTCAGAGCAGGAGCATAATCGTTTTGAGCCATGTCTCCCTGCTTGTAGCAAATCTGAGCCCTGCCTCCCTTTGCCTGGAGCTGATTGTCAAAGTGTTTTGTTGAGGCATCTGAAAAGAGGCTCTCGTACACTTCTAAGGCGAGCTCCAGTGACATCCCAGAAATCCAGGCTCTGCTGGCAGCTCTGGAGGAGAGTGATTGTGTGAGGGCAGCCTAGTGAGTTCAGTTGTACTCTCAGGACATGCCCAGGAGAGCTTTGCCCCCTCTAGATCTGTGCAGCGGGCATACCACCAGCTATGGGAAGCCCAGGGCACATCCTGCCCTGCTGTGAACACTGTATGCCCTAGAGGTGACAGAAGACCTGAAGAGGTCCAAGCATGGGGCTCCCCCATCTTCCTTCCTGCTCTTCCTAGGGGAAGGGTTTTGCATGACAGGACCCTTATGCAGCTCTGTGTGGGCATTTTGGTGTTTGGATGAGTTACAGCAGGGGGCTGCTGGGACAGGAGCTGAGTGTTTGGCCTGGCAGATTTTACTATGGCAATCTGTTCCCATGGTAGAGGCACTCACTGATGTAAGGAGAAGGTTTTGATGCTCATTTGCTTCCTCTGCTGTGAGTGCCCGGGATGCTTTCCCCAGTGGGAGGAGGGTGTCTGCGTGGTGCAGTGCAACTTGCAGCCCAGAATCCTTGTGGTGTGGGAGCCACACTTGTAAAGTGCCTCATTTTAGGGCAATGGGAGGTTTTGGCTGCTCCAGAGCAGCTGCTAGAGCATTGGTACAGCTGCTTAGTGACAGAAACCAGTATCTCTGATTTTTATTTTATAAGGATGATGGCAAAATGTCGATCTCTGGGGTTTTCCCTCTGACTGACAATTGCAGGGGACCTGGCTCTGCTCTGAGGAAGCAATACCCTCTGGGAGCATCCCCGCTGGCAGGTAGTGGAAGGAGTGGGAAATCGAAGGCAGGGAGGGGGACTGAAGGCAGTGGGAGCCCAGCGACCTGCTGCCAGGGCTGAGAGTGTTGCCTTGTAGAGTGTATTTGCTGACAACCTTTCCCTTCCATTCATGTGGTTTTTTTCTTTTCTTTTTTTTTCAAGGCCACAGCCACTGGAGCTATGAAGGTAAATACCCTGCAGTTACTCCTACTTTTTTCCCTACCACTTGGCAGATCCTGGGCCTGAGCCAGCCGTGGTTAATGATTGCAAGGCTCCTATGCACACTCTAGGACTCACCCTTCCCTCCTGCCTGACCCTGACACAGTGCCTGAACTCATGCATGGATGGGCTGAAGAGCCACGGCCGCTCTGATTTCAACAGGAAGCAGAAACTCCAACGTGGGTCTCCTCAGACCCTTGGGTGTGGGGGGATGCCCCTCGGGGCAGGACCCCTCCCTGAATGGGAGCTTCCCTGATCCTGTGCCAAGTGGGGAAGCTGGCTGGGCTCTCCAGGCTGGACTTGCAATCCGTGCTGGGACTTTGTCCTGCCCAGGGATTAACTTGTATTCACCTCTACCCTCTGTCACCCTCCCTCCTCATTCTGCCTGGCCCTGCCCTCCCGTCATGACTTGGGGGGTTTCTCCACAGCACCCAAGATGGGCATCACCACAGTGCTACCACAAATGCATCCCTTGCTACTGCACCACCACTCTGGGGTTTGGCTCTGACCTATTAATGCCCAGCTCCATTTGTGCAGGGGTCCTGCAAATGTCTGGCCTAGGGACAAGCCTGGGTTTGCATTGGCCCGTGACACACTAGAAGCAGCCCTCTGCAGTGCAAAGGGAGGTTTCTGGGGTATCAGCCATGCTTAAACTAGCTGTGGCAATGGTAAGAAGCGGCAATTTAGGCAGCTAACCCAGGCGTGTGGGCAGGCCCTTTGCCACAGAGCTCAGCAGCACTGTGCTACCTTGCTTGAGTGGCATTGTGGATGGCACCCGACAGAGGCTAGGCTGTGCAAGGCAGCAAATGTGTGATGAGCTGCAGGGCAGCATCTCCACTGCTTGCCAAGTCCACTTGTAAATGATCTTCTTGAGTTCTTCCTAAACACCCTAAAAATAGACTTTCCTGGCAGCTCACCATGCTCCGAGACCTTTCCTGATACAGCTACATGCAGTCACATGGTGGCACAGAGCTGCTCCCAAGCTAACTTCATGGAAGCTAAACTTATGTGCATGGATAATCCCCTGGCCACTGCCTGTGCCCTTCCCCACCAACCCCCAAACCTTCTTTCTGGTGGTCTTCCCTGCGTGATCCCACTGACACTCCCTACCTTCTTTCTCATACCAGACCTGGAGCACTGGGATGCAGGCTACCCATCCTGTGGGCTCACCATGCAGTCACCCATCAATGTTGCCACAACTCAGACCATCTTCAGCCCCGATCTGCGGCCGATCCAGCTCTCTGGCTATAGCCTGCCTGCCAACGAGAAGCTCATGCTGAGGAACAATGGGCACACAGGTGGGTGCAAAGGCACAGACAGAGGCAGGAGCACAAGAAGAGGCTGCCCAGACTGTCCCAGAAGGATCAGGTTTCTCTGATGCCCTTCCCCTCGGTTCTGGGGAAGAGACTGTCTTGCAGGCTGCAGTCTTGTTGCCGTCAAGGCCAGAATGAAGCACTGGGCTGTTGAGCCTCTACAGATCCATGTGCTTTCCTGTGTGAGGGAAGAAGTCTGGAGATGTCCAGAACCTTTGGAAATTGGCTCTAGATATTTGTTAAACTCCACATTTTCTTTAAAAATGTGTCCCTGGTATTTCTGATGCAGGTTTGCAGCCACTGGTTCCTCCTCTGCATTTCACTTTCAAAGGACTTATCAGTTTTTGGATGTTACTTAGCCTTTAAGTTACCTATGTCTTTCTCTTAGGACACAACTTTAACCAGCTTCTCTAGGTCTCTGCTCAAGGATGCTGTATCATTTTCATCAGTCTTTTGTTTCTCTTCTCCAATTTTAAAATGTGTTTTGAAAGTCTGGACACAACTTAATTCACATTACTTTAGTATCAGCCTCACTATGGCAGATATGGAGGAACACCACATCTTTCCAGTCATCTCCCTATAGCTGAGGATGGCCAGACCTGCTTGCTACTAGCTTTTTCTAGGAGCAAGCAGAGTGTTTTGTGCGTGCTGGTGTGTACCAGTCCCTAGGCTAAGAAAAGATTGTGGAGAAAGGGACTTAGGAACTTGCTGACAGTGAGATAAGGCACCTCCTTGCCCTGGTAGCTAGTGAGTTGAAGCTGACCTGTGTATACAGCAAACTTGACAGGTCAGACTCGCTGTGCATGGTCAGCTCAGCTGCTTGTGCATGCACAGAGCTCTATATTGTGGCCTCCTCCCCTAATGTGCCTGCGGAGTTAAACCAGTTGAGCTCAGTGGTTGCTATTTTAGACACCCTGGCATCTGGTGTTGCTTGGTGTTTAGAAAAGCAGTCAGAACATTTTCATTGGGCAGGGGGGAAGTACTTTCTTACATGCTTATAAAATACCATTTTTATTGTGGCAACGACTGGTCTGCTTTATGAAAAGCCATAAATAAATAAAAAGGTGCAAGTCCAGTAAGATATTTATATAGTTACTCATTTTGGTAATACAAAGTGTATGTGCTGTATAGTCTTTACAAAGGGCCTGAAAGTGACTCAGGTAGCTAGGAGGAATACAATTATTTAGCTATACAAAAGAAATGTAAAAGCAGATAAATTCACAAGGAGGGAGCAGTCTCCAACTTCCTGTATTTGAGCTTTCTATCTCTGACCCCAGTGGCAGGGAACTCAAGATGGCAAATGACTCGTCACAGCCCTGTTATGTGCCCTGAATCCGTGCCCTAGCTTGGTGATGTGATGAAGGGGCACTTCACCTACAAAGGAGGAAGGAAAAAAATTTATAGTAAAAATGAAGAAAAGGTGCTTAGAAGTATAAGACAGCCTTTCTCAGGGTCCATGGATGCTCCTGATATTTTTGCCACATATCCAGCTTTAGATTTGCCACACTGCTGGCTAAGTCCAAAATAACTGGATAAACCACACTGAAGTAAAGGCAAAAACAAGTATGAACTTACAGTATCCAAAGCCACGAAATATTTAGTTCTAAGTGCTTTCAAAATATTTAATGCTTCCGTGCCACCAGCTCCAGTGCTGTCAGACATTTGTAGGCTGCTTTATTTGAAAGGTCCCAGCTTGCCAAGCACCACAGCTCTCCATCCAACTGCCCTGCTCAGATAGGTATTCACCACTCTGCCAATATCTTTCTCTCTGAATTTTGTCCATGGTCTTTTGATATTTTTCTCACTTAGTGAATAAATTGTTAGATAACATTTGGCTTGGAGCTGGCCCTGGGAGTCTTTGTGGAGGGGCTTTTCACTTTCCAGCATTTTCACAGCAGCTATTTTTGAAGCTGATGTATTTACTGTAGTGTCCTACAAACTGAAGTCAAAGGCTGAACTGTGCTATATTGACAGACTTGCTCATAGCTTCATGAGAGATGGAAAGCAAGCTTTTTTGTTACGATCAATTTCCACTAGCCCAGGGTGACTATTTCCCTTGAGACATCTCCTATGCTTACCTGAGGGATAGACTGGGCTTTTTGTTTTACTGACTTCTTCCTTCTGCCTCTGCAGTTCTCCTCGAGCTGCCTGAGTCACTGGCCATCACTGGTGGCTATGCCCAGCAGTACCGAGCCGTGCAGCTGCACCTGCACTGGGGCTCCCCGTCGGAACCTGGCTCGGAGCACACCGTCAATGGGCGACGCTTTGCTGCAGAGGTAGGGAGCCCTCGGGGTGGTGGATGCATCCTTTCCCTCATGATGCTGGGCAGGCAAGCCACTGGAGGGCTGTCATGCTCACCACTCATGGCTCTGGTTGTCACTGCATGATGGCTGTAACCCCTGGCCAGGATTCCGGGCAGCTCTGCAGCAGTACAGTTCGGAGTAGGAGACCCTGAATTGGTGCTGATGCAGACTCATGCTGAAGCCTAGTCCTGGGCTGATGGAGCAGGAGCTGTGGCCGTCCCCAGGCTGGGGAAGCCAGCTCCCCTGGAGGCTTTGAGCAGCCTGCTTTGTGAGCTGCAGGGACTGTTTATTCTGTACACACTGTCCTCTTGCTCTGCCAGCTCCCATCTAGTTTTTTCCCTCCTTCTCTAGCTGCTGTCCTCAAACTGAGCCCAGCTCTGCATTATGAGCCACATGCAGGGCAGACTGCTGTTTTGCTGTCCCTGACTGGGGAGGTTTGTGCAGGCAGATTTTCATGCTGGCTGCTTTGCAGCAGCACATTTTCTTGGTCCCACTACCATTTTCTCTTCCCAGGAGGGGTGCTGGTCATATGTGCATCTCTCTCCCAGCCCTTGCTTCAGCAGGCTGGAGCCCTCTGGGGATGAGTATCTCCCAGCAGTGCCCATCCTGCATCAGGATTGCACGTTTCCCTTCCAGATCCATGTGGTCCATTACAACACCAAGTACGACAGCTTTAAGGAGGCAATGGTTCAACCAGATGGCTTGGCCGTTCTGGGAGCCTTTCTGGAGGTGAGTCCCATAGCTCAGCATGGGGAGGCTGGGGCTGGGGTGGGCAGAGCTGAGCACAGTTTTCAGGACTGGCAAAGATGCGCTTTGGAAGAAGGAGAGAGAGAGAGAGAGAGGGCAGAGCAGTCCTGATGGAATGAAAGGGTCACTGAGGTAGGGTGCCTCTCACAGGGAGCAATACCTCCTTGCTGGCACTGCCATCACTGGCCACTCCCACTTCAGCCCTGTCTTTGCCATTGCTGTGGAGTGTCTGTGTTGCAGGTTGGGCCGACGGAGAATCCATACTATCAGGAGATACTTGAGCATCTGCACAAAATCCAAGGAGTAGGTAAGGTCCTGTCCCACCTAGTGCTTGTCTAAGGATCTGCAGCTCAGCAGAGAAACCCACTGCATGGCAGAGAAAGGCTGCAACAGGTGTTTGCTGTGTGTACGTGAGAAAGAGAGCATTGCACCATGGAAATAGAGCTCCAAGGTGCCCTCTGCTTCCACATGCTTTCCCCTGTCCTCCAGGGCAAACCCACTGCTCTTCCTCCACTGGCAGCAATGGCACACACAGTGCCAAGCTGCCCATGACCTCCACACTGTTCTCCTGCAATGAATTGCACTGGTCTCACTTCCATGATGTTGCTTCTCCCAGGACAGGAAGTCTTGGTGCCCGGATTCAACATTGCAGGTCTGCTGCCTGCCAACCTGAAGCTTTACTTCCACTACAGTGGCTCTTTGACTACCCCTCCCTGCTACCAGACAGTAAAGTGGACAATCTTCAACCAGACTGTGCTGCTCTCTCGTAACCAGGTCTGTCAGGGCAATGAGCTCCACACTGGGTCTTTTCCAGACTCTCCCTGCATGCATGCACCATCTGTGCCGGTGCCGTGCGGCTCATCTGGCTCCCAAAGGTGGGATGCATGCTGCTCTGCTCACACTGTTCTCCTTCCAGATGTTAGCACTGGTGACGAGCTTGAGAAATGATGATAGCAATCTTATGCAGAAAAACTATCGGCCGGTGCAGAACCTGCATGGGCGGCAAGTGCTGGCGAGTTTCCAGACCACTCTCTCTTTGGTGAAGCACACTCCTGGTAAGGAATGTGAGATTGTGCTCAGGCTGTATCCATCTGCAGGGATGCAAGGGGCAAGGAGCAGGAATCAGTGCTTCGTGTCTCTTACAGAAATGTGGTGCTTGCATGGGTTAGACCTGCTCTGACTTGCAGAGTGGTGGTCTTGTGGCCCTCCTGTCCCCTGTTTCAGCACTTCTTTCACCCTGCCTGGGGAAGATTGTTTCTAGGAACTTATTTTATCCTTAGTCTTGCAGACATAACAGTAGCAGGACTAGGGCATGTATGTTCAAGAGCAAATAGCCAGGTCCTAGCATCACAGCCAGCTCATTCAATTCCAAATGCAACAGATAAATTCAGTAGGATCTGCCAGAGGTACAAACCTACAGCGAGCACCCCTCATCCAAATCCCGCAGGAAGGACGTTGCTTGGGACTTCTCCTGAAAGCTGTGCTCTGCCAATGGGGCCACACAGCCAAAATGACCAGGCACACAGCCCCTTGCATGAGGCAGCCCTGTCTGCCTGTCCTCTGTTGGTCCTTGAAGGCCTTTCTTGCATTAGTGGTTTCCACGAATGAGTAGAAATTACTCTTAATCCCCCGGTGTGACTATCGCACTGCATCACAGAACTTTTGCCCGTTGCTGCTCCCTGAGGTCACTGGGGCTTTTCTCTTGAATATCCTGCTCATTTTCTGTTTTGATGGCATTTCCTACACTTTGTGTCAAGTTGACTAATAGGAATAGCACACAGGATTGGTCTCAGCCCCCTGGGCAATGCTTCAGTAACCAGACAGGTGCAAGGCACTTCCCTCACCAGTCCCACCTGCTGCCAGCTTCCTAATGGCTGTAGGCTTTTAATCTCCGTGGTCTTCAGCCTGGCTAGCCATTTCCCATGTGACACTGCATCAAATGCTTCACTGAAGCCAGGAGAGATAAAATCTACCACATTTTCTTTGTCTAGGATATCACTTATCAAAGAAGGATATCAGGTTAGGCTGGCATGCTCTATCTTTGGTAAACCTGTTAGATACTATATCATATTTTCCATTTACCTCCAAGCTTTTCTTTTATGACTTTTTTCCAGAGCCTCCAGCCACCAACGCTGGGGCAAGGGGGAGTTGCTCAGCTGTAGGGTTTTTTTTTCTTTTCCTTGTTTCCTATTTCTATCCAAAAATCCCCACTATAACAAAACCACAAAGCCCTTGTTCCTGAACTGCCAGGACAACATCCCAGTACTCCTGGATGAGGTTGCTGGTCCCCTGCCTCAAGTGCACAGGATTGTGCACTCCCCACGTCCGTGCTAACTGCCTGCTTTACTCCTGGGGCCAGTGAGCGCTGAGATGGAGTGGTGTGGGGTCACACCTTGTTTTGTTTGCAGCTGCACCTTCTGTGCCCAAGCTTGTTGATCTTTTCCCAGCCACCCCCAGTTCAGGATAACTGCTCCTGCCACCGGCTGCTGGGTGAAGGCAGCGGCTTTCCCGCAACTGGATACAGCCCCCAGATAGTGCCACTCTGCGCGCAATACCTGAGCCATGTACAGATGATAATGCAGCTCTTTAAAAGCTGTGCTCTTATGCTGGGTAAATATTTGCCTGGCCCAGCTCCCTCCCAGCACGCAGTGCCACCAAACCATCCCTGGGCCAAGTGCCCTGCCTGCAATGGACGGCTGCCTCCTCCCAGAAGCTGCCAAACAACTTGTCACAAGCAACTTGTCCCCATGATTGCTGCCTACTGTACTCACCCCATGTCCCTCTCCAGGGCTTCCTGTGGGGTTTGGTGCAGTCGTGGAGTGCTGCAATGCTCAGCACCCTGCCTGTTTGCTTCCTAGAAAGTAGCAACAGTGATGGGGGTTGTTTCTGGTTGGTTCAGTGAGGCTACTGTGTGGGGCTGTGGTTCATGGATCCTTTTTTCTCCCCTTCCCTTGATGCTTCTGGCAGGGTGTCAGGGCTGGGATTCCTGCAGGAAGATGCTGTTAAGCTGCTGGTCATGTGGCAAGCAGGTCTCCCCTGCCTGCCCCTGAGTGATCCTTGCAGGCAGCCCTGCTTTGGCAGTGGGTCCTGAAGCCCTGCAGGCTTGACAGTTCCCTCCTCAAACACCTGGGGCAGCCTCCTGACAGCCTTGTCTCTCTTACAGGTAGTGACGATTCAGTAGCAGCAGGTAGGTGAGGGGCTGGCACAAAGGAGGGGGAGGAGGACCGGGAGTGTGTCTACCTGGGAATCGGGGTCCTGGAAGCCATGCTGTGAGCTGGGGGACAGGCAGCCACAATGGGTTTGCAGGGCTGCCCTGGCATCTGTGCCAGTGGTTCTCATCTCCGGTCTTTTGTCTTCTTTGCAGAAGGACACTCCAGCTCATTTCATGCAGGTAAGTGTGCTTGGCCAAGACTTCTCTGTTATGCCCCCTCTGCCTTTGGGCTACCAGCCTGCTCATTGCCTCATCCCCCTCGTCCAGCAGCCACAGGGGACCACCCCTAGCGTAATATGCCTGTGCTTGGCTTACAGGGGACGTGCTGGCCGTGCTCTTCGGGGTGCTTTTTGCTGTCACAGCACTGGCCTTCCTGCTGTACATCTACAAGCACCGCAGCCAGAATGCACGGTGAGTGATGGGAAGATGGCCCTGAGGGCAGCACAGGTCCAGGGCACGAGAAGGGGGTTTAAGGATGGTCTCAGCCAGCAATATCCTCTGCCTGGTCTAACAATCCCCACCTCTTTCTTCTCCTACCAGGCTGGACTCGCCAACTAAATCCAAAGTCATCTACACGGCAGCCAGCACTGAGAACACCGCATGAACTCCACACCTGTGTGGCAGTCACAGCCCCACTGGTTCAGCTGCCGCTCCACTTCCTCTCACTCCTACCCTCGGCCAAGGAGGAGCTCCAGCGCTTCAGCAT
The DNA here is from genome assembly GCA_013399895.1 of Serilophus lunatus. NCBI lineage: Eukaryota > Metazoa > Chordata > Aves > Passeriformes > Eurylaimidae > Serilophus > Serilophus lunatus. The sequence continues at coordinate 178,817 of VXBA01005611.1, forward strand.
CCCTTGGCTGCACGGGCTGCCCACACGGACTGTTTGCCTGGGGCAGCATTTGGCTCCAAGAGATATTTTTGTTATAAAAAATGGTAAAAAGTATTAAAAAAAAAGTAAAAGTCTCCTATGGTAACAGACCTCTCTCCTGTCCTTGTGAGAAGCAGTGGGGCAGGAAAAGACACTCTGGTGCAGCTGGACCCACAGTGAAGAAGGGTGTGCAGGGACCACTTACCAACTGACAGAGACAGCATCAGCCTCTGTGTGCTGGGCAGAGCTCCAGAGTAAGCATCACAAGGCTTCTTGTACAGCCCAGCCCTGCCCTCCATCACTCTGGGACGACTTCCTCCTCTTATTTGTGCAAAGCATTGGAAAAACATAGCTATGGTTTGGTAGAGCTGGAGAAACGCAGAGCTGAAGGTGGTAGAGCCACTGTTTGCTTTCTGGCCAGCTCCCACCCAGCTCACCTCCAGCTCTATCACAGCCAGATTAGCCAGAGTAGCCTCAGATCCATGGCTACCTCCCACCTTTCATGGTGGCTCCCTTGGAGCTGAAGCCAAGCCCCTGGGAGCTTTACAGCCAGAGCAAGAGAAACTGTCCAGATCCGGGAGAGGAGAGGAACTTGTAGGACTCCAGCCCTCAGCAACCTCCACCCCAAAGCTGTAGAACTAGAGCACAACTCCTGTTAAGATGAACAGAGAAGGAGAAACGCCTCCAGGCAAATGGGGTCTGCAACTGCCAGACCTTGCCCTACAAGTCACATTAGCATAACCCACTGCCACCACTGCTTGTACCCTCCCCACAAGGGCAGCACAAAGGGCCACACACAGCCCCCACTTGTCTGTGGTATTTAATTTTATTGGTATAAAAGCCCACTATGGATAAACTGCCTTCTCAGCCCGATGGCAGTTTCTCCCTCCCAGCCCTGTGGCACAGAATCAGGGCTGGTACCCGCCTGTAAATCCCCAAGAACAGGAGAGGGCAATGATCCATTGGAATGGTCCCTTGATCCCCCTCCCAAATCTGTGCCGGCAACAGCTGTGGCATTGCATCTCCCAAGCCCTCCACCACCCTCCATGACCACTGGGCCCTTTGGATACTGTCTTTTTCCCCATCCTCCCATCCTGTGAGCTGTCAGTACCCTTGGGTCCCCCAGCACCATCCTGCTGCTCCAGGATACCGGCTCACTGTGCTACCGCAGGTCAGCGCAAGGGCTGTGGCTCCTGGGGCAGCAAGACTGGGCAAAGGGTTGGAGAAAGGAGCATCACAAAGGTCAGCTGCGACCTAGAGCATGGCAGCACTTTGCAAAGCCCCTTCCTCCACCCTGCAGTGAGGAGGCGGTGTGGGCCCCCTGCCCTGGCATGGAGGCAGCACATCTGCAGTGGCGGGGGGAGAAGCGATTGGTTTCTTTGGGCTCAAGCCTCTGGCAGTCCAAGGTAGCATCCTTCACAGGCAGGCTAACTGGGGCTGAGCTCACGGCAGGGCCAGCAGAGTCGGGTCCCCCAAAACTGAGCTGTTCTACAGGGGCTCCCAAAGGGGCATTGGAGTGAGCCAGTCACAGCCACACTGGTCGTTTGGCTGCCACAGCTGGAACCCAGCGCCTGCCCCATCAGGGCTGGCCGGGGTCCCCAAGTCCAGGAGAGAAGATATTGCAAAGAAGGTGATGGCTGATCCTGCCGCCAGGAGAAGGGGGAGGGCAGGGGTGGCTGGGGTAGGAACGTCCTGCAGGGCCTCAGGATCCTGGCTGGGGGCTGGCTCCGCTCCGTAAACCTGCAGGGACCGAGATGAGGAGGGGTCAGTTGTCACCAAACTCTTTACCCTACTTCCCCCAGGAGAGGCAACAACCTGACCATGGCCTCAAAAAACACTTGCCCATCCAGCCTGGGAGACAAGGGGATGATGCCCTTGTTCCAGCCACAGGGACAACTTCTCATCGTCCCATCCTGGTACCCAGGAGGACCCGTGGTGTCCTCCATCCTCTTTATGGCGCAGGACTTACAGAGCAGGAAGCGCCGCAGGTTCTGCGCAGATCCCCCCGACAGCAGGTAAGCCCAGGCAGCGGCAGCAGCCATCAGCAGGTAGGAGGGCACCAGGCTGCCCACGTACAGCGGGTTGCAAAACGACTGGGGAGAGAGGCAGGAGAAGAAAAGGGTGAGCAGGCAGGAGAGCACAGAGAAAAGATGTGTGGCAGTGTCACCACCTCAATGAGTGAAGTGGAACAGGGGACACCAACTCCACGATTTGTTTGTGAAAGGCCAGCTGCTTTGCTAGTGCCAAAGGCTGTTTACCCCCTAGCACAAGGACCAGTACCCCAAATATAGGTCCTGCTGCAGAGTTCTACTCCCAGTTACTCACCGACCCCGAAACAGTGAGGTGCATGACAACGACTGCCGTGATCTCCCACCAGCGCCGATGCTCACAGCCATGGAAGAAGAGGATCCCCCAGAACGTGTGAAGGAAAATCAGCACCATGGTCATAAAAGCTGCAGGGAGCAGCAGAGTGGTGTCACCAGGGAATCACCCACCCTGACCTGGCCTGCAGGCTTGGGGAAGGGATGGAGAGGAATCAGTAAAGGGGAGTAGAGACCCTGCTAGGCTGGACTGGCAGGAGCTGGGTCAGACCCTGAGCGTGGGAGAGACGGGAGAGAAGAACAGAGAAGGTCACAGGGGATCCAAAAAGAAGGGTTTGGTACAGAGATATGTGACGGGACTATCAGGAGTTCAGGTGGGTGAGGGTGCAGCACAGAGAGGACAGTCCCCCTGGGTCTTCTGCCTCCATGGTGGGGCAGAGATGTGAGCAAAGGGTGCCAGTCACTTACCTGAGGTGAGGAAGTACAGCTGTGAATCCCCATGGATGCCCACAGTGCCAGGCCCCAATGCGTCTGCCAGGAGATTGATCATGGAGAAGGCGCCGCTCATGAGACCAAAGCCCACGCCAGCCACTGCCAGGACAGGGACACTGTCAAACCCTGAGCCTTCCAGGGGCCACCCCAGGCACCTCCCAGCTAGCATTGGCATGAGAAATCTCCCTTTGCTCCCAGCACCATGCACAGTCCCATGCGGTCAGGGTGCCCTGCTCTGCACGGCACTCACCATATGCCATTTGCTGGATGGAAATGGGAGAGCAGCCGTCCTCACTGAGGGCCACCAGCCCCTCGATGGCCTTCCTGTGGGGTGAGAGCATACTGGAGCCCAGCACAGCCCAGCCACCTCCCAAAGCATGGTGCAGCACTCATTCTGCACCACACCACCCTCCTGGTAACCTCCCCATCCCTGAGATGCAACACCCACCATGGAGAGCATCCGTGTGACTGTACCACCGGACAAACCAAACATGTGAAAACCACGTGAAGCCACACAGAAAGATTTTCCACAGAGGAATGTGGGTGCCAGCCAGCCCAGCAGAGCAGGGCAGGTGTGAGCACCACATTGGGTGTAAGGCAAGCAGCACTCCCTCATGGAAAGTAGCCCCAGTACAGGCGTGGGAGGCTGTATCTGATCTCTGTATTTATACTCTTAAGAAGATCTTGACAAACAATGAAGGAGGATGGCAAACATGGATGTTGTCAAACAATGTAGGATTTTAAAATCTCAAAGAACTAGAAAAATTCTCTGAAGAGAGAAACTGGGAGAGGAGAGGCTTCATAGTTTTTATCAGCTAGAGGTGTGGCAGGTGAGGAGGAGGACAGACACCTCCTCAGCCCGGGGACGACAGTGTTGCTTGAAACGGGAGATACACAAGGCAAATGAAATGCAGTGGATTGTGTCAGAGGCTGCTCCGTGGAGCTCTGCTACCCTCTGCCTGCCCACCTCCAGCAGTGCCCTGCCACAGGGAGCAGTGCGAGCCTGTGGACCAGGCTCTCGCAGCCTTCTCACAGCTTCCATCCAGGAAAGCTGGGGGATATGAAGGATGCCAAACCCCAGCATTACCTGCCCGTGCCTGCCTGCCCAACCCCAGCACAGTGTTTGTCCATCCATCCATATCCAGGACAGGGTGCAGCTGGTGTTCACCTTGGAGCCCTTGTGCTCTGAGCTAGAGGCCACCAGGGAGGCCAGGAGCTGCCGAGGCTACACCAAGACTGTGTCCTGGGCTGGCCAGGGCACTGGGTCCTCCAGACCTTAGGGCTGCTCCTTTCCACCACCTGAGACCCACTGAGGTCAACACTCTGAAACAGGTGCCACCCATGTGCTCCCAGTAAGCACACAGGTGGTTTGGTGCCACACTTGACATCTCCCCCAACCCAGGAGCTCCCAGAAAAAATGTGGCACCTGCCACAGCCAGGACTGCCATCCAGCAGTTCTGGCACAGCTACCATTACCTGAGGAGCTTGTAGTACAGGAAGCGGAAGGCCTCCTGCAGCAGCACAGAGAACATCACCCCAAATATCAGGAGCCCCTTCTGCAGCTGCTCATCCCGGGGGTCGCTGGCCTTAACCGCAATAAACCAGATGAGGGAGGACAGCAGCAATGACACCAGCCAGAAGAAAGCCCTGCAAGAGACAGTCTGCTGGCACCAGTGCTCTACTGGGATCGGTGCTGGTACCATGCTGGGACCACCGGGACTACTCTGCACCCCTCTGTGCTGGGACTGGCACTGGCCTGGACTTGCCCGCTCTCCTGCCAGCACCAGCACCATTCTGGTACCGGTACCAGTGCTGGGCAGGTGGTGCCTGCAGTGGTCCCATCTCTGGACCGTGCCTGCATTCCTGCTCCACTGGTCACCAGAACCACCACCAGTGCCCCTCGTTGTGCCTACAGCAGTACCAGCACCAGGATCATATCCATGATTTGATACCAGTTTCGGTACCATGCCCTACTGGTCCCAGTGATACTGGTACCAGTAGTCTAGGTGCTCTCATGGGCCAGTACCACTACCAACTGTCCACTGTTACTGGTACTGTATGAATACCAGTATCGTGGTGTCCATGATGTGCTCATGGCTGTCAGAGTAAGAGAAACAATACGGGTGCTCCTGTCATGCAAACAGCACCAGTATGAGTACTGGCGATTCCACTGAGCCCACAACAGCACGGCTACTGTACGTGGGTCCCACCATGGTGCCTCAGCCAGTACCAGTCACATGCTTATCACATCCTTGATGTTACCAGCACCCGTGACTGATCTCTGTACCACGACCACCAGTAGCGCCACTGCCTCTGTCACACTCATACAGCACCAGCACCAGCACCGGTACCAGTATCTCTGTCATGACCACAGTGGGTGTATACAGGCACTGGGACCAGGAGCTCTTCACACTCATAGTGGTACCACTAACAGCACTCATATCAGTGCCACTGTCGCATCGATACTGGTACCAGCACCAGCAGTAGAACCAGTGTCCCTGTTCCGATCATACTGGTACTGGTGCTCCTTCACATCCATACTGGTACCATTACTGGCACTGGCACCAGCGCCCTTAGGCTCCCCAGGGGAGTGGTCGTGCCCCTGTCACACCCATACTGCTACCAGCGCTGGCTCTGATGCTAGCGCCCCATCGCGCCCACCCCGCTCCCGGCCCCGCTCTCGGTGCCACTCTGGCGCCCACAGCAGCACCAGCGCCCCCATCACGGACTGACCCGGCGATCAGGATGATGATGCGGAGCGGGTCGCGGGCGATGGTGAAGAGGAAGAGGCCGAACGCGGGCCCGAAGGCGATGAAGGTGCACCCGAAGAAGACGGCGAGCGTCATGTCGGCGGGACACGGGATCGGGACACGGGACCCGGAGCTCGGACCGTACGGGCCCCGCGGCCCTTCCCCCTCCGCCGCCCTTCCGGGGCCAGTGACGTCACGTCTGCGCGCGCCGGCGGAAGCGGCGACCGGGTCCGGACCGGGATGGGCGTGGATCGACCGGGATGGGCGTGGATCGACCGGGATGGGCGGGGATCGACCGGGATGGGCGGGGCCGGTCGGTCCCGTGGGGCACGGCCACGGGATGGGGTGTTGGGTGGCGGGAGGGGGTGGTTGGGCACTGGAACAGGCTCCCCAGGGGAGTGGTCGCTGGACCAAGGCTGGCAGAGCTCAAGAAGCGTTCGGACAATGCTCTCAGGCCCATGGTGTGATTACTGGGGGCGTCCCGTGGAGGGACAGGAGCTGGAGTTTGGTGGTGCCTACCGGGTCCCTTGCGGCGCGGGGTGTTGTGTGGTTCTGCAGGGATGCAGGCTGCGCTCAGAGGAGCTTGGCCTTGTCCCCACGGCCACCCAGCAAGTGGGGCCCTGCCCAGCCCCGAAGGAGCGGGGGTGAAAGTATGCCTGGCTGATGCAGGGCCAAGTCATGCCCCGACAAAAAGAGATCCCAGAGGAGGAAATGGAGGGAGTAGTTTTGTCACTGCCCAAACAAAAACCGGCACTGGATCAGACCACCCGGCCCAGAGAAAGGCACATCTGTAAGCCGGGGGTATACAGCTACAACCGCCGTGTGCCTTTCAGTTACGGCTCTGGAGGGTCTGCTCAGTTGGCCAAGACAGCCCATGGGAGGTCACTTTTGGGTGAGGATGCCCAGGACCCACTAACTGGTGGGGACAAAGGCCAGGGCTTGGCAGCTGGCAGATGCAGCTCTGGTGGCTGCAATGTCATGGAGCATGGGTCACAACGGGAGCTGTAACCAGGGACATCACCAGGCAGCCCCAGCCCCACAGGATTCGGGTGCTGGCTAACAGTGACTGTGCATGCAGGAGGAATGCTGGGCTGGATGGGGGCCAGGGCAGATGCCCCGGGGGTTTCTAACCCAGAGCAAGACCTAAGCCCTTTAGGGCACGACAGGGCTGGGGGAAGAGGAGCTTAGGGCTCAAAGTGGTGGCAAGTGCTCAAGAGAGGCTTTGAGGAATGCTGAGTGTTCCCAGCCTCCAACCCAGACCTGCTGAGCCCCCTTTTCTCCCACCAGGCCATGGCTCCAACCCTCATGTTCTTCCTGTCTCTGCTGACCATCCAGCCCAGGTTGCAGCACCATGACCAGACTGACTTGGACATGGCCAAATGGATGCAAGAGCATGAGTCATACCTGCATCATGAGATGACTCAGCTGGTGCAGAAGATTGAAGGGAGCAGGGGCACGGTGGAAGCCCTGCTCCTTCCTGCACTGCACAGTGGCCATTGTGAAGCACTGCAACAGCCCTTGTCCTGGTCACTGTGGGCTGCTGGCTGGCCAGGCCAAGGAAGCTTGCCTCTGCCAACTACAGTGAGCCAGAGAGCTCCAGCAGCAAGGAGGAGGGTGATAGCCTGGAGTAAAAACTCAGTTGTGCTTGCAATGGTGTCGGCTCTTTTGTGCCCATACCATCACCAATGGAAACACTCAAAGTAAGGCTGAATGGAGCTTTGAGTAACTTGATCTAGTTGAGATTGCAGTGAGGTCAGACTAGATGGCCCTTAAATGTCCCTTCCAACCCCAACTGTTCTGTGATTCTAAAGCAGGAGCTGCCCAGCACATGAAGTGTGGATCACATGATACAATCACGACCAGTGATTGTATCATCTCATAAGGCAATACTATGAAGTTCACCAAAATGGTGACCCTTGCCCAGTCCACAAAGACAATAAACATCAACATAGGGAAGACATCCTGCAAGAAAGTCATCACATAACAGAACTCTGAGAACAAGTACTTTATTTTCATTCACTCTGAAAGCAAATTAATTGACATTGTGGCCAGCAACTACTAAACCAATATAAATGAATGCTCTCCAATGGTCCCTCACTGCCTGTCACCCTGCCATGGGCCTGTCTTGCTACAGTGGTGGTCCAGTGCTGATCCCAAACCCCCTGAGCATGTGGAGTGGGGCCAGACATCCTCCTGCAGTGCACACTCCACCCTCACAGGCAGCACAGCTGCACTGTGGGGCGCTGTACCGTGCGCTGCATATGGGGCATATGCTATAACTCATATGGAGATGAGACAGCACCACGTGGTCGTGGTGCCCGTTTTTCCCTCCAGCTGCCTTGTCCTCTGGTGGCATTGAAGAATCAGGAATATCAGTTTGCGGGCTGGGACACTTTGCTTTAGACAGCCTGACCTGTTTTGAAAACCCCCAGAGCCTTTTAACAAACCATGGCGCTGGGCAGCACGGCTCTTGTGGCCCTCACCTCAATGTCTCAAGTTATAAATGCAGGGAGGGACTGAGGAGTGACAGTCATCTGTGCCAGGCTCTTCATAGCCTGACATGTCTCATCAAAATATCTCAGGTGCTCTTTGTGTAGTGTTCCCCCTCCAGCATACAGTTCAGGGGTATTGAACAGGAAGGATTCAAAGATGAAATGAGGCACCAGAGAGAAGAGAAAAGCAGGGCAGAGAGCAGAGGTGAAAAGGTGCCAGGGGTTCCTGCGGTGGTTTATCAATGGAGTGGCAGTCCATGTCAGGGCTGAAAAAGCCCTTTGGGGAAATCTTCAGTCTGTCAGGCCAAGATAAACAAATCCAAAGGTTGAAATTCAGTGTGAGAGGTGCAGAGAGAGGAAGGGAGGAGGGGACAGGCACTTTGTTCCTCAGCATGGGTCTGTGACTCATGTGGGGAGAACATGCCTCTAGGGCAGGCTCCCATGCCAGCAGCTCCACAATGCCACAGCCTCCCTGGACTTTCCCTGGCCTGCTTGTTTCTGTGCTGGGCCACAGCGGGAAGGAGATGAGTGGGAGAATGGTGGAAATGCAAAGCTTTGCTGAACCATGAAATAGCTCATATCTGTCCCAGGCAGAGCATCACCTGAGAACAACAGTCAGGATATTACTGCCAAACCACAGACAGTTCGAAGGAATGAAAACGCCCTTGCAGAGGAATGTAAACAGTTAAATGGACTGGTCCAAAACAGAAGGCAGCGGCTGCTAATGGGGAAAAAATAGTGGGTGTGAAAGGGCTCTTTGTCCCAGCAGGAAGGCGACTGGAGCCCCGAGGCTGGGCACCCAGACGCACCCTGACCGGAGTCCTGGGACTGGTTGTTTGCAGTGCAGCGGGCAGGCTTCCAAAGGAGAGGTGCTTTTGCACTCTTTCTTTTCAGAGCCAGAGAATCCCCTGCCTGGAAAGTGCTTTGACCAAACAACAGAATACCTCGGCTGATGCACTGCAGAAAAATAAGGCGGACCGAAGGAGGAGCTCCAGCCTTTGTGCAAGGAGAGCTCAGCAGTTCAAGGTAGTGTGTACTGTCCTCCCCTCCTGCTCGCCCAGGTTCCACGGTGGAAGGATGCGGCTCATGGCAGGCCTTGCACCCTTGAGAGGATGAACAGAAAATGAGCATCCCTTGCAAGGGCAGGTTTTTTTACCTGTTGGAGAAGGTCATGGAACCACAACACAAAATTGCTGGGCCAGGGAGAGGGCGGGAGACCAGCAACAACTGGACAGGAAAGAGATGCAATCTCACCACACTCCTTTCCTGAGCTGAGAGGCACACCAAAAAAAGGAAAGCAGATAACAAAAGCTATCCCTGCCGGTCGCTCGCTGGGCCGATGGCCTGGCTCAACAAGGGGTCAGCATGAATTGTGTTTCCTGTCAGTATGTGGCTGTGCTTTTAGAGGGATATCCGCTGGGTACTGTGGGACAACAGGGTCCAGCACACATCACAAAGGGGCCCGAAACAAAGGACATGACTAGATCATGACTTTGGGCATCCCCAGGAAATCCAGGCTGTTTTGAAGATGGCAATGAGACACATCTGGCTACTCTTCAATTTGTGTTGGAGAAAATGCAGCAAGCCAGGAGGAAACTTCCTGAACACCGTGGGAAGTGGTTGTCTGCTGCACTGATATTTGCTAGCTTATACAGCTGTCTCTCAGGCAGGCATTCAGTCACTGGTAATAGAAAATGCAACTAGTAGAGAGGTAAGCAGTTAATCCCAGACATGGAGAAGATCCTGGTTAACTAGTAACATGTTCATGCATGGTAACATGCTTGTATGTTTCCTCAGTGTCAGAAACATGAACCCTGAAGCAGACTCCATAGAGAGGCCAAAGACCTTCTGGCTTCCTCAGGAGCTAAGCAGGTAGCATGCAGGCTGTTGCAGGAGACATGCCAGTGTCATAGGCTATCACTCTACTTGAAAAAGATGGTGAGTTTGGACTGAACTAGAGATGTGGAGGTTTCCTCTGCATCCCAAGCAATGGAGATGAGGGAGCACAACTCAAACCATGTGATTCTGAGCCCACGATGGCTACATAGGACATCCATATGCTGCCCCTATCAACTTGGACTTGAACCCTTGTAGAGCCTCCTTGTATAAACTTGGCAGGGAGAGCTCCACCTCATCTCCCAGTGCCTCTGCCCACCCACAAGGACGAAACACAGACATCCATCTTGTCAAACTGCTTTAATATTTGGACATGAAGACAGGACAGAGCCGGTCAAGGCTGTGCACAGACAAGATGCTCCTGAGCCCTGTTGTGAGGCTGCAGGGCTTCCCTTCTCAATGGATGTGTGGATTTGGCCAAGATGCAGTTCAGCTGATGACACCCTGAGCATGCCAGTGGGGTGCACGTGTTGGGTAGGGAAGAGGGATGGGGCTCTCCAGGGCAGCTCAGAGGTTGTTCAGCTCCAGCAAGGTCTGGTCCAGGACCTGGTGGATACCCACGTTCTCCTCTTTGGCACTGGCCAGGTTCTCTGTGAATGCAAGGGACACCCAGCCACACACACAGACACAACCCAAGGGTACCCAGGTGCAGCCGGACCCACACACACCATACCAAGCACAGACACACACACACAGACAGACATTTCAGTACAGCAATGGCCTCCAGACAAACGGGGCGTTCCTGGTGGAGCAGAGTCCACGCAAGCAGCCCCATCTCCGGCAGGGATGAGTCCAGCCATTCCAGGACCTGCCAGGGCAGCCAGGCCAGTCAGGCTGGTCACTGGGGCAGGCGGTTACCGCTCTTCAGCATTTCCATCATCCCATGGTGCCCCGTTGCCCATGGCAGAGCCCTCTGCAGTGCAGGTGCCGCTGGCGAGTACCATTACTAGGCCAGCCCTAAGGGCATCAGCACCAGCTGGCTGCGGGCACATGCACAAACCCTTGGCCAGCAAAAGCAGAGAGCCAGTGCCTGCTGTGTGACCCAGCAGTGCTCCATGAAGAAAAGGAGTGAGATAACAGCCCAGTAACAGCCCGGGAGGGCGGGCAGAGAGGATAACAGAGAGATAAGGAGCAGAGCTAACAAGGCTACAGGAATGAGCTCTGCCAGGCAGCACGGTGCCAAGGCAGCCTCCTCTGGTTTTCATTTCCAAATGGCATCCTCCTTCCCCTGAGATGGAGATGGAACAAGAACTCTGCCTACCCAGCTCCATCTACCATTGTGATGGGCTCTTCCCTGTCCCCTGCCCTAGGATTGGGGCAGTAGGTGCTTCTGGGTCCCCAGCTCCTATCCCAGCCTTCCCGGCACCCTGCAGGGACCTCTTTCTGAGGGGATCCTCCCTGCACAGTTTGGGGTGACCAGAGTGAGGAAGAAGAGGCTGCCCAACGACTCCTGGGACAAGAGGAGGAAGTCAGTGATACAAACCACCGCCTCCTTCCCTGGCAATGCCAGGTTGATGCCAGAGAACAGCCATCACCATCTGGGCATTCCGGGACATCACAAAACCCCTCATTCCTCTCCCACAAAAAAACGATCAGCTTCAGAGGGGCTCCCTGTCCCCCCCCCCAGCAGGGTAGTTACCCCTGTGAGGATAAGCCAAGGTTTCATGCCTCGCCTTGCCCCTGTGGGGAGCAGGTAGGGGTTCCCAGCCCTGAGCCAGCCTGGCCAAAAAGGGGCAGGGAGGCTGGGCCGGGGCCCGGAGCTCTGGGCAGCTCAGTTGTTAAGTTCAGTAAGGATGACCCGCAGCTCGTTAGTGAGAACACGGTTTTTCTCGGCCTCCTGCTGAGAGCGCTCTAGAGAAAATGAAGACGTCAACGCAGCACAGGAAAGAGAGAGAAAAAAGCAAGTTAGTGAAAAGAGACAGCATATCCTACAGCCCTCAACGGAAACACCACAGCCGCTCAGCCAGCAGTGGGGACCAGCTGGACTGGCAGAAGGAGGCAACCACTCCTGGCACAGGGACAGCTCTGAAGGTCCACCAATTTGAGAACTGGTTTCCAGGGCACAGGAGGGTGGTGAGGAGGGAAAAGGGGGGAACAGCAACAAATTTAGGAATCACAAGAGATCACTTCTGAAGAGTACCACCAGCCCTTTCACTGAGGGAAGGTGATGCAGGAGCCATGACAGGGCTGAGATTGCAGATTGCTGCGTGCAGGCAATGTCTGAGAGTGGAAACAGAGAATGGACAGGACCAGGTCTAACACTGCTCTTTTATGCCAAGAGTCATGGAGAAGGTGGCATGAGATGAGCAAAGCTGTGTGCAAGAGCCAGAGGGTGGCTGGGGTCAGCATAAAGGGCACTGTCCCACTCAGCTTGGCAGCACAAGAGCCTGTCAGGTCTCAGCCATGGTCACCCCAGGGGTCCCGCGGCTGCAACCACCTCCCACCACACCGCTGACAGAGCCCGCGTGAGACAGCAGGAGATGAGGGATAGAGTGGCATGAAGAAAACAAAGGAGAAACCAATGTTAAAACTTTATTGAAACCAACTCATTAACCCAAAGGGACAGAACATAAAATAAAAGTCATGAGATGCAAACTGAAGAGCAATGTGCAAAGGACAGAAGGTAGGGTGAGGCAAGTGGTGGGGCTCGCCTGCCTGCCAGGGAACGAGGTGTCTGCACAGTCGGGCCCAACCCTCTATCCCCCAGGCCTGAGCTTTGGCAGTGGAGGTGCCGCTTCCCCAATGCAGGTCATCCCCATCCTGGGGCCAGCAAGCAGCACCAGGGGATTTTGTTGGGGGTATGTGGCGGGAAGGTGGTCCCCCATCCCCGGAGCTGCAGGGTCCCCAGTTCTTCTGCTGCTGGGGAGCCAAGGAGGGAGCTGCTGGAGCAAAAGGCTTCTGGACACAACCCTGATCCCTACAGGGTGACAACTCTGGCATGGACCTACTACACAAGCACTGTCCAGCCAGTGTGTTGGGCTCCATGAGGTTGCTCTCCTGCCCTGACCAAACAGTTCTAAGCACCTACAACTTGTCTCCCCAAAGAGGGGTAGAGCGGGAACACCCTGAGCCAGCTCCTGTCCCAAAGGAGCCGGCAGACAGGCACAGGCTGGGAAGGACAGAGGACAGAGGGGGTAGGGAGAAAGGTGGGACAGCCAGGCAGGCAGGTAGCTGAGCTGGGCAGGGGAGAGGCAGGCGGGGAGGGGGTGCAGTGCTGGTGCCCAGCAGGGGGCTCAGAGGGAGGTGATGTCATTAAGTGCATTGTCCAGCTCCTCGCTGATGGCTTTGTACTTCATCTTCTGCGCATACACTTCGTCTGCAGGTGGGGACAGGCAGGGGGCAGATGGTGGAGCAGAGTGGGGGGCATGAGGTGGAGAGAGAGAGTGGCTGTGAGCGGCGGGCTGAGGGCAGCAGGTGCATGCAGGCACAGGCAGTATGGATGTGACCCCATTTCCCACCCATGGTCAGAGCCCATAACCCAGCTCCGTGCTCCTGCACCAGGCACCATGGCATCCAGCCTCCCAACTCCCAGAACTCCGGCCCACCTGTTCACCCCAGCCAAGCCCTGTCCAGCCCCACCAGGGACATGGTGTGGCCAGGTGCTGCCACCCTGAGAAGGAGAAACGCAGGGCAGGCAGGGACATTTTACCTTCTAGGTCATCAATGGTTTTCTCCAGCTTCGCCACAGACCTCTCTGCAAACTCCGCCCGGGTCTCAGCCTGTGAGAAACAGAGTGGGGAGAGGTGAGCTGCAGGGAGCAACAGGGGTGATGCAGGCTGCACTGCACTCCAAATCTGCCTCATTTGCATCTCTGGTACCCTTCTCCACAAGCACTCCCCCGGTAAAGGCAGTGGACAAGAAGGGTCAAGGGCACCACAGAGCCTCACACACTAAACTAGAACAGACTAATAGAGAGACATGTCAGACACAGGCACCTGCTATGCTGCAGGGCTGCAATTTGGGAAATGGTGAGAGGACATGGCCATAGTGAGGTCAAAACTCAGCCAGGATGGCAAACTCATGCCTGCACTGCTGCAGTGGCAGCCCTACACCTCTTACCTCCTTCAGTTTTTCCCCTAGAAGCTTGATTTCCTCCTCGTACTTGTCCTCCTTGGTGGAATACTGCAAAGACAGAGACAGGCACTTGTGAGCCCCTGAGGACACCTTTGGCTGTCCTTCACCCCAGCAGGAGACCGCAGCACCCCCAGACCCCATGCACTCTGCCCAGCCCAAGCAGCCTCACTGGGTCCTACCTTGTCAGCCTGGGCCTCCAGGGACTTCAAGTTGTTGGTGACAATTTTCAGCTCCTCCTCTAGGTCACCACATTTACTACATCCCAAGCAAGGCCGGCAGGAGTGGGGGGATAGGGCCATAGGGCAGGAGAAAGGCAGCAGCAGAAAGAACGGGCACAGGGAAGGAGGAAAGAAAGAGAGAAAACAAGTTGAGAGAGAAGAAAACTCAGTGCAAGTGGACAAGGAGCAGAGCCGCTGGGAGTGGGAGCTGCTGGGACGCATCTGTTCATCCATTCCTTGTGCTTCCTTTCATGGACACCTTGTGCATTACCACCAGCTGGGCTCTCACTGGCCCCACCAAGGGAAGCAGGGATGGAGGGATGGAGGAGCGTGCCCAGCCTGCACCCGCTGGAGAGATGAGGGAAGGCTAGTGGTGGAGGCAGCAGTACAGGAGAGAGAGGTGGCTCGCATGATTTGAGAGACAGCGACAGAGAGAGGGGGGCTGCTGCACGTCGCCCCACACCCTTTCCCCAGTACCTCTTCCTCTGAGGCAATAAGGGATTTGAGAGACTGGTCCATGGTCCGCAGCTCTTCTTCCAACTGTCTCACTCGGCTGGGGTGGAAGAGGGGCACCCCGGGGTGGGGGACAGCAGAGAACAGGGTCAAGGATTTGATGCCACTGAGTTGGCACCCCCCTGCCCCCAGCCTGTGATCCCAGGGGCCACTCCCAATGACAGACCCTGCCACTCCCAAGGAGGGACGTCCCCATGTCTGCCAAGGACCTGGGGCAAGAGCAGTGTAGGATCCCTGCATGCTGCCCGCTGGGAGCCCTGCTCACCTCTCCGCCACCTCTGCCCTCTCCTCCGAGCGCTCCAGCTCTCCCTCAAGGACGACAAGCTTGCGGGCGACCTGTTGATGGCAGCAAGAGGCACATGTTGGCCCTGTGCTTGCTCCAGCTGGGTGCACAGGGCTGTGAGGAGGTGTCTCTGGATGCTGCCAGGGAGTCAGGAATGGGGAAGGAGGTACGCACCTCCTCGTATTTGCGGTCAGCCTCCTCTGCTATGTGCTTTGCCTCCTTCAGTTGCATTTCCTGGAGCTCCATCTTCTCCTCATCTTTCATGGCCCTGTTTTCGATGACCTTCATGCCTCTGAGGAAAGACCAAAGCAGAAGACGTTACTGCCATGGGTCAAGGTGGCATCTGCATCTCCTGCCTGTCCACTATGCCCTAATCACACCATCCTCCAGCTCCATACATGGGCCATTGCTTGGGAATAACAGCACATGCTGTCCACCCCTCAAAGTAGGACACACACTAACAGTACCCCAAAAATACTCCTGTACACAGTTACAGTGCAGCTGGCCCCAAGGCTACACCCCAGAGCGAGATGTGCCTACGGTGCCCCTCAGTCAGGTCCTGGACAACCTTTGCGGGGGGAGAAAGTGTGTAGCCCAGGACAAGCCAGCCACGACCTCCACAAAATCAGCCTGATGGGCTGGCAGCCTTTAGGAAATGCCAGAAAACATCCCATGGCAAATCCTTTCTCATTCTAAGTGATGCTCACAAACAGGGCACTACCAAACAGCTGTGAATCCCCACAGAAGGAACTCCTGCAGACTCTTTTCTCACTTAAATGCTGTTGCTCAAACTGGTCTTTGCCAATGGAAGGAAGACCTTATGTAACTGTCAGGAATGCTGTGACATGTCCAAGCACTCCTATACAACCTGAGTGCCCTTGCCTGCACAGCTCCTGTCCAGAAAACCTGCTTGCCACGAGGATGGGGCAACATCTACTTTGTAGGACTATTTTTGAATTAGGCTGTTTTGTTCTCAAATCTGACCTTAGTTCCCATGCACACATTCCCTCTTGGGCTGCTTTTGAGCACTTGAGCATAGGAGGCTGCTCTAGGGAGCAAAACATACTCCTAGCTTCCTCTGGCTTTCAGTGTTTTTAACACTTGTATCTGAGGGATTTATTGGCATTGTGGCTTTGCTCTCTCCCTTTAAAGTCTGCAGGGAAACCAACATAAACCCCATAAGGCCACTTCAGAGAGACCCCACTGCAAAACCAAGGGGGCTTCCTGCAATCACTGGTGACCTGATACCACTCCCACTGTCCCTTTCCATCTCACCTCTCACTCTCATCAGCTGCCTTCTCAGCCTCCTCCAGCTTCTGCAGGGCAGTGGCCAGGCGCTCCTGGGCTCGGTCCAGCTCCTCCTCTACCAGCTGGATACGACGGTTGAGGGAAGCCACTTCAGCCTCAGCCTGGGGGAGCAGAAACCCCTCAGTCACCACATGTCACACACATATATATATATATATTTAAAAAAAAAACCAAACCAAGATTTTTAGTGGTTACTTCTGTATTTACCATGCAGAATGCCCCTTGGCACTGCAACAAACCATTGCTCACTGAAATGGGATGCCTGACCATGCATCCCCTTGCTTTTCTACAGAGACAATAGGGTTATCCCCATCCCTACTGCCCGTTTGATGCTGCCTTCTCCCAGCCTTGAGCAACCCCAGCCTGGCACGTGCAGCTCCTCCACCACATCCTCACACCTCCAGCTCTGGCCCTGGAGAGGACAGGGCATGTTTGCTGGGGTAAGGTGGCCATAGCAGCCGTGTCGTCACAGCGATGGTATTTGGGGTTTGCAGAAAAGTGAGTAAAGGGGGAGGAATGCCCTGTGCGGCTTCGCTCCCGAAAAGGAGATCGGAGCCGCTTGTGAATTTCCTGTTTACAGAGGCGGTGCAGCGAGCCGGGAGCTTCTCCTGCGGGAACCCCCTCTGGCCCTGTGCAACAGGACGGTCTAAAGCCAGGACGGAGCTCCCCCCCCAACCCCAGCTGATGTACAGCACAGCGCCGGGGGCAGTGGAGCGAGTCGCCCTCGGCAGGCTGGCGTCCGGCCAAGATGCGGCTGGCAGGGCCCACTGGACCAGAGCCCTCCCTTTCCCAGGCTCCCCACGCACAGGGCTGGGAGCTGGGGCTGGCCAGGAGCAGTGGCCCTGGCCCTCCGCCAGCCCCTTGACGCCTGGCCTCGCACTCTTTCCATTTGGTAAAGGCCTCCTTCTCCATCGCCACAGTCGGGAAATGCTGCCTCAGCAGCTCTCAGCCCTGCTTCCCACTGGAAGGCGGAGGTGGGGTGGTGGGGTGGGGATGGGGGAGGGAGGGAGTGCAAGGAGGACATCACCCGGATACTAAGGGATGGGTGGCGATGAGACCTCACTGTGAGGAGCAGCCTCATGCACCAACACAAGGGATAATGTCTCCTGCTTATTCACAGACTGGAGCAGAACTGGCTGGCTGCAGTGCCCAGCCCCATTTAGCCTCATGCTCCAGTGCTGGGAATGCCCTGGGGGCACATGAGCCAAGCAGAGGGACCGTGGGAGCAGTGAAGGACTTTCACCCTGCACGGCCCCACTGAGCACCCGCGGTCCCCCGTGAGGAGTCAGCAGGGTGGGGACAGGCGCAGCCGGCATCTCTTAGAGAAGACGGCCAGCCCTACAGCTGGCACAACAGCCGCCTCCGCCCCATCAACACTCCTTTTTCCAGACTCTCCGAGAGCTTGTCCCTTGCCACACCGCCCAGTGGGGAGCTGGGGGGTGGCTCCCGTAGGGCGATGATCTGCCTGCAGCATCAGCCTCACCTCAGCGGGAGCTTATTTTTTCCCAGGGAATCACCCCCAATGTGGGTCAGAGCTGCCCGGATGGACACTTGGAAACATGAGCTCTCCGGCAGCTCCCAGACCGGCGAACCCGATCTGTGGCTGCAGGAAGGGGCCATTTCCTCCGCACACAGCCCGAGTGACAACAACCCGGGTACCGCACCCAGCTCTGCCGCTCCTGATATGGTGAGAATGTGGAATGAGTGGGCATAGGAAACAGAAAGAAAGGAAGAAAACAGAAAGTTCCAACAACTAAAAAGCCAAACCAGGAATAAGCTGCAGCTTGGGAATGCCATCCTGTTGCCGGAGTGGAAATTTTGGCCTGTGGCAGTGTAAAGGGGTGGCTTGTCCCCACGAAAGGACACGCTGAAGAGCTAAAGGCTCTCTCACTGCTGCGGATGGAATCACAGAACTCGCTGGAAGCCAGACAAGATCTTAGGCACGGGATTCTGAGCTGTGCACGCTGGCCTCCGAGGAAGGGGATCCCTTCCCAGGATGTGCCTGACCCCAAGCAGAGCCAAGGCAGCGCTGGCCGCTGCCGCTCCAAGCGCCCCGCCAGCCGGGAAGCCCCGAGGAGCCCTGCCGCACGCAGCATCTCTCTCTCTCTCTCTCTCTCTCTCTTCATGACCCACGGAGAAGGGAGGTGGCTGGAGGAGCCTGCCCGCAGGCACGGACGCTGCCCCAATCTCCCTGCCTCGGAGGCTCTCGTCAGCTGGGTGGCAGCTTCTCCCGGCTCCCCCGAAACGTCCCGGTGCTCCGCTCCGTCCGGCCCGGGGACAACCAGCTCGGCTATCAGGGAGAGGGGCGCGGCGGGGGCCGGGTCCGGCCCTCCGGGAGGGATGCCGACAGCGGCGCCGGAGCCGCTGGGGCATCCCGGGGAGCCGCCGGGGCGCCCCCCGCCGCGCCTTCCCATCCCGGCGGCCCTTACCCGCTCCCGGGCCTGCCGCTCGGCATCGGCCTCCCTCTGCAGGTGCTCGGCGCGCTCCTCCGCCTCGTCGGCCACCTGCTGCAGGCTCTGGATCTTCTTCTTGACGGCGTCGATGGAGCTGGCGCTGGCCATGGCGGGGGCTACCGGCGGGGCGGCCACACCGCCGAGCCCTTTGTGGGATCCGCCCGGCTCGGGCAGGAAGCGCTCAGGCAGCGGCCGCTCCCGCAGCCCGCCCTGCCTCCATCCCTTCCTGCTCCTCCTCCTCCTCCTCCTCCCGCTGCTGCTGCTGTCTCCGGCCGACCTGCGCCGCCGCTGCCCCGGGCAGGGCACGCAGTGCCCACCAGCGCCGGCAGGGGACAGTTCTTACTCCAGGAGGGATGCGCTGTGCCCCTCATCATAGGACGTAGGGTGCTACCGGGCAGGACGCGTGGTCCTCCCCAGGTAGGGGTCATTGTCTTTACACGTCTCACCAAGGCAAGATGCACAATGGCTTCGGTGTAGGACACACTGTCCCACCACCCCGCATCATATCGCCCCTGGTAGATGCACAGTTCCCACTGGCAGGGCACATTAGCACCCACGGGGAATGCACACAGCGGCCCCCAAGGCAGGGCACATGGTGTCGTCTGTACCCTGCGTGATAGGGATGTACAGTTCCACTGAAATCCGTGAGAGTGATGGAGGGGACCGCAGGGAAACGGACTCATTACCAGGAGTCCAACGAGTCTGTGAGCGCTGGAGCCTGGCGGCTGAGCACCCATTGGCCACAGGAGCAGTGTTTCCACGTGTTTCTGCCCTCCACATCTCTTGCTGCACAGCTGAGGAAGATCATGGACTTTTTCCCTATAGAATGTCAAGAGGCATGAAGTAGAGTACTCTCCTGGGTGTCCTCCGAGGGTACCTGGGGCTGCGGCCAGGTTCCAAACATCCATCCTGTTCAGTCTCTTGGTATCTGTTCTTCCAAGTGAAGACCTGGCTAGCAGTCCCCACAGAGACCCATGGAGCACATGGAGCCCCCTGCACCCCCTAGCTGCCCTGGGCAGTGTGCCCGATATGGGACACCAGCCCCCCAGCTCCTGGCATTCCATCCTGGCTGGGGCACATGTCTTGATCCATCAGGAAGAACCTGGATGGCACTCAATCCTCCCTTAAGAAGCTCTGACAGCTCTCAAGCAGCCCTGACTGCACTTCACATCTGCCTCCAGGGATGCCAATTCCCAGGATAACCCCACCAGCTGCCATCAGCTCCAGGGCCAGGGGTCCTGGGGGTGACCTGGCCATACTGTTCTCTGCACCCTGCAGCTCAGTGTCCCCTTGCCAAGCAGCACTGGAAGAGGTGATGCTGTAGGTCTCCTGGGAACCCATGGCCTTGGACTGGGCCATGGGCTTGGCCTTGGTTCTGGACAATCCTGCTCCATTCCCTGTAAGATGCCTGGGCCTCCAAGCCGAGGCATGGGGCCTAAAGCAGAAACAAGGATTCCTGGCAGCAGTGGAGCAGGGATGAGCTGGCTGCAGGCAGGCAGCGGCGGACAGATTGGAGGGCATCCACCCTGATCCCGCAGTGGCCAGGCTAGGTGCCTCCAGCTGTGGCCCCACCCCGAGACGCAGTCATTTCCCAGCAGAGTCCCGTTCCCTCCCACCAGCTCGGGGAATCACCAAATAAGAGCAAAGTCTTGGCCAGGGAGAGCAGCTGGGGCGGGAACATGGGTGAAGCTTTCGGGATCATGGCCTGGGAACAGCGGAGTTTCCTTAGGCCCCTGTGGGGAGGCTGGGGACAGGCCGCTGCTGGGAATGTGGGGGGGATGGAGCGACCTTTTCTGGTTAAATGCATTGTCCCAGCTGCACCCTGTCCAGCAGACCTTTTCCACAGCCTGACCGGGGCAGTATGGGCTGTCCCTCCGGGAGATGAAAGGTGAAGGAATAACGGCAGCCTCGCAGAGCTGCTGGGAAGAGGCTGCCAGCACTGTGGAGCTGCTGGTAAGGAGTCAGGTCCTCCTTGCTCTGTGTCATCATCTGACCCCACTCCAAGTGCCTGTGGCATCATATTTGCATTCCTTACTGCAGTTCCATGAAGGGTGGTAGCTTTCATGCACTGCCATCCAGTGCCAGTGGCAGGGCGGTGCTGGAATGGGGGAGGTGTTTATTCTTTTAAGGCATTGTAATTTTTGCCAAGAGCAGGAGGCTGCCTGGATCACTGGTATGGGCCCTGACTTGGCAAAAGGATGTGGACACTTTGTGCTTAACAGACATTGTCCTAGCAGCCAGGGAGAGCATGGTGGGTCAGTTCTGGGGATCTACCCAGCACTTCCTCTGCTGGAGCCAGGAGCTGTGCTGCACCTCGCACCAGCGAGGAGATGACAGCAGCCCTGGCACTTAGAGCTGTCACCACATTCAGGTCCCTAGCACAGGGACTTGGTGATTCCCAGAGCCCCACACATGGTGCAGCCTGTCCATATTTTGGCATGGGCCTGGAGTGGCTATGCTGATGATGGAGCCCCAGTCCTGCAGCAGCCAGCCTGCACCCTGACAGTGCTCTTTCACCATGCCTCCTACTCCAGCGCTTTCCTGGAGTGGTTGGTGGCTCCTGTCCACTGTATCTGCTGGTATGTGACTTTCCATGCCAAAGCCCATGGACTTGGCAAGCCACTGTGGACCAAGAGCAGGGAAATACATCTCTCTACCCAGGATGGCATCGCACAGCCCATCACCATCCGCAAACCGCTCCGTACCCCATAGCTGACATCTGCCCAGTGCCCCCGTTTGCCTCATCCTCTGAGCCCCACGCTGGAAGTGTCACACTGAGTTTGTCTTGTTCTGCACCAGCACAGATCCAATCAGAACAGGGTAAACCCCGCTACACACAACAAGCCACCTTGCCCAGCTTGACATGCCTGCCCCATGCCAGGAAAAATGTGCCTTTCCAGAGGATTTTCAATGTTTTAACTACTTGGTTTAGTACCTAACTAAACCAGGACAGGAATGTTGGGTCAGCAAACAAGGGTGGAGAGCCCCTTGGCCACTACACAGAGACTCTGGGCTGGCACAAGGATTTGTGTTGCTGCTGGTCGTCCTTGTCAGGTCATCCCTGCGCTTGGCGGCTGCCTCAGAGATTTGACACATCTCCCCCATTTAGCTCCATAAACCAGCTGGGATTGAATTTTTTGTTCTCAATCCTAAAAAGCCTGACCATGCCCTGCTGGCTGTGCTCCAGATGGCTCTCCTTTAGCTTCTCCTCCAGTTTCCAGGGTTGGTTTTCATCAAAGAAGGGCTGGCTATCAAAAGGAGGATTTATTTATAGGGTGTCAAATACCCTGTGTGGCACCACAGGTCGTTATACCCCATACCCAAGCGGCCCCGTGGCCACACACAGCTGTTCCACCCTTCATCCTGGCCAGGAACAAGCCAATTTCAACACCTTCCTAACATCTCCCCAGAGGGATCTATTTCCCAGGAGAAACATCAGTCATGGCACTAAATAAAACTCTTCCTGGCCTTGCTCTTCTCGGGGTACAAGGTGGCACATTGGACCCCAAATCCACACACCCACATCTCACCCAAAGTCTCCCTCCACACACTCAAAGCATTCTTCCTTGCATCCAGCACTCAGCAGCTAACCACAGCAAGAGATTTTTCCATTTCTCTGCTCTGCCACAATTTAGGAAGCGACACAGGTTTTTTTTCCTAAAAGCATTGTGGAAGTGCGTGCTTGGGGACCTGTGACACAGCTCAGGATACTTGTCCCCATTAACTTTGAGGAGCACAGCTGTCAGCTGCCCACAAAGACAGAAGCAGTGACTCGAGCACTGCCTACCGTGGCTGGCCTGGCCCTTGCACCCCCCAGAGGACCCATCAGCCTGGTTCAGTGTCAGCACTGAAGGAATGGGATCTTGACAGTCTTCCCCTCAGACGCTTTCCATATAAGGGCCCCCTCTTCCTTTAACCACCCCCCTCCACCCGAGGTCCAGCGCCTGCACAGGGGAGGAGTTGCTGGCATGCCTACTTACGTCTGTAGCTTTCTTCTCTGCCTGCTCTAACTTCTCCTGGGCCTCCTTGACAGACTCGGAGTACTTCTCCACCTCATCCTCAGTGCCCTTCAGTTTCTTCTGCAGGCCCTGCTGTTCCTCCTCCAGCTGTGGAAAGGACAAAGGAAGGGGTCAAGGGGGAAGGCCTCTTCAAGGCTGTCTTCAAGACTGTCTTCAAGGCTGGAAGTCTGAGGGGGATGGCCACCTATTGGGGTCACTGATTATCAGAGTTATTAATTATTAGTGAAATTAATTATCTATAGGCATCATTAATTGTCTGTTGGTGATGGATGAATGAGACTGCACATATAGAAGTTGATTTGGGGATAACTATTACCTGAGCCCCTGCTCCATGTCCCTTTTTATCACGCTCTTTGTGAAGCAGCACCTGCTGTTGCCCTTCAGCTGATCAGGATTCTCGCAACTTTTGCAACCCCATTTTTTAACTTTACATGCTCAGTTTCTCACAGTCTGTGGCTGCTTTCAGCCACCTATCACACATACCAGCATACATATCTCAAAGTAGTTTTCTACTTTGCTTTCTCACGCTCTCTGTCAAAACACGGAGTTCAAGGAACATGGAGTTTTTGTCCTAATCAGCTGGGCAGCTGGTGCAGCCAAGTTGACTTGTTCCCACAGCCATTCTCCTCTTGGGAGAACCCATCCTACTCCTGGGGACATGCAGGCTATGAGGGCACAGCAGGAGGACATGGACATGCTTCCTCTGTCAACCTTGGGACTACCCTGGGGGGCTTTTGCTGTAGAGCAGCCCCCAGCATCACTGGGCCAAGTGGGGGTAAGGAGGCAGTGGTCTCCTTCCCTGTGTAAGGGACTGGAGAGCTCCTGACTTGGGGACACAGCTCTGGGGGACACCAATCTTGTGTCTCCATCTCTGTGTGGTTGGGATGGGAATATGCAGTCCCCAGGCTTCTCCCTGGCACAGGAATGAAGAAGTGGCATCTGGATCTCCCACTAAGATAAGGCAAGTCTGGGAGGATCAACGTGAGGGCTCAGGGGAAACAGACTGAAGTGCTAGTGCCTGGAAACAGGCCCAAGGGGGCTGAGGCCCCTGGGAGGGGGTCCCAGTGGAGTAAAGTCTTGAAGGCTGGCAATCCCTAGAGCTGGGATCCACAAGCAGGACACCCAGTGGGGCAAGGTCCTCGGGGAAGAACATCCTTAGGGCAGGGGGATACTCCAGACTGGACAACCAGTGATCCTAGAGGGTGGAGGATCCATCCCCAGGCTGGACACCCAGTGGGATGGGGTCCCCAGACTGGGCATTCAGCGGGACAGGGTCTCCAGAACTGGACACCCCTAGGACACAGGATCGCCGGGGCTGAGCACCTCTAGAGTGGAGGGTCCCGAGGCAACACCAGAGAAGCCCGTGGGACACTCACCTGCTTGCAGCGATCCTCCGCCTGCTTCTTGTCAGCCTCCGCTTGCTCGGCGCGGTCGATGGCATTCTCCTTGTCCAGCTTCAGCATCTGCATCTTCTTCTTGATGGCCTCCATGGTGGCGGGGGGTCGGCGGCGGGGTGCGGGGCGGCAGCGAGACGAAGAGCACCGGGAGCGGCGGGAGCGGCGGGAGCNGGAGGGGCCGCGCTGTGCAGGGCCGGCCCCGGCACCTCCCCCGCCGCCCGCCAGCACCTTTTAGGGACAGGCTCGCCACTGGCCCTCGCACCGAGTAGGACGGGGGGGGGGCCGTCACCCCAGGCGGGCATCGCCACGACCCCGGCGCTGGGCATCCTCGGTCACTGGGCGGCACTGGGCGGCACTGGGCGATGGACACCCCTGGGCAACACTCTAGTGGTACCGCAGTGACACTAGGTGTGGGACACTATGCTAGGGGTACCCCAGTGGCACCGGACACGGGACATTCTGGGGCACAGAGGTGGGGTACCCTGGTGGCACTGGCTCCAGAGAGAGCTGTGCCCCGCTGGAGGACTGCACATGTCTGGCACCGCCCTAAGTAAACCACTTGCCCAGCTGCTGCAACCTGGGGCCTGAGGGACCTTGCTTGCTGGCACTGTTTGGGAACATGTCAGGGACTGGCATGGCATTTGGGAATATCGATGGCCGGGTACTGAAGTCTTGGGGAGACACTCGGGCTGTGTTGCCTGACTGAACTTGGGCAACCATGGGCTCTGATTGCGCTGAGAGACACGGTGGGGTGGCACCGTCCACATGGGGAAAGTCACCCAGGAGAGGAGTGGAGCCCTTGACATCTCCATCCAGGTAGTGGTGGAGAAGGAGGGCCCCAACTCTGTGTAGACTTTTTGGCACACACCTCCCCGCTGCCTTAGAACTTGGTGCCACCATCCCTGGCATCCACAGGGACACATGAGACATGCACAAACCATAGGATGGGTTTTTCAGGGTGACACAGACTGTCCCTGCCCCTCTTCGTCTTTCTGCTGTAACTAAACTGTATTCCACAGGCAAAAAAATGCAAACCCTTCAAATCCCAGCTCCTCCAAAAATAACCTGTACTTTAATAACCATCGTAAATGCTTCTGGCACATTCCCAGCTGCAGGGTGGGCTCTGGTCGGGGGGGCTGGAAGGAGCTGGTAGAGGGGCCACGGGAGTTGTGAGGCACGTGGGGAGGCTTGGATGGGATGGGGACATGAGGGGTGCATGGGCTCTCCCAGCCTCACTGCCCCTGGGCCACAGCCAGCTCTTGACTAACACAACTTTTTGGCACCAGTGCTCCAGAGAGGAATAAAAAGTTTTTGAGCTGGAGAAAGTTGCTTTTTATGAACCCCCAAGCCCAGGTTCTGGGGGGCATAGGAGAGATTGGAGCAGCCAGGGAATGAGGGGCTGCTTGCTCCATGGGGAAAGCAGAAAAGCCGCAGCTGGACTCTGGAGATTAGCTATTAGTACTGATGAATTAGGCACATATTTGGACAAGGAGAGTCTGTAACTGCCAGCATGCGGCTTCTGAGTGGGGGGGGGGAAGATTCGTCTCCCATCATTCCCAGGACAGAATAGTTGTTTTTCTGCGAGATGTTTCAGCCTAGAACAACGTCATGGGCTTGAACAACTTCACAGGCTTGAGTCGCTTCACAGGCTTGGTGCATGGGTGAGACAATGATGGACCTGGTGCAAGCAGCCAGGAAATTGCCCTGGAGCCAGCTACCCCACAGATGTGCCTCCAAAGGATGCTGTTTTTCCTTGCTGCCCCCTCTCCTTTTACTCCAGGTGTCACAGCCATATGTGATAGGCAGAGCTGAAACCATACAGGTGCTGAGGCCCATGAATCTGCAATCAAGCTCATCCTATGGAGTAACCTCTGGGACAAGAGGGTGCAGAGGGGTGTGGGTGCACACCCCTCTCATTGTTGCCCCATATCCTGGCTCCTACAATGAGTCCAATGCACTCAGTGTTTCACTCTAGAGTCTGACTTTACTCCCCAGGAAAGGTTTGTCCCAGGTGCAATCCACGCTGCAGCCTCTCACCCCATCCCTGGGCTCTCCAAGAGATAGGATGTGGCTTCCCTGCTCACTATCAACTTAACTGGATTTGGATCCCTGCAGAGGCTCTGGCACCTCATGACTGGGTCATCCCAGCTCCAAACTTCTGCGTATGCTTTGCCTGAACCTGCCTGCCAAAACAGCCCCCTGATCGATGAGTGAGATATAAAGGATGGGGGCCAGTCGCACCCCATGTCCCTGCCCTGGTGTTTGTGTCACTGCTCCTTGCTTGCACAAAGCTCGACGACATGGCAGTGGATGTGCTCGTAGCCCTGTGCTGGTGGTGCTGGAGCTGCCTTGCCCCCAAAAAGATGAGGTCAGGGCTGCTGCCTTGCCATGTCCCCTTCACTGTCCTTGCTGGCTGCTCAGAAGGGCCCCATGCCCAGCCTATACCTGGGTGAGAGTCTTGTGCTGGGTCAGGCCAGCGCAGATTGTCAGGGGACAGCTGGGAGGACTGGGATGCCTGCGAGAGCCACAAATCCACCTTGGAGCCTGGCCAGGGGTGAGTGTCTCAAGGGGAACAGCCCCTCCACACCCCCAGGGGACATGGCCACAAGGGGACAGGGGCCATTGGGTGGGATTTTGCAGGATGCTGCCCTTGCCACTGATGCTGCTTGTAGCTCACACTGCCCAGAACAGGTCCCAGAGGCAGGGGACACATGCCAACTTGCCCACATCACCACTGCACCCCACAGCATCCCTGCCTCCCCTGCCACCACTCAGGCCCCCCAAATCCCTGCTGAGTGACGGGGTGGGAACAGGTGGGGACACGTTGAGGCAGCTGCTGCCCGCACAGGTTGGCCCCGGGGGGCTATTTCGGGGCGTGAGCTCAGCACCAGCAGCCGGGAGGGCTCCGGACACATTCCCAGACCCACACCATGCCAAAGACTGCTACCTCCCCATCGATGGGCCACCAGTGACTGGGGGGTGGTGGTGTTCCCAGTCAGCACCCCTATAGCACCGTACCCAGGGGTACATTCATCTGGCAGCAGGAATAGGGCCAGAAAGCTCAGCTCTGTTCACACATACCCCCTACCCATCGCCTTCCCTGAAGCCCAAATCCCCCAGAAACAAAATCCCTGAGGCCCCCTCCTGTGGTGGTGGCCCCCCAGCAGCACCTGCGAGGCCGGCACATGGCTGGCAGCAGGGGTCTGGCCTGCCGGGTGCCTGGGGCTGGACATGCCTCAAATATTTTCCATGCTCTATAAGCACCCGTGGTACACTCCCCTTTGCCTTTGCCATGAGGGCAGGCGCCTGTGGCCCCCCTGTCCTTCCTTTCTCCTGGGGGTCCTGTTGATACCCAGTTGCCAACAATGCAGGAAAACCAGATTTTATTGATGAATGCATCTTTCCAAGGAGACATTGGCATCCCCCACCCCACCACGGGAGGCTTGGGGGGGAGCTGGTTTCCTTCAATGTTTAATATGGGATGCTTAAAGTATCAAAATAGTGAGAGAAGCCTCAGCAAGTGCAAAGGGTGAGGGATGGGGGGTCCCTGAGCCAAGGAGGGGTGGGATACTGGGCTACAGGACCCCGGCGAGAGCTGGGTGTTAGTTGGCAAGGCACGAGCTGGCGGGGAAATAAATGAACTTTGAAAGCTGCAGGCTCAATACTAGAGAAATGGAAAAGTTACAAAAATACTGTAGATCCTGGAAAACAATGCAGGCACTTGGGAGGAAGGCAGGAGAGCTGGCTGGGGCTGTGGGTGGGGGGAGGTCCACGGGAAGGCAAGGAACAGCTCTGGAGGTGAACTCATTGCATCGCCCCCATCCTGAGCAGAGACACTGTGGCTTCCAGCCCTGCTGCTCCCCAGAGGGGCCTAGGCTGAAGATGCTCAGGGGGGAGCCTCCATGCCTCCCAGGGAAACTGAGGAGGAAGCTTCAGCCAGCAATAAGGCATTGGAGGTGAAAGGCAGCTCCACGCGAGAGCTTAGCGAGGGACGATGCTGCTTCCTGCATGCCATCGTGCAGGAGAACACAAGCCACCCGCCTCTCCCCATCCCGCGTGGAGGAGAGAGAAGAAAGAAGCACGAGTGGGAATGATGAAGGCACAAGTAAATATCCCCTTTGCAGTGGAGAGCTCTGTGGGCCCAAACCCCGGGGGGTGGCAGGTGAGCCCTGAGCCAGTGCAGGCCCGGCTCCCACCCCCAACCGAGTCCCTCCGAGCATTCTGATTGTGCCTTGGGTGCGTGTGGGAAGGTGGGCTGGGCAGTGAAGCGGAGTTGCTGGTGCGGCACTGGCTTGGAGGGGCAGCTGGGTTAGTCCTGTTGTTCTGGGTGCAGACAGAGCTCTGGTCTAGCCCAGGCAGCCCTTCGCTTGAGGCGGGTCGTCTTAAATAGGAGCAGGCAGGCAGGCGGGCAGCAGTCTGTGCGGTGAGCAGCGGGAGGGCGTGCGGCTCAGTTCTGCTCCTCATCCCGCAGCTCCGAGGGCAGGAACTTGTACTGCTGCTGCCGGATCATCGCCAGCTTCTTCCGCGCCTCCTCCAGCTCCCGCTCCTTGCGCAGCATCTCCTCCTGGGCAGCGATGATCTGACGGGAGAGAGCCCTGGTGTCACAGCTGCCTCCCACAGGGATAGCCAGAGCCTCTGCCATGACAATGCCAACACCAGAACCAATTCTCTGGCTAACTCTTCCCTCCCATCACAACCACAGCCTCCCTAATAGCATGAGGGCTGTTGTCCTTGGAGTAGGAGCAAGGTACTCCGGGCATAAGGAAAACAGCACAGCTCCCATGGCTGAGACCCATGCGTCTTGTAGAGAATCTCAGCTGCACAGAGGCAGCACTGAAACCAGTGGTAGGTCATACCAGGTAGATCTTGCCTCAATGCTCTGCCTTTCACATGTGTCACAGACACTGAGGTAATGTGGGCACTACACAAAGGAGAAGCCAGAGTGTTACACTCCTGGGAGTGTGCACTATCACCCACTGTTACTCATGGCAGGACAAGGTGAAGCCACCTCGTTTAACTGACACTGGATGACATGGGTGTACCCAGAGCATTTTTGTGAGGCTCTCTGGAGATGTGACCCGTGCTGGTGAGTGGGACCCATGCTCCCAAGACAAGCACACACAGCTTGTGGTGGCATCCAGAGTGGCTCCTGCCCCACTGCAGCAGCTCCACTCCTCACCTGTGCAATTCCCCCAACCATCTTCTCCTTCACCACCACCGTTTCATCATGGTCCTGGAAAGCAGCTGCCTTCTGTGCTGCCTTCACCAGATTGTCCGACGCTCTCTTGACGGCATTGCCAGCAGCCTGCAGCAGGGAAGTGGGGAGTGTCAGCCTAAGTCACAGCCCCAGAGTACGACTGCTGCCCCGGGGTGCGAAGGAACCTCTGCCTCGGCCTGGGCCAGCAGGCAGGACAGGCAGCCAGGAGTGCTGGGAGCTGCAGGCAGGGATTCCTTTACATGGCTTGCTGCCTTGCCCGGGCAAGGCTCATGACCATTTCAGGCGCTGCTGCTCCCTGCCAAGCTCTGGCTCCTGTCTGAGCAGTGGGGCAGGGAATGGGAGGCAGCCCTGATGTCTCTTCCCAGCCCTTGGCCCCAGCAGCCCCATGTTAACCCTCAAATGCACGGGCATTAACCTCTTGTGTGCTATAGCCTATGACGATTAAAGGTGCTACAAAATATGCTCCTTAAACATTAACCTCTCAAACACCAGTGATGCAGCACCTCCAGGCATTCCTGT
The DNA here is from genome assembly GCA_013399895.1 of Serilophus lunatus. Lineage (NCBI taxonomy): Eukaryota > Metazoa > Chordata > Aves > Passeriformes > Eurylaimidae > Serilophus > Serilophus lunatus. The sequence goes on from VXBA01005611.1 coordinate 208,788, forward strand.
GCCAGTTCATCATCCCTGAATGCTGCCAGGCTAAGCAGCCCAGCATCACTCACACGCCTGGTACGCAGCTAGCAGCGATGTCCAAGTGACCTGGAGCCTGTGTTCCAATGAACTCCCCGCTGATGGCACACAGGCAGGGAGCATGAGCCCGGGAGAGCACCCACACTCCACTCCCATTCACCCCTCAAGCAACTGGGAGAAGGCAGCTGGGGATAGAGGGGCAAACTGGGACTCACCTGGAGCCGCTTCATGGCCTCCGAGTCATGGTCAGCCTTCACCTTGCAGGCCACCAGGAGCTGGGCTGTGGAGGCAGCCACCTGCTTGGCAGACGAGATGAGCTTCTCCTCACTGGCATGGCCCTGCACTGCGGCGTTGGCAGCTTCGCACAGGTTGTTGGTGGCAGCAGCCACCATGCGTGCCTGTGATAAGAGAGGTTGTCAGGAGGGGTACAGGAGCCCTAACTGGCCCCAAGGAGATTGTGGGGCATGGGATAGCGAGAACCAGCCTCCACGCCATGTCTCAGCAGGTGGCAGAGGGAACAAGAAGCATGGCTGCTTCTTCCACAGAGAAACACAAGGGCAAAGCATCCTCATCTTTGCAGCTGGAGCCAAGAGTAAGGTCCCTTCCCAAACCCTGAGCATAACCTTGATACTCACGGCTGAAATGAGACCCTGGGACCACTGTCCATCATCCACTGCATTGGCAGGGATGGCACCCACCTGTGAGGAAGGAGAGAAATGAGGCTCACTCACTCTGTGCACCTCTTGTCATGGGGCACGAATGTTACAAGCAGTCCTAGGAGAAGGGAGAACACACCACAGCCCTACGTTTCCTTATTTCTTCCCCTCTTATGGCCTTACTTTTCCTTGGGCCACTAATTCCCGCTGGGCTGCTGAAGCTGCCTTCACCAGGGCACTCGTGGCTGCAGCAATGGATTTGGCAGCTTCCAGAATCTGCTCCTCGAAGTTCAGGCTCTCGTCTGCTTGCTGTAGGCAAAAGAAGAGTGTGAGTACCAGGCAGGAGTGCTGGGACAGACGGAGCAGAGCAGGATGATGGCTGCAGGGGGCTGAGTGGGCACATGTAAAGCTGGATTAAGGTCTGTGGGGTGCAGCAGGGCGTGGGCTGCCTGAGGAAGGTCCAGCTGGGAATGTAGGAGGCAGTGGGAGTACAGGAAGAGGAACCAGCCGTCAGATGGGTCTTCAAACCTGGCTGAAGCACAGGCAGGAGGGCTCCAGCCTACACCAAGCTGAGCAGGGTCAGACAAGGCTCAGCACCACTACCTTGGGCTTGGCTCTTGGCTTCAGCTGCTCCAGCTTCTTGGCTGCAGCCTCAATGGCAGCTGCTGCCCCCAGCAGCTCATTCTCAGCGATGACAGTGGGGTCTTCAGGGTCAACCCACTCCGTCCCTAGGAACACCAAGAAGTGAGGCGGGTTACACCTGCATGCAGCCTTATTTCTGATTTGCCCTACCTCCTCCATCTGCTGCTGAGCCCTCCACTCTAATCCCAGCACTCAGTCCTGCCCCTCTGAGCGGGATCTTTTCTTACCTTTCATGGCCTCAGCTGCCTGGATCAGCTCAGTGACAGAGCTGGCCACGCGCTTGGAGTAGCCTGCCAGCTGCTGCTTCAGCTCATGAGTTGGCTTTTGCAGGATCTGTGGGGAAAGAGCAGATGTAAGCACCTGAAAAAGGGGGATTTGATAGGTCTGTGCACTCCCCAGGGAAGAATTGTGGGATCCCTCAGCCCCCTCCCACATCTGTACACATCAGGCACTGATTGAGATGCTTTCCCACATAATTCTGGCTATTCTCCTGCTGCCCCAGGATGTGATGAGCTTCCCCATGACCCTCCTGCAGCTTTTGGGACATCTTGCAGATAGAAGACACTCAGCACAAGCCTTCCTGCACTTAGCAGCTACCCACCTCCAAGATTTCTCCTCTGCAAATCTCTTCAAGTTCCAGAAGTATTTCCCTCCCCAGTTTTGGAAATTTTCTGCAAACACCAGCCTGGAGCCACATCCAAGCCCAGGAGGGCTAGCCCCGTTAGGACAAGGTGGCAGGCAGTGCCCTAAGGGTCCACTAGGGTCGGGGTACACATGCACACACCACAGCACACGTGCACACACACACACACAGGGTCTGTACACACAAGCAGAGCTCACTGCTGGCCCAACTCACACTGCCCAGGCAGCAGCTGCCCATCAGCAAGACCAGGTGTGAGTACACACACAAACAACACATGGACCCGAGGTCCCTGTGGATACACATCAAGTGCCACCCCAGCACTGGGCTGGGCACACAGACACGCTGTGAGCAAGGCTCATGCTGAGGTTAGAGACCAGCAGGCATCCCAACATTGCCTTACTCACCGGCTGACAGGGAGAGAGGGAGAAGAGAGAAAAGAAAGCAGTGAACATCCCAGTCAGGACACACAGGTGCTGGGGACTGGGGCATGGGGAGGGTAGGGGAAAGTAGGTGCTTTTCAGTGAAGGGCAGCCAAAAGGAGAGGTGGGAACAGAAGATCAGAGATCTTGGCTGGGGAGCTGTGCTGCTATCATCAGCTCTTTAGCCTCACAGGGCTGGGTGAGACAGGGCATGCGGATGAGGCTCCCACAGCCAGAGGAGCCACCTACACTCAGAGAAGCCAGGGAGCCACTCTCCTCCTCACCCCTTTACACCTTATTTCTCCCCATGCTGAATTGCTTCACTGCAGTTTTCAGCTACTGGATTTCTCTACTTTTGGAGGGAAAGACCTATTGTTACCAAATATCAGGTCCCCATGGAGGTTTAAATTCCTTCCCCACCCCAGTGAAATATGCAGGCTTCCCCACTCCTCTGCCGGGAGCCACGCTTTCCAGCCCGAGTCCAATAATCCTCATTCTTGAACCCTAACTGTGCTTATTCAGGCTCCACAGAAGGCACTGGTTCCCTTGGGGACACAGTGTACAGCAATGAACTTGCTCCTGCTGGGGAATAAGGCAGCACCCTGTCTGCAATCTCCCATCGCGTTCCCCTAGATCCTTCCTGCTTGAGGCTGTCCAAGGACTGGCTGCCCTCTGATAAATGGGACCCATGAGCTTCATTCCTGCCTTTACAGACAAGAGTGCTGTGGAGGCTTGTGGGAGCCATGGCTTTATCCTGGACTTGTGTGGGGCCATCCCAGCAGAGTCATCAGAACTGCACATTGCTCAGAGTGCAATAGCACACAGGTCTGCTCTCATAAGCACATCCAGCCTAAATGCCACACTATTAAGTCTGCTGTCTGCTCTGATAACATGTTTAAAACAGCTAAATGGTCTCTGTCTGAAGCTGGACACACTGGGGGCTACAAGCTTACGAAGATGCACCTTCAGTGAACATTTGAAGTGATGTACCAATGTACGATATTCAAAACATTGCACACCAGCTGGATGGTAACACCCAAAATACAGGGGAATGGTGTGTTCCTGCAAGTAGGTTGACCTCAGGCCTCATCATCTGTTAACAACAGGTCAGCCAGAGAATTTCTACTTGGCACTCCAGCCTTGGCTGCCATGATTAACATGTGCCATAAAGCATCCTCCAGACAGACATTTGATCTCGATGCAGGGCATGGAAAACTCACTGCTCCCCTTGGAACTGTACCCCAGAGGTTACCTCTCTTGAATAAAACTACCCTTTGACTTCTTCTCTGCTTGGCTTCAATTTCTAGCCATCAATTCCTGCACACTTCCTCTTTCTGCTGCTAGTGCTGGTTATCCTCTGCCTAGACAGGCTTTCCCTGCAGGAAACCAGAATCTGGCCTTCGTCACCTTGTATCTGGTGCTTCTGGACAGCAGACTCCCACTAACCAGCTCAGTGAAACCTTGACACAAAGCCGAATCACCCTCAGCCTATGTCCCGAATCCGGTTTGAGGGACCTGAGAGCTCCATGGGCTCGGTATGCATATCCCCACAGTGCCTCTGACTCCACTTCTGCCATTTTGCCAAGAATACAAACTGCTGGAAGGATTTCAATGGATCTTTTCTGCCTTTGATTTTTGCTAGAGTCATAATTTTCTTCTTGTTAATTAATCTTGCAGTTGAAGTCCTTGGGAGGACTCAGTCAGAAGAAGACTAGATCCAAACAGTGCAGTGGGTGCTTGCAGCCATAATCTCTGCTATTGCAGGCACAGCCCGTGAACCACATGTGCCCATCTTCCACACATGCCCCATCTCCCACACTGCTGTGACCTTAACAAGCTTTGTTTTCCCACTGCCTGAAATCTTTTACTCCCACCACTTTTACTGGAAGCTGCATTTTTACAGGATTTTGCTACTATGTTGTTGAATTTCCAGTCTCCATCTGTTTATGGCCAGTTAATCTCCATCTGTTGTTAGACAAATACCTTTCTTCAGAGCCTGTTGAGCTCTCTGACATCTGCTTCCATGGCAGGGGCTCAGCCACATGCTGTGCCGGCATAGGCAGTGAAAGGGGCGGCGCAAAGACCTCAGTGGGAGGAGGTGAAGAGCCCAGAGGACTTAGGGATTTGGGGAACACCCAGGTATCCACGGTCAGCCTCTGTCTACCCTGGCAACTGGTGTAGGGACACTCACCACCAGCACATGCTCCAGCAGCTCCAGGTAGCCATCGGCACACTCCTTGCCAAAGCGCAGCGCCCGCTGCCGTACGTCCCCGCTCACCTCTGGGTGGTAGGCCGCTTCCTGAAACCCAGAGACAGGGAAATTCCAACTCACATCCAGCACCATCCCTGCCAGCACTCAGAGACACCCACAAATCCGCGCTAGACCCACATGGCCTTCCCTCCCCACCTTGCAGGCGCGCAGCATGTCCGCAATGGCACGGCGGCTCAGGTTGGCCGTGGCGATGACATCCTCCTGCCGACAGGAGTTGCCAGCGGCCACTGCTTTGGCTGTGGCCATTGTGATGCCTTTCGTCATTCGGATGAAGTCCTCTGGGGTGGAGACTTTGGCAGGAGGCACGGGGGAGGAGAAGACCTGTGAGGGAGAAGCAAGGGTGAGGCACAGGGCAGCAGTAGAGTGGGGTGGCAGCTGCAGCACCGTGGCTGCTACTCACTGCCAGCTCTTGGCGTATGTGCTCTATTGTGGCCTCCAGAGCCCGTGTCCCCTTTGTGGCCTCGTCTTCAACAGCCTTCACTGTCTTCAGCAAGGAAGTGACATTTGTGACCATCACCTGTGGAAGGAAAAAGAGGAACAAGTGAATTCCCCACACACGCTCTGGTCTACTTGCTGCCACCCATCCCTCCCTTGTGGTTTGGTCCAAAATGGCTCTGTCCCCATACTCCACTCACACTGCCTCATCTTGTTCTCCCATTAATGTCTGTTCTGTATGTTTGTGTTCGACCTCTTATGTGCTCTTTCTTCCCCTTTTACCCCCTAGCTGTGCTCCTGCCCCTAGACAGGCCAAAACCTCCCCCTGCTCTTTCTCCAGCTCCCCTACCTGAGCCTCTTCTTCCTATGACACCTAGTACAAACCTTGGCAGAGTTCTTCAGCTGGTAGACGGCAGGGTCATCTCCAGCTTTGCCAGCAGCTGCCTTGGTGGCACCAATCAGGTCTCCAAGTGCCTTAGCCACATCCTTCACAGCATTGATCAGGACAACCTGGGGACAGCAGGACCAGGGGAATGGCTTAGCTACAGTCACACTCAGACTGAGGTTGGTGTGGCCCAGCAGTGAGAGATCTGGGCACCACAGGGCACACAGGAGTTCAGCTCAGCCAGCATCACCCGATGCCCAGCCCACCCTCTCCACACAGGATCCAGCCCACAACACAAGGGATCCAGCCCAGACCACCACATGACACCTGCAATGCTCAAGCAAGCAGCCCCTGCTCAGCCCACAAACCCCATCCCACCTGAGTTTCTGGGTCTTCAGATCCCAGGCTGGCAGCACCCAGCTTCACCACCTCTGCCAGGCGGGTGATGGTGGTCACAGAGGACTGGGCAGCCTGGGCTAGTTTCTCCTGGCTGGCTGTGGCATTCTGCACTAACACCTTGGTGTCCTCCACGAGTGCCTTGGCTGTCTTCAAGATGCCCTCCCTAGGGAGAAAAAGGGAGTCAGGGAGAAGACAGCCTTCTACTGCACACCTGGTCCTTGGGGTACAGAGAGACAGTAGGTCCTGCTTTTTGTGTGTACAAGCTGGAAGGGAAACAGAGCCAGTGTGACCTGAACTTGGAGCTATCCTTGGGGGCTGGTCCACAGCTTAAAGACAGGAAAGCATGTGACAGAGCCTGAGAGGGGGCTCTTTGGCTAAGCAGAGGCTGAGGCCCTAGGGTACCTGTGGTCCGCAAAGGTCTCCGAGTTCTCTCGGTTGAGGGTTCCTGCTGTAGCAAACATGATGGTGGTGTCCAGGTCAGCAATGATGCCAGAGACAGCACTGGCTGCTGTGATGCAGGCTTGTGTCCCACGGTTCCCAGCCTGAAGAGCTGCCAGCACATGAGACACCTGTGGGGTATGAGTAGAGTGACTGGGGGAGCAGAGCAGGCTCAGGGAACCCTCACTGCACACACCTCGAAACACCTCCCAAGACAGACCTGCTCCCTACCAGGGAGAAGAACTCAGAATTGTTTGATCTGGACACCTCTCTTCAAGTTATTTATTTTTACCTTGCATCTATCAATGTTTGGTGGTCTAGGAGATACTAGACTCAGTTTTCATGAGCATAAAAGTCACAACTTGTTCTTTCTTTAGCTGTTAAACTCAATTTCTGTACTTGGGCAACCACTCCTTGAAGAACAAGCTTCCTAATGGAAAACAACTGTGGGAAGGAAGGACTTGTAGGAGATCCTGAGGGTCCAGGTATGTGCCAGGCATGACAGACAAATGTTTGCCTCACTTTTGTGATTTTGCTTACAAGCAGTGCTATTCTAGCTTGTCAACGAGAGTTTTTAAGTTTAGTTTTCAAGTTCAGTTTTTCATGTGTTATTAAGAAGTGTGCTCTTTAGATTGACTGATAAGACAGGATGCACAAGCTGCAAGCTTGGCTGGAGATGCAGCAAAAGGTCTGTCCAACATTCAAAGAGCTGATTTGGAGAGCTCTGGGCTGTCACCAGTAGGCAGATCAGACTGCCCTGTCAGGCTGCCACCTGCATGTCAGCAGCACCTGGGACACCTCACCCATCACAAGCACCAGCTGCTGTTACTGTGCCTGGAGAGAGGGATCCATCCTTCACTCCATCAGCTGGGTAGGGTGAGCATGGCTGAGAGCCTTAAGAACCCAAGAGGACCACAGGAGAACATGGCGTGGTGGTTCCAAGGCACATGGCTCAACCCAGCATTCCTCCCACCTCACCATGCTGAAGGACCACCTACCTTCTCAGAAACCTTGCGTGCACTCTCTATCAGCTCCTTCTTGGTGTAGGCATCGCTGGGGCTGCACTGCAGGGCTCCAGCCTTGGTGACCAGGGCGGCACAGCCATGACCCAGCTCCTGGACCCGGCGCTTGATGTGTGAGCCGATCTGGAGAGGAATGTGTGCATGACAGAGTCAGCAGGGAACTAAGTCCTGCATCTGTGATATCCGCTGGGAAATACCAGTCACCCAGCTCCTCTTTCTCAATCCTCCCACTCACAAGGGGGAGAAAGGAAGCACGGCTTTGCTCCATGTTTCTACACCATGTTTCAGGGGAGGTGTGAATGCTGCCTGCCTCAGCTCCAATGGGACATTCAAGTGTCCCTGCCCTCTGTTCTCGTGCCTCAGCAGCTCCTGCTCTGCCTCACAGCACACTCAAGCACCCCCCCACTGCTCGCACCTCCTCATTCTCAGCAGTAAGGGCAGCTGGCTTGGCCTCTTGTGCCAGCTGCCCATAGTCATTGGTGAGTTGGTTGGCCAGTGTGCCCAGCTCATCCGGGTTGGTGGTGGATTTGGTGACCTGTTGGTAGAAGAAAACCAAGAGTTGAACAGGGTAAGAGGGGCAGTCACCTGTCTGGGTGGCAGGCAGCGAATTCTGCAGTGACAGGCTCGTTTGCACCCACCATTTCCTGCACAGTCACTGCGATGGCCTTTGCTGTCTTCACCATTGTGGTCTGGTAGTCCACAAATGTGCCCTCTGGCTCACCCATGGGCCCCTCGTCCAGCTGCAAGACACCATCAAGACACTCTGACTCCAGCTCTGGCTCATGTGGTCTTTACCTTGTAGAGTATGGCTCTGACTCTTCTTCTCTCCCACACCCAGCCTTGGCCATGTCCTCTGCACACTCCCCTCACCTGGTTGATGGCTTGGGTAATGGAGTCCACCATGCCTCCCACAACACCTGCAGCACTGGCTGCTTCATTCAGGGTGGTGGTCAGGTCCTCCACTGCTTCCTTCATCATCTGCACAGCCTCTTCCAGAGCCTCTTGGGTGTGGGCAGCTTGCTGAAAGGATAAGCCAGAGTGAGAGGAAGACAGGCAGCATCTCTCCTCCTGACAAAGGTGCTGCACACTCACCCAGGGGTTTCCATGTCTAGCACACACTTGGGCACCATGCACCTGCAAAGGGGGGCATACTACTGACACATGTCTCTCCTGCTCACCTTGGGGTTCCCACCAGCTTCTTTGGCTGTGTACAGCATCTGCAAGGCGGATTCAGCCAGTGTTTTGGTCTGGTCCAGGAGGTTCATCTGCTGCTGGTGGTTGGGTGTTTTGGAAGCAGCACCAATAGCTGCCATGATGAGCGGCTCAAAATACTGAGCCATCTGAGACACCTAGGGAACAGAAGCATCAGCATCAGCAATTTCCAGCCTCAGCTGCCTTGTACCTCTCCTCCCCGTGTACCAAGTGCCTCACAGCAGCTCCAAACCGTTACCTTGTGGCCCAGCTGCGAGGCCTCAGCCCGTGCTGCACCAGCCACGGGCTCAATCAGGTTGCTGATCTCCTGGACAGCTGTGATCATTTGGTTGTGCAAAGCCTGTGCAAAGAGAGGGTGTTGTGTGAGGCTGCAGTAGGGCCGGGGTTCCCACATGCTCCTGAAAGCTGTGGGAAGGATGCCCACCCTCTCAGACTTGCCACAGCATGTCCCTCACCCACCTCCTGGGAGATATCTTCTCGAGGGGCCAGCTGCTGGCTGATGGCAGCAAGGGAGGCCTGGTCCACCTCCCGCATGCATCTGTTCAGGACGTCAATGGCCTCATCACACTCCCGCTGTCCTGGAGCTTTGTCCCTGTGCGACAGATGGATCAGCCAAGTACTGGCAGGTACTAAACTATCCCTTCACCCCCAGCCTCAGCTGGTGCCAGTGAGGGGCAGGAGCACTCTCCTGGGCTTTGGGGCAACCCAGTGTGGTAAGAGTCTGGGCACACCAGCACATGTTGACATCAACCCATGTGAGAAGAGGAGGAGCAGCTCCCAGGCAGGACAAAAGGGACACCATCTTCCACCTCATCTCTTGCCTCCTCCCACCAGCAGTGGCCAAGGAGATGATGAGCCAGAACACCTCCAAGAATGCTTGCTCAGAGCAAGGGTACCAGCCAGCAGCAACAGAGCCACAGCCACAGAAGCCAGATTCTGCTCACCTCATGTTGGTGATCAGCTTCTTGATGGAGTCTGAGACAGTGCGTGAGTGTCCAGCCAGCACTGACCACTGCGGCGGGTCCTTGGGGTTGACAGCCAGAGAACGGGCAGTCTGGATGAGGCCAGCAGAGCTCTCCAGCATGGTCTTGGCTGAAGAGACAATGGGCTCCATGGCTCTGCGTCCCTGCACAGGGAGACAACAGGCTGGTGAGGTAAGGGACTGTGCACTGGAAGTTTCCCATCACCCTTACCCTTGAAGCAGCTCCTTGAACGCCAAGGCTTGCTGACACTTTCCCATCACACCCTGCGCCAGCCCTACACTGGGACTCCATCCCAAGCTTGGGGAAAGCACAGCTCCTCTCCACTCTACAGCAGGCCCTGTTACAGCCAGGTCATATCCTCCCTTTCCCTGCAGCATCCCACCTCTGGGCTGATCTGGGCAGGAACGGTGGCAAACTCTGGGTTGGAGGCGAAGGCTGTCAGGTTATCCACAGCCTCTATAAGAGGGGCAGTGGCAGCACGGCATCGCTCCCGGTTCTCGTGGTTAAACTCGCCATCCAAAGCCTGATGTGGAGAGACCAGAGCAGTTATCCAATCCCCAGCATGCCTCAAAACCCATCTCCACCGCAGTGCCTCAGAAGGGAAACCACACCTTGATGGTCTTCACCAGGTTGGCCGTGCTGTTGGCCACCTCCTTGGCCGACTGGACAAACTGGCGCTTGGCCACGGGGTTGGCAGTGCGGGAGGAGGCCAGGCGGCACGTGTTGCACAGGGCTGAGGTGTGTTTTGCTACGATGGTGGCTGCTGACAACACCTGTGGGGGAAAGCAGAGTAAGGCAGGATGCACCGCGACCACCTATCGCCACAGCTCTCCCTTCCCACCCACCCTATGTGGGGCACGAGTGACCACAGGGGGCCCTCCTGGGACACAGGAAGGATCACCAAGGTGCCGTATGGCCATGGAGTCTCACATCTGGACCGTCATCATTGCACCAAAGCTAATACCTAGTTCCCAGAGCAGCTGATGGGGCCTGATAAGACATCAGCCATCATCTTGGCCAATTCTTGGGATGTAGCTCTTCCAACTAGCCTTCCTAGGCTACTTCCAACTTCTTTTTATGCAAGAAAATGGCCATAATGGTGGCTCACTCCACACTTACCTGGGACTGGGTGCAGGCAGGGTCCACCAGGTTCTGGCAGGCCATCTGGATGGCTTGGTTAGCTCTGGCAAACTGAGTGGGGTCTACCAAGCCCTGCTGTCCTGCCTGGCTGTTGGGGTCCGAGACACCCACAAGGTAGGCAGCCTAGAAGCAGGGGAGAGGTGGTGTGAGAGGGCCTGCACATAGCAGAGAGGTTCAGAGCAGGCACAGGCACAGGAGCCTGGCAGCACTGTCCCATGGGGACAGGCTTGGAAATGCAGAGGTGGGATGCACAGGCACCTGTGCCTGGGGTAATGCTCAGGGCTGGGACCAAGTGTGTCTCACCTGAGCAGCTGCCTCTGTGAGACCACAGAGAGCTTTGGAGGCGGCACTGATGGAGTCCCCAAACTCGGGCAGTTTGCTGTTCTTGGCATTCTGGGAGATGCCAGCCATGGACTCACCCAGCACCTGCAGGACACATCACACACTGGTTACGGAGACCATCTCCTGCTCCCAGGATCAGAGCTCACTGCCCTTCATCATTGGAGAAGGAACCACTTTTCCCTTTGCCCAAAGGCATCCTTCCCAAACCTCCACTCCTGTATCAGAGCTCACCTTGGAGTTCTCCATGACGCTGTCAAGGCAGTTGAAGTAGGACATGTCATTAACAGTCTGGGTGGGGTTCTCCAATAGCTCCTTCACCGTCTGCAGAGACAAAGGTATCACATACAGAGAAAAGTTCTGTATCCTCCATTTGCACCTCTTATTCACTCTCTCCCGACCCTTGCAGCGGGGCATAGTTCCGCCCTCCCCATCATTTCAAGCCCTCCACTGCTTGGTCAAGATGTAGCTTCTCACCTCCAGCTCCCGCAGGGCATTATCACACTCCTTCTGGCCCGGGGCCTGCTGGGTGCACATGGTGATCAGCTGATTAATGCTGTCGGTCACAGCCCTGCCAGGGACACAGAAAAAAGATCCATGCATGAATGTCTGTCCCACCATTCAAGGCCCTCTGCTATGGGAGCAGCTCTTAGGGAGTGGTTCCTCCTACCGTGCTGCTGCTGCCAGCTGATTCTTGAGGTTGGGGGCAGCAGGGTCGGCAGAGAGAGCCTTTGCAGCCAGCAGCAGCTTGCTGGAGGACATGGAGATGCTTTTCAAGTTCGACACCACCTGTGCCTGGTCTTCCTTATTCTGCAGGGAGCCAAGAAGAGTTACCTGCAGTAAGTTTCTGAAGTCCACACCCACTCAGCATCTTCTCTGGTGATTTTCAAGCTGAGCAGGTTCCCTTCATCCAACTTGTCCACCAACAGCAAGGATATAGCAGCAATTCTCACTGAACGAACCCAAGCCACCTTCTCCTTGTTGCTATGGTTTTGCACTCCAGACCCCATTTCACTGGCTGCACTGGCAACAGCCACCCTAACCACCACTGCCACCCTGCCTATCATCGGCCACCTTTTCAGACATCCCAAACCTTTCACAGTACCCAGGACGCCCAAACAGGTATTTGCTCTCACCGGGGACTGGCTGGCCATCTCCACTCCTGCCTGCAGGAACTCATTGAAGTCCTGCCCAAATTTGCCAGAGGACTTGGCCAGGTCTTGAGGGGTGCCACGCGATGCCTGCACCAGCTCGTTGGCAGACTGGTTGAGCCCTGCAGCTGCCCGGTTCAGCTGGCTCTGTGCCTCCTGGAAGCTCTTGGTGCTGGGAGGAAACTGCAAGGAGGTAGAGGGGTTAGAAGAGACAGCAAGGTGAAAGGAGATGGAGGATGAAGATCTGGCACATGCTTGGGGATATGGCAGAGGAATCTGATGCAGTTGGATTGGCTTGCATCCCAAGAAGACTTCCCTCTTCCCCACCCACCCTGGCTCAGCTCACCGAATCTGCGAGCAGCCTCTTGCTGGCCTCTCCCACCATCCGGATGGCAGCATCCACATCTCGCTGCCCTGGCAGGCAGTTAACACAGCGGTTCAGGGCCTGGGACACTGCCTTGGCCACCTGCAGAGAAGCAAAGAGCGGTCACCATCTCCTGGCCAGCCCCATTCCCTTCCCGCAGCCTGATGTGGCATACTGGGGTTCCATTCTCCCCACCTGGGCCAGGCGCTGCTGGCTCTCCGGGTCACCAGGTTTGGCCACTGCTTTCCGCGCCTCCTCGATGAGGTTGTTGGCTTTATCCATGACATCGCTGGCACACTCCAGCATGGCATTCTGTGCCTGTGGGTCGGGGGTGTTGGCAGCCACACCACGGGCAGCCTGGCTGAGAGAGCGCAGGGCCTGGGCCACTTCCCGGGCAGCGATTCCTGTGAGGATGGAAAGGTCAGTGCCTGTTGGCTCAGTGTTTCCTCTCCCCACCTTGCTGAAGTGGCCCATACCTGTGTAGTTCTCGTTGCCCTGGGCCACCTCTCCCAAGAGGTGAGCAATGGCAGAGCTGACAGCTTTGGTGCTGTTGCCCAGATCCTGGGCACACTTCTCCATCTGCAGGGGGATGCATTGGGACATGTTGGTGAGCTGCATCTTTTGGCAACTCCCCTGCCTCAGAGTCCACCTAGCACCACATTAAGCTGCTTTTCCCTGCGCCCTCACCGTCTCTCCTGGCAGAGGCTTGAGCTTGCCATCACGGGCAGCTGCCTTGGCTTCCTGCAAGTCCCGCTCCAGGCTCTGCACTAGACCCAGTGCAGAGTCAATCTCCAGGGGTCCACATGCCTCCTGAGCCTGTGATGGGGCAGAAGGGAAGATGAGCAGGTGACTGCTGAGCCCACTCTGGCTGCAGCAGAGACCATGACCTGCCACGAGGCTGTCCCTACTGTTCTCCTCTGCTCTACACAGCCAGGATCCTGCTGCAGGAGGGGATCCAGCCGCTCACCTTCTGGGCGGCTGTGCGGAGCTCAGCCAGAGCCGCGGCCAAGTTCTTGGCACACTGGCTGAGCTGCATCGCTGAGGCTTGGTCTGTGATGGTGGGGACAGTGGCCTTGGCTGCAGCGACCATCTTCCCACCAGGCTGTTGGGCCAAAACAAAAAGCAGTGAGAAGGGGATGAACATGCAACATCTCACTTGTTTGTGTGCAGAAGGTCTCCCAGTATCTTAGGAGGGGCAGGCATGGTAGGAAAGCTGTAATGACAGAGCTGGCATGGGAGACTCTGCACACTACAGTACCTGAAGGAAGTTCTGGCTGGCAGCAATGAGAGCCAGCTGGGCGCTGGGGCTGTCTGGCTGGGACTGACTTCCTCGCACACCTTGCACCAGCATCGGGATCTGCTCCGCCACCACCTGCCAGAAAAAAGGGTCACTGGAGAGGCTCAGTCAGAAGAAGATGGATACAGCCCAGAACCAGCAACTGAAAGATCAGCTCCTGGAGGACCTGAGTAAGGAACCCAAGGTCTTGTCTGCCCACTGTGCATGGGCACAATGCCCCAGAATGGCTGACAGGGAATGGGATGGGGAGAACAAGCACAAGATGTGACAGAATCAGGGCCAGGCCCTTACCTTGCAGCTCTGCACCAGCTGCTGCTGAGCAGCAGGGTTCTTGTTGGAGGAGGAGGCGTGCTGTGCTGCAGCAATGGTCTGGGTGGCAGAGGCGGCAGCCTGCTTGGCAGCATGCTGGCAGAGGGAGGCACAAGTTAACACTGGCAGCAGGGCAGTCTGTCTCAAGCTCCCTCAACAAACACCAGTACCTAGTTCCCCTAAACAACTTCTTCTGTGACACCAGAGCATCCCCAGTACCCTTGATGTCCAGCGCCCCAAAGAAACATGGTGTACACAAGGGAAGGGAGGTTTCTGTGTGATGCAACACAAGACACCATACATGAAAAGGACTTTATCCCTCTGGGAAGTGCAGGAATGTGGGGGCTCTTGATCAGGTCTTGCTCACTGACTGTGCCTGTTTGCCCTCTGCAGACCCTTGCTCAGCATCTCACCTCCAGCTTGTGCACGAGTTTCTTCTTGATGGCGTTCTGGGCTGCGGCATTGGTCGCCATGCGGAGCCCCTCTGCTGCCTCGCGCAACCGCTGCTGCTGCTCCTCACTGTCCGGGTGGGCTGCAGCTCCCTGGAGAGCAGAAAACCCATCACACCTTGCAGGGGCCACAGAGTCAGTCCCCTGTCCTCCTGAAGCAGAACCTGTGCTCTACCTGACACCAGGGTGTCTCCCACAAGGCAGTCCAGCTGCTTTGAGTGCTAAAAACCTAAAGCCTCTCTAGGAGAGCCTAGCAGCAGGAGAAGTTCACAGCTCTTCTGCTACCACTCACCGCTACGGGATGAGCCCACTCTACTGTACAGGTCCCTTACTCTGGGAACTGCTGCTCCACCCCAGGGGCTGCTCGTCCCAACAATGTTGGACAGGGCAGGGGGCCAAAGCCAGCATCCATTCTCCCCATGCACTGACCTTTGCAGCCTCCACCATCTTGGCAGTAGCATCAGCCAGGATCTTGGCTGCACTCAGAAGCTTGCGTGAATTCTCCAGATCAGTCTCTCCCTCAGCATCAGCTTTGATGGCATTGACAAGGTCAGAGGTGGCCTGGGCAAGAATACGAGCCTGACGCACCATCTCCCCTGGAACAGAATGGAAACATGGCCCGTTAGCAAGACCCAAGTAATCCTCAATACCTCACCATCCACCGGTGGTCTTTTGTGGGTGACATTGTCTGCTCTCACCTGCATCGCCCATGGAGCTGAATATGTTCTCGGTGACGTTGAGGATGGTGTCAGTGGCCTGGTCGTAGCGCCCAATGGGTTGCCCGCCCAAGGCATGCTGCTTGATGTGCTGCAGCAAGTCATTGAGGGCCTGGGTGACAGCTGTGGCTGCCACCCCCACTTGCTTCAGAAGCTGGTCATCACTGGTGGCTGCTTTGGAGGCCTCCACACAGCCCTCAGCTGACTTGGCCACCAACTTGCCCGCCTCGATCAGTTGCTCCTGGCAGACCGGGGAGCTGATTGTGGGAGCCACAACCTGGAAGGGAGGAAAAAGCTTGGGCAGCAAGTATCGTGGGCTACTTGCAGGGGCTATGCAGGGACAGCTACCCTAAACTATTGCACCTCCAAAGAGGATACTCATTGTTTGGGCACAGTGTAGGGGCCCCAGCCTACGGGGGCCCCTACCCTCCATTGGTAGGCAGCCCAAGCTTCCTGCGGCAGACTCTCCATGTCCTGCCTTAGGACATGTAGTTCTGGCACACCTAGGACCATACTGTGAAGCTGCCCACCAACCAGGTGGAGCTTGCAGCCCCCCTGAGGCAAGGGTTAACCTTACTGCTTACCTTGGTGCAGGCCACCAGCTGGGAGGTGGAGAGGGCGCACTGGGTGGCTGCAGCGATCACCTGTGTCTGCAGCGTTGCATCTTCTGTTTTCTGAGCCACATTCTTGGCTTTGAGCACCAGCGTAGCAGCAGCGCTGGCCACTGCCTTTGCCAGCTGCATAAGCATGTCCTGGGAGGGGACAGAAAGAGTCAGAGAGGCACCCATGGCAGTGGGAACGGCCACAGCTGTCTGTATGGATCTCGTGAAATATTCAGAGAGGAAATGTGAGCTCTCGGGGGCCTTTCATCCACTCTGTCCCAGGACTAGCAGCACTGAATACTTCGAATGGCTGGCAACACCTTAACCCCATCTCTTCTGTGTGCTACAGCTCACAGTGAGGCTGTAGCCTGGTGCTGAGCTGCAGCCTACCATAAACACCACTCACAGCACCTCGGGCAATGTTCAGCATCACTCCAACACTCACTCCCCAGGCAATCACCCATCCCTGATTGTACCACTGGCACTGCCTGGATTTGCATGGGGTTTGCAAACATTTGAACACAGCAAAAAAATGACAAACCCTTCCAGGCAAATGGCAGGCACAAGGCAGCACTGGGGGCAGCTGCCAGTCTATGGGATCATCCCACCAGCAAGAGGTGAGCAGCAAATTCTTCCACACTAGCCACCTGCACTGTAGGCATGCCAGGTATTTTCTGTTCTACCTTATTCGATCATGGCCTACATCTCTGCTGCTATTCCCAGGGCTAAAGCAGAGGTATGACAAGGGAACCAACCTCCTCTACCTCAGGCGGAAGGAGAGCCATGGAGCCACCTTGCCAGCACATAACAGGCAATCAGCACATGGAAAACTGCTTTCCTGCAGGGCACCAGACATGACAGCACACTGCAGCCCTCAGGATTAGCCCCTGTGGAACGTTTTCCATGAAAACTGGCACCACCAGTGCTAAACAGCAAATGCCTGGGGCAAAGGCAGGGCAGGGCTCTCTGCCTGCTGCATCTGCCACCCTCCTGCCATGCGGGTGCTCACAGAGAGTGGCCCTGCACCCCATGACAGGTAAACATCCAGCCACCAAACCAGGAGTGTCACAGCATCCCCTTGCCTCCCACTGCAATCCACCACCTTTTGCGGCAACAGGAGGAAAGGACTAAGAGTGCATGCACCCATTTTCAGAGTCCCCATCCAAGCTCAAGGAGGGAAGTAGATACACTCGGGTCTGCCAGCTGTGGGGCAAAACATACTGCTGCATGACTGCAAATTGTCTTCCGGGTCCTAAATCTGTCCCTTGGGGACGCTCTGTCCTGGGAATGCTGCCCAGCCAAGCACGGCTTCCTGCCCTGCTGCTAGCTTTTCTGCTTCCCTCAAGTATCTGTCAAGGCCTTTCTGCTCATGTCGAGGCTGTATGGCTGCCATGAACAGAAATCCCTTCTTTCTGTGGACTATACTATGGCTAGATCCTCCTCCCCAACACGGTGTGCTAACCTCACTTATGCTGGAAGAAGCAGTTGTGGGAAAGCAAGCCAGCAGGACATCAGCTCATCTAAAACTTCCCCACAAGGCTTCAGTCATCCTGGGCCTCCGATGGGGGCAGGCAGGAAGCTCCCACAGGCAGGGAGCAGCAGGCAGGAGCTGAGATGGCTGCAAGGGAGGACACCCAGAATGGCGCTTGCCTAAACAGCGACCCGAATGCATGGACTTCTCAGAACCAATCACCAAAAAAGCAGAATTTTGCAAGAGCCCTTCTCCAAAGAGTTCAGAAAACAGTTCCCAGAGGAGTACCCCTCATATTGGAGATGGCAGGGATCACCAAGCCATGCCTACAGCCCTGTTTTACCGTCTTTGGTTCAGAGGCAGACAGGATCCAATTACACCGGCTTTCTGGGATCTACATGAGAATCCACAAGATAAGAGGCATTATATCACAGTGGCACTTGGGACAGACATGGGCAATGCCCTGTCCCCTCCCCCACAAAGTCACCACTGTGTACTGGCCACGCTTCGACCCAGAGCCCTCCTGCCACCGGTGCATCCTGTGCAAAGAGTGATGGTTTCAGGGAGTGGGTGTCCCTGGATGCTGCCAGGTGCACTCACCTGGAACCGAGGGTCAGTATCACTCTCCCCAATCTGCTGCAGCAGCTCCCCACTGGTCTGGCCCACCAGGCCGGCAGCCTGCAGGAGGTTCTGGCGAGGCTGCAAGAAACAAGGCAAAATCAACACTGGGCTAATGAGCAAACCCTAAAACTTCACCTGATGCTTCCCACTTCCTCTCAGCCCCACAGCCCTTCCTGCCCCCTACCTCAGCGCTGGCAGGCTGCGCTGTTTTCAGCAGGTCAGAGACGGCACTCGCCAGGTTTTTAGCTGCCTGCAGAAGCTGCCGCCCATTCCCTCCCTCGTCCTCCATCAGTGCAGCCAGCAGCTTCACACCCTTAGACATCTCAGTCAGGTTGGAAGAGATGGTGGTGACGGCGCAGCCCACAGCAGTGTAGTCTGTGTCTGCTGGATCCCCTGCACAGAGAATAAGGATAAGATGAGCTTGAGTGATGCTCCAAGAGCATCCTCACGCATGTAACTGATGTGCTTTTCCTTTCTAGGAGCAAGGGGAGAGTCCCTCCAGTTCCTAAGCCTGAAAGGTTGTCACATCAGCTGAGATTTGGCAGGAGAGCCAGAGAGAAGAGAGCTGCACCATGCTATGTCTGTGCCTGGAGCTATGGCAGGGACTGGGCAACATGCCCCTGGTTCAGATAATGGCTGGTCAGCCAAGAACTGGGCACAAGCAGGGGTCTAAAAGACAGGTGAGCCGTGGGGGATGGCCAGCCCTACAGGGACCTTAGCAGCCTTTGGGGATGATTCAGTTCTCACTGGGGCAGGCTGGCTCTTTTAGTCTATAATGGAGGGCAGGAGCCCTGTCCTTCAGCCAGACAAGAGAGACCAAGCCTTCTCCAGAACTGGGGCATCCCTCCTCTCCAACCCTCCACAAACCTGCAGTGAGGTTCACCACTGAGGCTGTGCCAGCAGTGATAGCATCCACTTGGGAATGGATCTCATGCTTCGACTCATCCATCTTGTTTTTACGCCAAGCTTTGGATGCCTGAAATGGGGAGAATAGGAATCAGGAAGTGGTGGTAGACGTGGTGGGTAGCTGCAGACATGTTCAGAGAAATGCAGGGAAGAAGATACAAGAGAAGGAAGACCTGTGACCACCCAAAACTCTCTGGTCCATTCTGACCAAGCAACATGATCAAGCGTCCCCTCCCTGTCTGTCCGTAGGGTTGGATACAACCCCATCTCTTTTCAGGCAACAGATCTTCCCAGGAGCTACTGACGCTTCTCCTGGGAACTTAACCAGCCTCACCCAGCCCAGGTAACAACCTCCAGCAAGGTCGACCCCCAGCACCCCACCTTCACCCAGCACTCACAGCATCCTGCCCGAGGGGCGGCAAGGTGTCGAAGTCATCCAGCGTGGCCTGGGCTGCGTGCACAGCCTGCATGCTGGAGTTGATGGTGCCAGTCAAGGCTTGCTGGGCTGAGGTCTGCAACACAGAGACAGACCGATGTATGCTGAAGGCTTGAAATGTAGGCTTTGATACTTTGCTACCCTGCAACGTGCTGTTGATGACAGTGCTCTAGCTAGGTCTCCACAAAGCGGGGTATACTTCACAAAAAGGGGGATTTGCTCTGCATGTCCCACTGGGAAATGCCATGCCCCACCATAGGTATGAGCAAGCCTCACAGTTAATTAGCTCTTGGACAATGAGGAGAAGATGCTGTGGGATTCCACAAGGCTTTCACAGTCAGCCCCTACAGCAGGCCATATGGGGGTAAAGAAAACAGCACCCTTGCAAATGCTTGTCCAGCTGCACAGAGCATGGGGGAACCCAAGCAAGGCACTGGGGTCTGCTGCAAACCATAGCACCAGACGGGTTGCCCAGGCGCAACCTGAAGGAGAGGCTGTAGTCAAACAGCCACGGGAAAACATTAGGGTATAGCCCAAGTTTGCAGAGAAGGTGCAGGAGGATGCCAGCTCAGCCAGGCCAACAAGCTTGCGAGGCCAGCAAAACAGAGCCCCTGCTTTTCACAAGGCAATGCTTGCCCACGGACCCAAATAGATGGGTCTACCTGAGCCCAACAGGCACTCTCATAGCTTGTTCCCTATGGTGAGCACAGGGAGAGCTTACCAGGGGAGGCATGTGCCCTCGGTGCATCTGGCCACTGGTGATCTGCAGTTGAGGCTGTGGCATTGTGCCCACTTGGAAGTTTTCTGGCCCTCCAGCCCCGGTCCGCATGATGGCTGGCAGCGCCACTGAGCCAAGCTCCACCTTGCCTACCTGGTTAAACTGCTGCTGCATGACTGTTGACCTGAAATGGGGAAAAATATGAGGTGAAGGGATGCCCATGGCTCCAGCACCAGGCTCTGTGAGAATGCTGGCGCCAAAGGACTGGCAGCTCCTCTCCAGATAGGCTGTGCCACAAGCTTGGCTGAAGTCCCACTCTCCGTTCAACTTCTGCTTGGTAGCTGTGTTGCTTTTAGAAGACTTACTTCTTTGGAGACACAGAGTCTTCCAGCATAGTGGATTCCTCATCCCCTTCCAGTCCAAAGTGGTCTTTGCTCTTTTTCTATGGAGGTAAAGAGAAAACAAGTCAGACAGCACATATGTCTGGAGCCTTTCCCTTCTCCTGCAGCCCAGACACTGTATTAGGGTAACAAGGCCTGTCTCCAGCTCTACCAGCGGTACCATGTGCCAATGGCTTTCTGGAGGCAGCTGGAAGGGACACCCTGCACACCTCTCCAGAGAGGACCAATTATCAGTGCCCTTCTCAAAACAGCCTCACCTTTTTGAGGATGATATCGATGTAGCCAGCAATCAGCTGGGCAATCTGTTCCCCCTCTGTTGTCTGCACCGAGTAGTAACCATCCTGGTAATCTCCAAAATCCTGCAACAGCAGGGCACAGGGTAGCACCAGAGCAGGGCACTGGCAGCCACCCTGAGCCCCTCTGGTATGTGCTAAGCACACAAGTGCCAGCCTCCGAAACAAGAGCTGAGAGAGGCACCAGAGGACAGGAAGGCTGTGTCACCATGAGGCAACACCTGAGGGAACGGTAGGAGGGAGAGCAGCCCCCCATAAGGGCACCACCAAGGAGGGAGCATGTGGAAGACCAAGTGCAGGTCCCTACCAGGGTGAAGCTCTTGGGTGAGGCTGCCCAACGCTTGATGTTGGTCAGGCTCCACTCCTGAATCACTTCCTTGGTTTTCTCATCCACGCGCATCACGCACTCCTTGGTGATCCCCAGCAGCCGTGGCACCAGCTTGTTTTTCCCCTTCATTTTCTCCTGTGGGCCACAACAGAAGGGCTGTGGGCTATCCCCTGGATGGATCCATCCAGGCAGGGACATTTGAGGCCTGCTGTGGCTACCAAACTCCCCCAAGGCCGCACTTTCTGATGGTGACAACCATCCCACGGAGCTTGAAAATGAGAAAAAGCGTGAACCGAGGAGCAGACAGTGAACAGGGAAAGGCAGGAAGAAGACGTGGACAGTGGAGATGTAAAAAAACTGGAGCATCATGGGTTGAGGGATAGTAGCTGAACACACAGAGATGGAGAGATGCTGAAGAAGAGGACTGGTTGGTGAGAAGGGGACAAGAGGGGCTGCTGCTCTACCTTGACCAAGAAGAAGGAGACCCCATAGGTCTTGAGGGAACGGGCAAGTTTCACGTAACGAACTTTGGCCTCAATCTCACTCATGTTCCCGCAGTTCTTGTGGGCCTGCAACAGCAAAGACAGAACATTGCACTAGCTCCACAGTCCTGTCTGTGCCACCAATGCACAGCCCTTCCAGGCTCTCTCCATCCCACCAGCATCCCCTGTCCTTGCTACAGGATCCCTCTGGGACCTTAATGAGCTGCTTGTCTGCCCACCTACAGCTCCTGCTTCTGTTTCTCACCCACCAGCCTGCTATGTGTTGCCTCCTGTGACAGGAGCAGCCTCAACTCTTACTGAGGAGGAACTGAAAGCTCAGCTTTCAACCTCCTCATTGGACATACATACCATGAAGATCTTGCGCTCCCCTTTCTGCTTGATGTACTCCTTAGGCAGGAAATCCTTGAGCCTGCCAAGAGACAGCCAAGCCAGTTGTTAGCAGCAGAGCTCAAAGCCAATGTCTGTCTTTGACTATTAAGAGGCACAACCCAAAGTCTCAGACAAACTCCTGCCAGGTCACAGACTGGGAGTTTTTGGGAATAGGAAAGATGTGAGTGAGGTTGTTGCAGCAATGAAAGCTGTCCTTAGAGCTGCTCTAGCTGAGAGTGGGGTAGATGTGCTGAGGATGCAGCCCTTCATGTGGCATCAGGGCAGCCCATATAGTGGGCTGGGGCCCTTCATTGGAGCCGGCTGCATGTCCCTATAGGGGTGCCAGAGGGAGCAGGATGGCAGGATTGAGGGCTGGCACACCTTGCAGGTGGTGTGGATCTCCACACTCGGGCACTGTGCTGTAGGGAGGAGAGGGGTTGCACCAGAGGCAACAAAACCCTATGGGGCGGTGTGGTGCAGGACACTGCCAAACTGCTCCAGCCCCCATGAGACAAGTCCAGGGGCTCCTCAGGACACTCACTCCAGAAAGCCTGGCTTGTGCTTCTGCTCGTTGTGTGGCCCAAACTGGATCTGGCACTGGTGGCCAGCAAACTCGCAGGCTTTGTCAAAGGAGACAGGGTGGGAACCGTTCAGGATGTCATCACGAGCCTGTGTGGGAATAGAAGACACTGCTGTGGGCTGGGTAACCACACAGCCCTGCCATTGCTTCCCTCTACACCAACCATGACCCATTTGCCAGCCTTCAAAGAAGTGGCTCTGAAAAGCAGGAGGATCAAGGACTAGGCTGTCCCCTACAGGAGCAGCATCAAGCCTGGGAGATGAGTAGCAGCAGGGCTTCAGGACGGTTCCCACCAGACAGATCTGATGTGGGATTCCCTGGGGAGTTCTGGAGTACATAGAGGGCAAGGCTAGGATTGCCAGCACTGGCTGTAACCCAGGAGATAAGTGGTTATGCTTAAGTACCCTCCCATGGTGGCCTCCGATAAAACTTCAGCCACCGGCCAAGGGCTGGCACGAGGCAGTGGAGCCAAGTGTTCTGGGAAGCTGTACCTGCACGTAGAGCAGGTTGAGCTGCACGGGATCTCGTGAGTCCACATTCTGGTCAGAGTAGAAGAATTTGCGCCTCAGCAGCAGCGTTTCGTTGTCGTCGATGCCTTGCTCGCGCAGGGTCCGGCCATGATCCAGCCAATTCACTGCAGGCAATGCCAAGGCATGAGCAGGGACAGGCACCAAGGCAGGGCTTATGAGGAGTGAGAAATGGATGTCCACCTGGTGCATCCCAGCTCTCACCCCTCTGCCCTGGGGGTGCCCCTTGCAGGTGTCCCTGCTTCCCTCCCTGCTGCCCTCGGCACAGGCTGACCCCATCCCCACTCCATCCAGGCACCCACACTCATCATCTGTGTGCAACTTCTGCTTAAGCTTCTCCATCTTCTTCTCATCTCGCAGCAGGGTCTTGTCCTTCTTGAGGGTGCCTGTAACCTCCTCTTTCTTCTCTTCCATAATCTCCCGAACAAGTGAGTACTCATCGTAGTTGGTGATGCCTGCACAAGAGCAGACAACCAAACTCAGTATGACTTTGCTGCCAAATACAGAGCACAGAGCAGTGGGTGCTAAGCAGTGGCCCCTCCACAACATCACGCACCCCTCAGACATCCCTGCTACCAGGCCATCTGCTGCAGAACTGCTGCCCAGTAGCCTGTCAGATGCTGTCATCTCTCCCCACCTCCCTCCTTCCCAGTCTGTTTCTGCCCTCTCTTCTCACCAATCCGGGCGCATATTGTCATGAGCATGTCAGTGACGGTTTTGGAGTCATCCACCATCACTGTTTTCACTGTCCCATCTAGCATGCGGATCTTCAGGGGTCGCTGCTTCTTCTTGTACTCCATGGTATCCTGTGGGCACAGCAGAGCACAGCTCCCAGCAGTGGTACCATACAGGGAACTCACATCCAACTGTCACATCAACAACTCACGCCTGCTCATTGCAATGGTGAGGTGGAGTGGTGTGCTGCAGGACATGATCCAAAGCAGCAGGACAGGCACCGACATCACCTCCCCACTATGGGCACAACCAACTGCAGAGCCAAGGCAGGGACCAGCTGGAAGAACGTGGGATGGACACTTACCCCATTGCGAAGCATGTAGTAGTCCAGAGCCTTCCCAGCCTCCAGCCAGATCCCTTTCTTTGGGTCTTCATCCGAGAGGAACAGCCCAAAATCATTGGCTGAAAACCAGGTAAAAGTCTCTCACAGGGAAGTCCTGAGCAGTTCAGGGCCACCAAGATGCCAGTCTGTGCCCAGGGATGTGCATCAGTGCAGCCCAGAATGTGAGGCACAGCAGCACTGCAAATGGTGGAGCCTAAATCTGACGAGTGGGCAACAAAGCTGGCAAGCAAGCTCTGAGGTGTTTTATCAGTTATCTATGGAAAAAAATCAACTGAAGCATGCCTACGCAATGCTGAACTTGGAACTGATAGGCACAACAGAAGGAAGAGCTCACAGTTGTGGCTGACAGCTCTCTGAAATCTTCAGTGCGATGTGCAATGGTGGTGAAAGTAAGGTAGTAAAATCTTGGATCACCAGGAAGGGTACTGGGAACTAGTCTATAAAATCTAGGCGATCCACACTTTGAGTACTCCACAGCAGCAGCATCTGCATCTCCACAGGACACAGCAGAGTTTGAAAAAATGCAGAGAGAGGGAACTTAAATGATGGAACCTTTTGGGAGGGACTAGAAGAGCTGGGACTCCTCTGTTTGTGGAGGAGGCTGAAGGAGGATGGGGTGTCAAAAGCGGTAAGTTGCTGTTCACAAAATCCTGCTCCCTTGCTGCTAGGGCACTTGGTGGAAATGCTGTTACTGGAGCCTGGGCAGTGACACCTCAGCTCATACCCACAGGATGAGCCCTATTTTCATGCTGCAAGAGGCCAGGGCCACGCCTGGCTTTGCTCTGGAAAGGCCCTTCTCCACCTCTGCAACAACCCTGCGCCGCAGGCTGTCTTGGTTGGCTATGTTTACAACTCGTCATCTTGTTGGCAGCTCTCCTTGGGGAGGGACAAATTCCTGAGCCGCCCTGCGCCTGCCTGGCTAACACTGTGCCGTTAGGATCTTACTAAACAGGGAACAGAAAAATCAATGGAGGCGTGCCATTTTATTTTTAAAGTAACAAAAAGCCCCCAAAAACCTCAAACTGTTTTCAAAGCAAATTCCAAGAGGATAACTCTAAAGTACTGAAAACTGAGCAGCTTGTCCCAGATCCATAGATTGGGCGGGGAGAGGCACTTCCTGAGACAGAGCAAGAGCAGAGCTGGGAACTTACACAGAAGCTCCCCCAGCCCAAAGGTGACAACAAACCAGGGCAGCTCAAAAAGGGAGCTCAAGTGCCAGGGTGTAAGAAGAACAAAGTGAAACCAAATCTGCAAGGAACAGATAGGAAAAGCAAAGCTGTGAGCAACTGAAAAGGAACTTGGGAATAAGTTCCCTTTAAGGCTTTTCCCTTGCTGTTTTTTTAGAAACAGGCTGGCTCATGCCCAGGAGCAGGAAATGCAATGCTCCCTCCAACACCAGTACAGTCCAGCATCGACACACATCCAGTCCCTCTCCGAAACTGAAAGCCATGGTTCTCTGCACTGCCGACCAGTCGGGCACGGTGCAAGAAGGCATTTCCTTTCATCCTCGAGGAATTTGCTGCTCCCAGATGTTGCTGCGCTTCCCTTTCTCTTCCCACGACTCCTGACCTCCTCTTTGCCGTCTCTCCCCTGTGGCACAGCCACTTTCGGAGGTTGCAGGGACCCAAGAGAGCTCCCAAGACAGTGTCAGAGAGCTCAAATCCTCCCCCATCTATGATGGGGACAGGCCACATCCGCATGGGTGTGAGTCATATCATGAGCTTATGAGCCATAGGCTTGTGAGCCTAGCAGCAGGAAAATGCTAGAGCTGAGAAGGCTTAGCAAGGTTAGGGAGCAACAGCCTGGGTCTTGCAGAGGGCTACCAGTAGGGCACAGACCCAATAGAGACTATATAAGCCCCAAGAAAGGGAAAACTAACTTAAATGCTTCACTGATGTTTGCTACAACCTCTCCAACTGCTTTACTCACCTAGTCCTGGACAGTGGTGTATTCAAGCAGGACAAAGGAGCAGAGACAGAAAGAGCAGTGGGCGCAAATTGCTTCACAAATATTTCACTTCGAAATGGGGTTTCCTCCCTTCCAAACCCCCAGATTTCTTCTGGGGTGTCAAGGAGGGAGCCTGAGAAGCTCAAAACCTCACCTTAATTGGGTAAGACTTGGACTTTGCAGCTCCCACCCCACTGCTGTCCTGGGCAAGTACCAGAGAGGCACAGACAGGAGGGACAAGGAAGGCCAGTGAAATGCCAGGAGCTAAACCAGGGTGGCCCTGGCATGGCAGCCAGTCCCAGCATGGACTTACGCTGTCCCATCTGGGCCTCAGGCACCCGCTCCCGGATCATGCGGCAGGCGTCGTACACCATGGTGGAGGGCTCGAACTGCATCGTCTTCACCACATTGCCGATGCTGATCTTCAGCGAGAGGGCAACCATGGTGGCGGCTGGGCTGTCCCCACTCCTGCGTCACCTGCTGGAGGAGACAGATGGGTAAGCTCTGGGTGCTGATCCCTCTGGTGCGCGGGGTCCTTCCTCTTCTTCCTCCTCCTCCGGCAGCAGCCCTGCCTCCTGAAAGCTGGGACTCAGCTTCTACTGGCAAGAAAGGGTTGCATCCTGTGCTGGTGAGCCTGTAAGGGGGTACCACTTTCCAGACCCTGGGATCTCTGGGGAGCACTGAGACCCTTGCCCCCTTGTCCCAAGGTCCCAAAATCAACTTTACTCGCCTGTGGGAGTGACATCAGCTGGTACACAGCGGAGATGCTGCCTGAGAGGAGGAAGTGAACACGTCGGAGCATACAAGATAAGACGGGAGAGCATGACAGAAGGGGTTATAATTAAACCTGTTAGGACACAGAAACCACAATAGGAAAACCAAGCTTTGACCCAGAGCTGACAGGGCTCTTTCCCGGCTATCAGGGCCCTCCATTCACCAGCAGACAGTGCTAAGCTGGCAGCCTGAGCACAGAGGGACGGAAAAGCCTGGAGCTGCTCGGGGAGGCAAGATAAGGACATCAGGCACCAAACTTACATGTTAAATATAATTACCTGTGGAAAGCACCACTCAGGCCCAGGGAGTGCTCAGAGAGCAGGGTTTACGGCACCAGCTACTGCACAAACCCAGGGCTGGGGAATTTGTGTACAGGAGGGTGAGGGACAGCAGGTCTCACTGCAAGGGCATGCAAGAGCTGCATTATGCTATCTGAAACAGGACCCAAGCTGGGTCCAGCTTGAAGGATCAGCTTCACAGAATAGAACCAAAGAATCAAGTTTGGAAGAGACCTTTAAGGTCATTGAGTCCAACATCCGCCCAGCACTACCACTGCAACCTCTAAATCACATCACCCAGCACTAGATCCAAATGCCTCTTTGAACAACTCCAGAGATGGTGACTCCAACATTTCCAGTTCAACCTATTCCAATGTCTGACCACCCCAACAATGAATTCTTTTTTTCTAATACCTAATTTGAATCTTCCATCTCAAGGCCATTTCCTCTGGTCCTCTCACTGTAAGCATGGCAGAAGAGGCCAGCCCTCACCTCACTACAACCTCCTTTCAGGGAGTTCTAGCGTCCAGGCTTGAAGGATTGCTTAGAGTAGCTTCAGAGCATCTCTTAACAGGCCTTCAAAACACCAGGTTTAATAGCACCTAATCAGAACTGAAACATCCTTATAGCAGAGTAAAACCTGAAAGAAATAATAGAAGTAAAAAGTTGTAAATAAGCCCTCTGCTTGCCTGTCTTTTTCTTTGAGTTTACCCACTGTGCATCAGTTTTCAGTACTCTTCCAGGCTGACACAAGCCTCAGGATCCCTGCATCAATTCCTTTGCCCCTGCCTCACTGCTCCCTCCCCTTCTCACCATTCCCAGTCCCAGTCTGGCCCCAACCCAGTGCTCTCCAGCAGTGACAGGCCTTCTCCATTCCCTAACAGACTGCTGTCCCCTGTTCTGCTGACCCAAGCTGCCTTGTCCTTAAAACTCCAGTGGTGGGAGGATACAAAAGCACTGGTGGGATGCACCACATCTGCTTGTTCTCTTTTAGATTGATTTGCTCCTACAAGGCTTCCTATTATGGATGTCAGGGAGCACTTATCACGCATCCTCAGCCTGGCCTGGGAAGGTTCTTGGGCAAAATGTGTTGGCAGCTTTCCTCGCACTGCAGCAGCCCACAGTGAGTCTGTGCATCCTCCCCTGGTGCTGCCACTCCCGTCCCCCTGGAAGAGGGTGCATCTGTGCATGCTGCTCCCAGCCACGGACCTCAGCAGGCCAGGGGCAGGATCTGCATCCAATTTTGACCAGAAGGGAGTCAGAGGGCAGGGGCCCTGCTCCTGCAGAGCCCTGGAGCCATGCTGGTGGTGCGGGGTGGGAGGCAGGGACCGTGGAGCGTGCCGCCTCCGCCAGCACATGGAGCGGCTCCAGCTCTGCATTCCTGAGCCGTTCTGCAATGTTTCTGCGGAGGCCCACGGCCCCCACTGTCTCTGCTGCCGAGGAATGAAATGCATTTTGGGTCGGGAGCAAGGGAGCCCATTGGCACACGAAAGGAGGAGGCAGAGGCACCCGCCGATGCCATTGAGCTCTATCCCGAAGCACCAGTAAAGCTGTGAACAAACGAGGAACACCCTGTCATGGAAAAGGTTTTCCAAGTATTTTATGCGTAGAGCAGGCTCCTGCGGTCACCGGGCCAACTTCTCTATATCTAAAAATATTCTCAAGCTGAGCATAAAGCTGCTTTCCATCCCTCTGCAGGAAAAGAACACGCCACTGCCAGGACAAGGTCAGAGACCACAGAGGAAGGGGAGGGGAGGACGCCGGACAGAGGAACTGAGAGGAGCCAGGCCATGCACTGCCATTTCTGCATCCTCTTTTCGCCCTCTGAAATCCACTCAAAATTGGGCATTGCACCAGAGGTGCTCCTTAGCACGCCCTCCACGAGGGCCACCATGCTTTCCAAGACCACATGGGAAGGTGACTGCTCAAGCCTTCCCACTCTGAAATTCTTATGAAAACAACAGAGCCTGGCAGGGAAGATGGTGACGACATCAAGAAGGACCCAGTGGTGGATGGTTCACTTTAATTTCCACATTCTATGGAAAAAGTTGAGGCTCCTGAAGCTGAACTTTGCTGACAGCAGTGTCTGAAGCAGAAATGCTTTCTGCTGCGTAAGAACACCTCCTCAAGCCCTAGAGAGGTTTGTCAGCAAACGTGGCAATTAATCACCATGAGGTCTACAAATCTTTTGCCTGCCTTGAGGGTACCAATGCAGCACTCAGGCCCTGCAGACCTCTCCCCTCCAGGATCTATGTGAGGAAGGAAAAGCTGGACTAGACAGAGTGGATGAAGACAGTCTGGGAGCCTGGCAGTGCAAACCAAAAAAATAAAGGAAAAAGACAGTGAAATTCAAGCTGTCTCCCTGGAAAGAAAAAAAAAACCAAAAAACCCCAAACAAACCAAGTCTTGATAAAGGCACACCAAATTCTGTGCTTGCTCACCTCCAGAGCAAGCAAACCCATTTGCAATCAGTTGTTGCCATGTAAAGGCAGATAAGGCACCAGAGCAGCTGGATTAACACACTTCTACATTTTACAAGCTGATTGCAACCCCTCGAACCAGGCGCACGTTCCTGAGCCGACCCCAAAACGATGAGGGGGAGGGTGGGGAGGGCCTTGATGGGGTCTCACCATTTCCCCGAGGAGCTCTTGAGGCTTCCCCCAGCTTCCTCTATCCCACCCCACACCGGGTGAGCAGAACCAAGGCAGCAGGGGGGAGTGTGTGGGGTCCAAAGGCAGGGTGAGGGCAGGCAGAGGGTGCTGCCGGCCCAAGGAACCACGGCATCACCGCTGGGACCACTGACACGGAGTTTTCCGTCACGTGGCATTAAGTGCTATATTTGTACCGGCCGAGTTCAGTGCTGCAGCAACGGTTACAGAGGAGGGTTTGTATCCTAAAAGGCAGAAAAAAAACAAACCCCAAAGCAAAACTCAACTGTGGCACGCTGGAACACTCGTGGCGGGTTTCCAGAAAATGCAGCAGTTTTGCCATTCTTAATACACTCTTTCTAGCGGACACTCCGGATGAGGGTTTGGGGGTTTTCTGGTGGGTATTTTTTTTTGTTTGGTTTGTTGGGTTTTTTTGCTTACAGCAATACCAAATTCCACCTGGGAAAGGCCGCACTCTTGACCACCCCTAGTCAGGGAGCTGCCTACAGGACGCTTTATCAGCTGCAAACCACCCCTGTTGCAGGGGTTTTCCCACAGGCACAGGGCTGCTGGCCCAGTCACTGAAGCCACTGGCACAACCAGACAGGTACCAGGCCACCAAAATGTGATGTCTGTCAGCAGTGGCTTGGCCGGCACGTCAGCACCTGCATCATCAACTGGGTCAAAAATTCAGCTGGCAAGAAGCTGGGCTGGGTTCTGGCGGGGTTCTTCAGTATACGCAGCCACAGAAGGCACTGGGGGCAGATGTGGCTCAGCCCTGCACTACTGGGAAGGCTGAGCCAGCAGCCCCAGCTGGCAGGGCTGCCACACACCGCTGAGCCCAGTTCCTCTTTCCCAGCCACATGTCCATGTCAGACAGGAAAAGAGTTTCTTCCAGCTGAGGCCAAGCTTGCTCCTGGGGAGCACAAGCAGCTGGCAAACACAGACACAGCCCCAGCCCCACGGCACCCCTGTGACCATGAGCATCCTCCTGCCCTCATAGGGAAGCAGCTCTGCTCTTCCTGGGAAATGGGCAGGCAGGGGACAGGCATCTGAACTGGGCTGGAGTATCACAGTCACAACCTCCTGCCTGTTCATGTTCAATGAGCTGAAGCAGCTCCAGCCATTAACTTCCCACGTTTCACACACATCCCCAGGCCTCTCTGCTCCTGTTGGGCATCCCCAGCCCTCCAAAGGGATGGAGCACAAATCCTGGTACCTCCCAGGCTGCCCACTGCCAAGGCAAGTATGAGGGCAAGCAGGACTCCAGCCACAGCCTCTGCTGGTCCTCTGGCACATGCCTTAAGACATCTTATATTCCTTACATTTCTGGATTTTAGCATAGCTGCACAGTTTCTCACTCTTAGAGGTTTTCTATCATCCTTTCTCATGGTCCGTGAAATGTTGTTTAATGTTCTTTTGGGGAAATAAAAATCTAGCAAAGACATCCTGTTTGGGACACGAAACTGGAGGGAACTAACAAGATATGGGGTAAACAAAGTAATATAGAACGCCCCAAGATCCCTGGACAAGCTCCAAGGGACAGACCCAGGGGATGAACAATTTTGGGACTGGATGTATCCATTAGGCATGATAATTAATTAGTATTGAAAAGGGGTACTGGAGATATGGTGAGCACACGTCCACGCACATTGTGAATTCTATTAAAGACCAGCTCTTTATCCTTGTCGCGAAAGTTTTTCTCTCGTTTTTAGGCATCACACAGGACCCTGAGAGCAGAGGTTGGAGTGCAGGGGGTGCTCCCATGACCTCTGGAGACCACCAGGCACCCTGATCCAGGCATCTGTGCTTCCCAAGGCAAGCGACCTGCCCAGCACCGTGTTGCTGAACAGGGAAAAAGGCGAAAGCAAAGGAGAGCATGGCTGGGTTTTGGGGTCTCTTCCACTCATCAGCCAGCAAAGTTCAGTTCTGGAAAGCACGGTGCTCCACAGGTCCCCATTCCTTCTTCCTCAATCTTCCTACTCCCTTGCCTAAAAATCTGCTGGGACGTGTCACTTTGGGAAACACCAAATTCCTGCCGCTGCCGTTCAGCTCCTCATACACCATCAATGGCACATTTAGCACCTGGGGGGTTTCACCCCACGTTCTGGGGAGTGAATGGGGGTCACAGACTCTTTACTGAGCAACTCACAGGTTCTGGCAAAGCTTAAGATTCCAAAAATATGTCCCCTCCCCTTCTCAGCAGCAAGGCTCGGGGAGAGAGAAGGGAGTAAACAATTATTGCTACCAAATATGGGTCTAACAGCCAGCGATGAAGCCACAGCAGAAGCATGTAGACATCCTGCCGGCAGATTCAAAGGCACGGGGAGCTTGCAGAGGCGCGGGCAGGATCCAGCAGGGAACAGGCAGAGCATTTCCCTTCTCTGGTTATTTGCTCCAGTCGGGACATGGTGGGGAAGCAGGTCTTTCCCCGATATGGGCCAGTCCCGCCCTGCGTGGGTCCCACCCTGGCGTCCCATTCCCGGTGGTCCATGGCCAGCTGCCCATCCCTGTGGAAGCTCCCGCAGTGACCTCCCCACCTTCAGTGCGGACACGGGGCAGCTTTGGGTGTCCCCACCCAAAGCCACGCAGCTGGACACAGACACCCCTCCAGCTCGCCCTCCCCTGCCCTCCGGCAGAGCGGCGGGGGAAAAGCCGCGACCCAAATTTCGCCCCCAGTCCCGAGAGTCGGTGGCCGCCGACAGGCTTGTCCTGCCCGGTCCCGGGGCGGATGCTGTCCCGGGCCTGGCCCGGTGGGGACACTCCGGGCCCAGCTCTGGCGGGACAGGACAAGGACGGGGCCCGGAATAACGTGGCCGGGAATAACGTGGCCGCGCCTGCCCGCGCTGCCCCGGAACCTCCGGTGGGCGTCGGTGCCCGGGTGCCGCCCGCCCCGGGGGCGAAGGGGGCACGCCCCGAAGCCGCCGTGAACCCCGGAAGCCCACGGCCCACCGCAGCCCCTGGGATAAGCCCGGCTTGCAGCAGGGAGACCCCGGTAACCGGGAAGCTGCTCCCCTCTCCCGGCCCCCCCGCGCCGTTTACCGGGCGGGGTGCGGGGGGAGGGTCCCCGGGACATCCGTTTCCGGCAGCCCCCCGGGGCGACAGGGAGCTGCTGGTCCCCGGAACCTCGCTCCGCCGCCCACCGCCCCCGCCTCCCCGGTTACCGGGACGCCGTGTGTCCCCGGTTCCCCGTACCTGTGAGCGGGCAGGAGCAGCGCGGTGGCCCCGCCGAGGCTGAGGGGAGCGGACCGCGGGGCACCACCCGCTT
>VXBA01005611.1:242285-287646 GCA_013399895.1 Serilophus lunatus
GGTGAGGGGCGGGAGGGGCCGCGGCGCTGCTTTAGGATCCGGACCCGGATCCGCATCCAGGGGGTTGCGGGAGTTCTGGGAGTCTTTGGGTCGAACGGCTGCGGGTCACGGAGTCCGGGGTTGTGGGGATGGGGTCTCGGGGGTCAGCGGGTCCGAGGGTCCCTAGTCCGGGATCGGGGGATGTGGTGGCCGGGGGGGTTTGGGAACCGGGGGTTTTGGGTGTCAGCGCGACTGGGCGCCCGGGGCTGTGAGAAGTTGCTTGGCTGTTCTGGAGAGGGGAATGGCCCTGCTGTCCAGTCACCCTTCCTTCTGCCGCACCTGCTGTTGTCCCCTCTTGTTCTCTTCCCCGTGCTACCTCCTGCCTATGGAGAAGCGCATCCGAGTCTTTGGAAGCCGAGGGCTGTGGCATTGCCTGGGCTCTGCCCGGCTCCTATTCCTCTCGCTGCTCGGCTCTGCTGGCAGCCCCTGATCCCAGGCAGCAGCCCTGTGGCTGGGGTCTGATATGGCCTTCTGTTTTTAGGTGGGTTTTTTGGTGATATTATATTTTTCCTGGTTTGTTTGTTTTTGTTTTTTTTTTCGACTAGGACACCTGACAGCTCAATGTGAAGATTAACAGTGCTAATGGAGGCGTGTGGTGAGCGCCTGTGCTCCGACAGCGTGAGCGGTGCTTTGGCCCAGGCATTGCTGACGAGCCGGCCGGGCTGATCCCGGCCCTGCCACGCCCTCCCTGAGAACCATGTGAGGCACCTGGGCCATGTCTGATCAGGAGGCAACAGCAGCAGCCCAGGCTGGGACTAGACAAAGCTAAAGCTGCCGCAGCCCACAAACGCCAAGGCAGGGTTTGACTGCAAATCCATTGGTTTGGCCCGTCAGTGCCTGTGGCCTCCCTGAGCTCTGCCGTGTGTGGTGCTGCCGGGTGCTGATCCCCTGTGAACAGGGACTCCTCTCCCGGCCACTTCTTGCAGCTGAGAGGCCCTTAGCTAGCGTCTGGTCTCTTTGGCAAGGTGAGCAGCTTTTTACTTTCAGCCTGAAAGTCTATTGTGTGCTGGTGACATCCAGCTATAATTATAACATAGCTGGGCCCAGCTGCAGCTCTATAATAATAATAATTATTTAGCTATAATTATTACAAGTGTTAAATAATAGAGCATTTGACAACTGCCTGAATTACTAAATCATTATTTAAATCTTTGACAAATCACTCATTAGTTACCTTTTAGTGATTGCTTAGTCACCGACTACCATTTAATTTCCGTTCAATCACTGATCACTTAGAATTTGATTATCATCTAATGGATAACAAAATCCTTTTAGTCAACCCCTCTACAGTTAATTATAATGCTCTTAATAATTTCCCTGTGATAGGAGGCTGCACAGGATGGAGGGGCAGATTTGGCACCTTTGGGCTTCTGTGGAACAGCAGGATCTTGCCTGCTCTGCAGGCCAGAAAGTCTGGGGCTGTTTCACTTTTCCTCTGCTTCCTGCAGCTTTCGTGCTCTTGAGTGGAGCATGGCTCCTGTGGCTGGGTCCCAGAAGCCCTGTGGGAAAATTGGTGTGTTGGGACCACCAGTGCTGCTATGGCAGCCTTGCTGAGGAAGTACTTGTCGACTGATCATCACTGCAGGGCCCTGAAAGCTGTTGACATTGCACCAGGAGACTTTGTAGGGTCTGAGGGATATCTCAAAGCAGTGCTGCTGTCTCCCTTTGTGCCTGTGCTCACACTGGATATCCTGCTCAGATGTCGTGCCCAGAGGAACTGGATGCCCTGGCAGATGTGGACTTGCTCGACTTTCTCCTGAAGGATGATGCTCCCTGTCCTGAAATCCCAGGGGAGCAGAATGGTCTGCTGGAAGACTGGGGCCTGACAACGCCTGAGGTGAGTTTTTTGGGAGAAATTGCTACTAGGTTGAGGTTCAGGAAGTTCGTCTCCCTGCTGAGTAAAAGCTGTTCCTCTGCAGCTCCTGGACAAGGATGTGGATGACTTCATCAGCTCACTGCTGAGCCCCTTCGGAGATGAACCAGGCGCACTTGATTATTTGCCTGCCAGCAGTGACAGCAGCATTTCTGAGGATCAGCATCTGTCTCCTGGCCTTGGCAGTGATTTTGCCAGCAGAGACATTGTGCAGGTTGATCACAACTACTCCCTCCACTGGCCTGTACTGGAAAGTGTGAGATCTGACACTGCAGAAGGAGATGTTACCATTGAGCTTGGTAAGTGATATGTGTGTACTCTTTTCTGTCCTGGATACAGGCATTGGGGTTTTTTTGGATGGGTACCAGGCAGTGATGGAGAGAGCCAAAATTAGTGGTTTTCTGCTGCTGTAAAATTGTGGTTTCATGCTACTCAAAGCTAGCTAGTCAGGTACTGCCTCACTAAGGCCCAGTGTCTGACTCTCCTTTCCTTCCCCAGGGGCATGGGTAGATTTGGAAAGCACAAACAAGGCACTGGAACAGAACTTCAGTTCTATTGCTGTTCATGTAGATGCTGGACCCCAGCTTGTGCCTGGAGCCATCGTGCAGGTACTGACTGCCACACCCATGGACCTCAGGCCTTTGTTTTGATCACACCTCACCTCTTCTGACTTGGCTTCTGTGAGGGTTATCTCTGAGGGAAAGCATGACGGTGCTTTGGGAGAGCTGATCCCGATTCTGTGTGTTTGCTGCATGCCCTCCCTGCCCTGTACTTTGCATTCTCAGCATGTGGATTTTTGCTGTTTTCTAGTCTGACATCCCAGAGCTGGTTCTGACAGAAGAGGAGAAGCAGCTCCTGGAGAAAGAAGGTGTTACGTTACCAACCTGTCTGCCACTGACTAAAGTGAGTCCTTGCTACAGCCCAACAGACCACTGGAATATGTCAGCTAGTGCAGGGTGAAAACACAGGACAGTGCCTTGATGAGAATATTGGTGTCCAGGTGCTGTGTTTAGGGTAGCGTGCATCAGGGTTTGGTGTCCTTTTCCCCCTTTTCAGTCCAGGGGTGTCACAATGCGCAGCAGCTTCTGCTTTGCTGGTCAGGTAGATACAGAGACCAATGACACCTGTCTGCTGCCTGCCTCCACACTCATTACTACTTTGAGGAGGCACCCCAACTACCTCCAAGCCTCTTTTTTTTTTTTTTCTGCTTGCCTAGTGGCCTGTGAGCTGTGCTGTGTGCTTTTCATTTCTTTTAGGAACGCCTCGCTTTTGTAACATCGTGGAAGCTGCTGGCTTTATCAGCAGGCCAGAGTTTGCCTTGCAGTTCATTCAGTGATGTGGGAGGGACAGAAAACACACACTTGGGCTGGGCACTGAGAGGTTTGGGGATTTGGGAGGATGGGTTTGCCAGTGCCCTGGGATTGCTGTTAAGGAGAAATGACCCTTGCAGGCTGAAGAGCGAATTCTGAGGAAGGTGCGTCGTAAGATCCGGAACAAGCAGTCAGCTCAGGATAGTCGTCGCAGGAGGAAGATCTATGTGGATGGCCTGGAAAACAGGTATGGGCACACAGAAGGGTCATCTGACACTGAGGAGACACGTAAGGTTCTTCTGGGCATCCTTTGCAGAATGATAATAGCACTAAATCATAGTTTCACTTAAATTCTTTTTTAAATCTGATTTCTTGCATTATGGTTAGTATAGCACAGAATTTGTGACATGTTTTCTACAGGTAGAATCAATGTTGTACAATCTATAAACAGTATAAAACACGATTTATTATACAACTTAAAATTCCTAATCACCTACATTCTAATGCAACTCACGATTTCTGGTCACCTGCACCTTTTGCAGATCCGGTCAGATCTTACTGCGTGGCTTTGTGTATAAATATAATGATTATAATATGGACTCAAAAATTATATACAAGAATATGAGTCACTCCCTCAGTCATGGGAGGAAACGAGCAATGGTAGAGTTTGGTGGTACATTTTTGAAAGCTAGGCTTTTGGGCCTAAATTTTGAGAGTTTCAAAGTTAGCATAAGTACCTCTGTGTCTAGTAAAAATCCAAAGTTAACTTGAGAGGTTTCCGTCTTTCACAGAGGCCGGAACAAGCAAGCTAAATACAAACAAAGAACATCTGCTAGCTGAAAAACACTTTGGAATGTGGCTATACCAAAGCAATGGTGAAACTTTCTCAAAATATAGCTATGGTCTCTGCAGCAGTTTGAGGCCGCAGCACGGTAGTCTTAGAGTTTGTCGAGCAAGGGCAGACTTCTTCCTGTAACAAGCAGTTTCACAAAAACATCTTTTTCCAAGCAGGTGTCTCTTGGAAAAACATGTTTTGAACATGAACTAATCTCAAAGTATTTTTTAATACATAGTGAGAGTTCTCAAAGCAAAAGAAGATTGTGTAATGCTTGACTTTGACCAGTGAAATGGTTAACAACAAATGTATCCGCCAATGAAATGCCAACGTGCAGGTTTCTAAAAAGTATAAAAAGCTGTGAGTTTTCTCACTAAATGGCTTCCTGGATGAAACCCTGTCTCCCGTGGTGCAAGTTTTTACTAAGATCGCCGGACGATACTACAACAGTAGAGGTGTCACTAGCCAGCGGGGTCCTGAGTCTTGCTGTCCAGCAGCATTTCCAGTCCAGGTTCCCCTTTAGGAGTTGTAATTCCTTGATTTTCTAGACAATGCACTCTGAGCTGTTGTGCTTCCCTGCTCTATGACAGAGCTGGCTGGGTGTCTGGGAAGCAAGTGTGGTGTAAGGGAAGCAAGTAACAGGCCTGATGCCCAGGAACCTTGAGGTTGGCAGAGAGGAAAAGAGAAAATCTTT
The DNA here is from genome assembly GCA_013399895.1 of Serilophus lunatus. Taxonomy (NCBI): domain Eukaryota; kingdom Metazoa; phylum Chordata; class Aves; order Passeriformes; family Eurylaimidae; genus Serilophus; species Serilophus lunatus. Next base: position 247,037 of record VXBA01005611.1, read on the forward strand.
GGTTTGGTCCTTGGTGCGCAGGACCTTCAGGGCCTGATAACAAGAGGATGGGAATGAATACATGACCTGCTTGATCACAGAATGGCTACTCCCCTCCTACGTGGCCTTAGTTGTGCTGATCACATTGCAGCACAACAGGAGGTCAGGAGCCGCTGCTGTGCTGGTCTTCTGCTGGTCTCCTGGTGGTGGGGACCACCCTGGGAAGAAACAGGCTAACCCTGTGGGGCAACAGCTCTCTGCAGAGGGTTCAGAATCTCAGGACGTAGCCTGCCTGGATCTCTTACGTTTGGATGTGGGCCATACTTTGCTTTTTTCAAGCCAGATGGCTGACCTCCCAGATCCAGTGTGTTTTCTGGATCAGGGTAGTTTGCAATACAGCCAGATCTGCAGGGCTGATAATGTCACTAGGAGGCAGCATCCTTAGGGTTTAATCTGGTGCTTCTCTGCAGGGCTGGACAGGGCTTCGCCCTTTCCCAAAACTCATGTGAGGTGTTGCTCTCTGGGCTTTACTGCAGATGGTACCAGGTAGACACCAGGAACAGTTTTGTCTGCCCAGACCACCGGAGGTGGTGGCTGATTACTTGAGGAGTGATTCTGCTAAAGTCCCTGCTGTTGACTAACAAAACTTCTCTGTTATTCCCTTGTCCTCTTTGTCCTACCTGGAAAGAGTGGCAGCCTGCACAGCTCAAAACCATGAACTTGAGAAGAAGGTGCAGCAGCTGCAGAAGCAGAACACGTGAGTTCTTCTTGTTGAATGTGGCAGAAGTGGCAGGGGGAGGCTGTTCTGTGCTTGGGACTGTAGCCTGTCCCTGCTGGAGGGAACCATGCAGCTCTTGGTTCTGCAGCTGTGCTAACCTGCATTTCCTGCTTTCCTGCAGGTCACTGCTCAGGCAGCTGCAGAAACTACAGGCCTTGGTGAGACAATCTGCCCCCAAAACAACCAGAAAGAAAACCTGCATCATGGTAAGTGGCTTCATCCCTAATGTCTGTGTAGGAGTCTCTACTGTCCTTAAAAGTTTGGGAGGAGTTTATTGCAGCCAATGATGCCTCTCGATCTTTGCTGAGATCTGTGCTGATCTTTCTGTTTCCAGATGGTGGTTCTGTCCTTCTGCCTCGTTCTCTCCCCCAGCATCCGCTCACCAGGGAGCACAGAGCCACATCTGGAGCTCAAAGGTGAGTACCCAGGTGAAGGCTGAGGTGTGGCTGCAGGTGAAGTGCTGCCCTCTCGGTCACAGCATCTTTCTCGGAGACAGCCTGAACTCTGGGGCAATTCAGCAGTCCCTTGCCTGGGTGGCCACTAGGTTTGGCTTTGCTGTCTTGCACAGGCTCTGGGCTCTTCCTCAGCCCTGTTGCAGAGGCTTGCCTTGGAGCAGGGCCCTGAGCCAGGGACGGTGCAAGGACTGGAGAGATTCGGTCCCGCCTGGGGACAAGCTGTGCTTGTGCCTGGCAGCTCTGCAGCATCCTCTCCCCGCCTCCCTTGGAAGGAGGAAGTCCTTGTTGAACAGTTTGTGCTCTCTCCTGGGCTCAGTGGTGGCTCAGTGCTCATAGCAGGAGGGTAGGAGGCTGGAAATGACAAGGCTTGCTCTACCTCTTTTACAGTGCTGTCACGGCAGATCCGTGAGTTCCCAAACCATGGAGCACCTGGTGTGCAGCGGGATGCTGATCTGGAGGGCTTCAGCCCGGAACCTGGGGACTCCTCACTGTCAGGCAACCTCAGTCAGTCATGGGAAGAGGGTCAGAGTCCACCCAACCCTGGTCCCAGATCTTTCAGCAGCAACTCATCCTCTGACTCTCCAGCAACAGCAAGCTCCGAGCTGCATCCTCCCCAGAGCGATCCTTTGCTGGCAGCGGTGCTGGTGCCATGGAAGGCCAAGGGTCAGGAATGGGTGGAACACCCTGACAGAGTTCTCATCCAGCAGCACCATGCCAACGAGATGTGACCACTGCTGCCTCCTTGAGGTGATGCTGGGCATCCCGTGTGGCAGGGACAGAGCTGCTGCATTAACAGATAATCTATCCAAGCAGTTTCTTCTGAACACTCTCTTGATCGCCAGCAGCTTGGAGGGTTTACTAGGGAGGAATTATTCTGACATTGTATATCTGTAGCAGGACTCCATCTGAGATGGGACAGGAAATCCTGGAAGCTTCAATGTGGCTGCTGATGTGGCTTGCAGGGATGGACTGTGACATGGAGGGGGAAGGCAGTTGGGCCTTAGGTGCCCAAGCTTCGTCTGACTGGAATCGGTGGTGGAGGCCACTACCCTGCTACTTCCCTGCCCAGATGGAGATGAACAGGCACTTCTTACGGTGTGTGGTGGCTGTAAGCATCTGTCCAATGTCCCTTCCCCTTAATCTTGCAATGTTACCTGATTTCTAGGTGTGAGGAGTTGACCTTCAGTGCCCCCACACTTAATGGTCCTGCCTGGCACTGCGACAGACCCAGCGTGTTGTCTGTTCCTGCTAGCTTTTGAGCCATGACCACGGCTCCCAGCCTGGCTAGAGAAGGTAATACGGAGTCCTTCCTGAGCCATGTGTGCTGTTTGCCAATTGTAAAGGCTGAGCCTTTCATCTGCTGCAGGCTGCTGGGCCTCTGAGAAGGTACACCTTGAACCGGACTGCTGAGGCAGCATGGAGCAGAGAGCAGCAGAGGTGCTTGCTCTTCTGCAGGCTTTCCTGGCCACAGGAGAGTTTCAAAGCTGTGTCCTCATAAGACCAAGCCTTGCTATGCTGGCTGGTGATGCGGTCAGGTGGTTCTGATTTTTCCCCAGGGCTGAGCAGAAATACTTTGAGCTGGTGATCGATGTCTTTCCTGAAGTGCAGGTTAGTGGTACCTGTAGATCAATCTCCTCATCCTACTCCAGGAAATTTCACAGAGTCATATACATCTTCAACTGGATCAGAATAATAATAGCTTCCTTATTAATAAAGTCTAAATAAATAATGATGTGTGACTGTACTCTGTAGTTATTTTGGTGGGGTGCTGGGCTGCTGGGTGAAGGCTAAGGGCTGTGCCTGGGACTGGGAGCCTTGTGGGAGGAAACCAAGGGAGGCTGGGGTGATCACTGTCAACAGCCTGATGCAGGGACTCATGAGCTGCCTTCCCTTCCTGCGGCTGCATCTGTGCAGAGGAGCTTGTTGAGGCACGGCGTGGGTTTGCAGAGCTGTCACTCTGCTCTCACCCGCCTTCAAGGGTGCAAAACCACTCTTTTAGGGAAAAGTGTGTGTGGTGAGCACCCAGTGCTGAAGAATCGAGCAGCTTCCTGGGTAGGAAATGCGAGAAGCCCTTCAGTCCCCACTGCTGCTTTCGCAACGGGGAGCTGCACAATCACAGGAAGTGGAGCAGAGCCAGGCTGCTGCAACAGCCCTGTCCCCTTGGCCGGCAGGGGCTACTGGGAGGGCCCTCCCTGCTGCGGGGTTGCTAAATCCAGCCTGGGCCCTGGGTCCACAGGAGGCACTAGTAGACCTTGAGCTCAGACTGCGAAGCCCAATCTGGAATGTGGAGGTGTGGGAGCGCAGCAAGGCTGTGGGTACAGGAAGCTCCACGCTTGCAGCCCACTCAGGAAGCATAAAGTGCTTGTGCAGGCAAACAAGATATAAAACTCGACTTTGTATCTTTGCCTGCAGAGAAGAGACAGCCAAGGAGAGGCTTGCCCAGGGGCCCTGTCTCAGGACACACAGCAGAATGATCCCAACATGGTCAGTGTTTCAGGCCTACCTTGCCCAGAGCTGGCAGCCCTCAAGCATCTCTAGGGAGCCACTGGACTTTTGTCTCTGGGAGCTGTGCAATGGGATCACGAAGGTCTAGGACCTCATCCTCAATTTAGTTTAATTTTTTGCAGTTCAAGGATGGGATGTGTAATGCCTGTGCCCACTTTAGTTTCAGTTTTTATTTTTTTTGTAGTTCAAGGCTACAGTGAGTAAAACCTGTCCCCACTTCAGTTTCATTTTTGTTAAGTTCAAAGCTGGGATGTGTAATGCCTGTGCCCTCTGTACTTCCGTTTTTTTGGAGTTCAAAGCTAGGGCAAATAATGCCTATCCCCATTTTAGTTTCGTTTTTTGCAGTTCAAGGTTGGGGTGAGTAATGTCCCGGATGTCATATGGAGTCCCTGGTGCAACACGAATCAATATTGAATGAATCATCAGGTTAATACATGATGGCGTTGCTAGTAAAGTAGGGAGCAGCCACTGGAGCTGGTGTTTGCCTGAGTCTGATGGGCTCAGTACAGCTCTCTGAAACAGTTTGGCTTGCTTGGCCTAATGTCAGGAGGGGAGAGAGTTCTTTGAGAGCAGCAAGGGAGTCAAGAGCTGGGAGTTCTAGGGATGGTTGCGCTGTGATCTCAGCACATGATGACTGATGTCTGCTATTTTTCTTTGCACTGTCCTTACACTTGTACCACAGTGAGCAGCTCTGAGCTGGTGAGAACAAGGAAGCCCAGTCTGGACCTCATGCCTTGTGTTAGAGGGTAGCGAAGATAAGAGTGCCCATAATGAACTGTTTGACTGAGCACCTTGTTAGGTCAAGCAGAGGAACAAGAGGCACCTGGTATTCCTGTCAATCTTCTCCTCCCTGCTGCAGATCCTCCATCTTTTTTCATTGGACACTGCAGGGATCAGAGCACAGGCTGTGAGCACATCAGCACTGATTTCACATACACGTATCCCCACACCCTAGGTCAACGTTATGGTCCCTACTTTCCTTCCCTGCTGTGTTCCCTCTGTTATGCTCAAGGTCAACTTGTGTCCCAGCAGGTGCCTGGTGTCAGCATTGTGGAAGTATACTGACAGTCTGGAAATGTGAGACTTTCAGGGAAAATATTCTGCTCGGCCCTTGGCAAGTCCTGTATGAGAGTTGCCAAATGGCTCTTTTTTGTTTAGTGACTCATCTAGTGTTAGTCAGCCCATCTCCTTTCTACAGTAGTGATGTATTCAAAATTGTGAAAGCATGAAGTGAAATTTGCCTTCTATTGCTAAGGAAGACCTGGACTGTGTAACCAACACAAAACACTTTCTGATTGTGGTTTTAAAGAGTCAGGTTTCCTTCCTTTTTTAACTAAATCAAGATTTCTTGTAGAAATGGCAATTTCAGTCAGTAGCAGAAATAAGACATACCCTCCTTTTCAAGGGAAATCTGAACACTGTGTCAACATCACTCCTATTTTCATCCACCAGCACCAGCTGCTGGATACTGGTGGAAACAGAAAAACTGGCAGAAATATGAAAATTGGTTAAAAAAAGCAATACAGCAATGGAGCCACTGCCTTCCTCCAGCTCCCACAGCTGGGCACATCAGCCCCAGGCCTACTGAACTCCCCAAGGAGTCATGTTGGGACCCCTTTAGCAAGGCGTGTGAGGCAGAAAGCAGAGAGGTCAGACCGTGATGCCCCAAAAATCTAGGCAGTGCCACATGCACCCTTCCCCTCTTCTCTTTGCCTGGCGATGTTTGGACATCAGCGTCTTGGCTGGAAACCCACATCTGTGCATAGCTCAGAGGACACAGCCATGCCGAAGGGTCTCTTGGAGCAGGGCGTTTGGGAATTTTCCCTAGCCCCGGAATGGAAGGGCAGTTGGCAGCCAGCCACCGCTGAGCATCCGCTGGGGCTGGGAACAGGAGGCTGCCGGCTCTGCAAAAGCCATTTGCAACCGCCCCGTGCATTCGGGCACCGGAGAAACTTCCTCTACTCTGCTCACGTGGCGAAGGCTCTGCCCGGACCCTGCCCTGCCGCTATGGAACACGTTGGCCACGGCAGAGGTTGTGCTTTATCTTGTGGCCTGCTCAGAGCCAGGTCTGTTCCCCAAACCTAGGGACACCTGGGAGTGTCCCTGAGGGATATGCTGCCCACAGCACAGTATGAGGTTTGCAGGCGCAGTGCTGCTGCACACTGCCAAGGAAGGGACAAGGGGCAGCCCCCATCCCCAAGGACCCGGTTGCCCTCAGTCGTGCGGCAGGGAGGGGAGGGAGGGTGACTGTGAGGTGAGACAAACCTCACTGGTTTGAGGCAAGGCACAAAACAGAGGCAAGCCCTGCGTCCCCACAGAAACCCTTTATTTTGTGTCTGGTGACCTTGCCTGAGAAACCAAGAACGTGTGGACTGAGAGCTGCTCAAGTGCAGCTCCTCAGCGTAGGCAGAGTCCTGAGCCTCCTGGATTTCCCCACTTGCTATTATTTTATCCGTGTGAAGACGCTGGTGCCAATCCTGCAGAAAACACCAAATCACTGTGCTTCAACCAGATGGGGCTACCTATGCTGTGGAGGGTATGGAAGGAAAACCCAGAGGGAGGGTTGCGTTGCCCACAGGGTGCTGAGTGGGGTACTCCAAGATCCAACACCTTGTAGCAGAGGCTGGATCAGGTGCTGCCACCCTTACCTTCTCTCCTGCTATGGAAAGAGGAAGGAGAGTCCTGGGTGAGGGGCCTGCTCCGGCCAGACCCTATGCTGGAGTCACCCATTCTAAGGTAAATCCAGCATGCAGGTGCTGACCATATTACAGAGGTTGCTCCTTAGCCCCCGATCAGCACCAGTGACAAACCTATTTGACCCTCCTGGTCCTGCTATGCTTCATCCCAGGGGATTTCTGCCTTCTCCCGCCTGGGATGCAGGAGAGCTTCCCACAGCAGTGGCTGGGACCCAGCACTCACCGTGTGGCTTTCCAGTCCTCGGTGGGACTCTCGGCTGCCTCTCGCATGAGCCACAGGGCATGCAGGATCTCCTCCCCGTTGGTGCCCACGTAGCACTGGCCCAGGAAGACAGTTGTCTGGTCTGTCACTGAATCTGGAAGGATTTGAAGTGCCATGAGACAGGCAATGATTCACAAGGTCACCCCTCTGTGTCCTGCTGGCATCCCTGCTGCAAGGTGATGGCTCCCTCCTGCCTACCTTGAGGCTGCCAGTGCACAGTGAAGGAGAAGGTGGGCTGTGGAACCAGCCCTGCATCTTGCTGGGACCCCTCCAGTGGCGAGGTGAGGATTTCAGAGTCACCAGTGACGGGTCCTGGCAGGTAAGAACCGGAGAATCTGCCATCCTTGCCAAGAATGGACACGACCATCCGGCAGCCGGTGTCGCTCCGCCATGACCCAGAGAGGAGGCACTGCAAAGACAGCAAGGGACTTGGGGTGCCTGGGGAGGCAGGGGGGCATCCCGCTCCCACCACACCTCCCTGGCTTTGCTTAGGAATGCCTGCAGCACCGGGTGAAATGACACAGATCTGACGTGCCACTGGCATCACCACCTTGGTGTGAGCATTGTGCCTTAGCACCGACTGCCTTCAACCCAGCCGCTGCTTGGTGTGCTTTTATACTCTCAAGGCACAGCAGGTCTTCCCCATGCTAAAGCAGCAGGTGCACTGTTCTCCCCACATGCTTTGTGGAAAAACAGGAATTCTTTGGGTCTTGACTCTGTTTGCCTGTCTCCGGCTGATTCCCGCAGTGAAGGCCATCCCTGCAGCAGCAGTCCCTCTCTCCCACCCTCAGTGCAGCTTCCCTCAGTGCTGCCAAGTCCTAGTCCCATCAGCTCCAACAGCTGAGCTGTGGCTCCCTGTTGAGCTCCACAACCCCAGCAGCACCTTGGGGGTATAGCAGAAGTGCCAGCACCACATCTCGCCCATCACCCATCCCTTTACCTTCCTCTCTGCAGGGGCAACACACTCTGCCAGTGCTAGGGCAAGGACCAGAGCAAATGCACCACTCCACATGGCTGCAGGGCTTCTAGGAATCCAGCACAGCCCTCCCCCAGCCCTGTAGCCTGGCCCTCTTTATAGGGCTGTAACCGGAGCCCCACCAGCACAGAGCTGGCAGCCTAAGGGTCAGTGGCCTGATGTCAGGGTGACCAGGACAGGCAAGAGAGGTGAGGAGGTCTGCATGACCTGGTCACTTCTGGAAGAATGCAGGGATGAGCACGGCTGAGCAGAAGGGCAGGGGCAGGATTTTTATAAGGCCGTTATAGCAGCCTGGAAAACACCAATGCCTCCCATGGGAATCCACCTTCTGTGCATGCAGGCTGGAAATGATCACTTGTTTAAACATTTATCCCTCCCTGCTTTGCTGGTGCCACTGCCTAATGAGGGTATCACCTAGGTGGTGCCAGGGCACGCCTGGCAGGGGCCAGCTGCAGCAGCTGCTCAAGAGTGAAGACTCACCCTCACTTTTGTTTCAGCAGCAATAACATTTCCTCAGCGTACTCTGCTTAACACCTGCTGATATTGAGGATTTTGCTTTTACTTTTGCTTTTCCGAGAGTTAGAGGAAGAAGTAACCACAGCGAGGTACTGAGGTCTCAGCAAGTGTGTTTGCTAAACACATACAGCATGATAGCTAGCATTGTATTCATATCTCTTCCTTGTATTTGCTGCTTTAAAGGGCCTCGGATGTATAAAATGAAGCATGCACTGTCTCCGTTCTTGAACTGTGTCTTTGCTTGCTGTGATGCCTGGAGCAGGCATGGGGCTGTGGAAAAATGAAAATTCAGGTGGGATTCACCTGCATCAGCATGTGCTGTTTCCAGGACAGTAGTGTTTGGGGCACTGGATGGCAGCAGGATGCCACTGGGTGGCGCCTCTCAGTGCCCACTATGAGCCCAGGGACAGTCTGGCAATCTTCTGCTGCTGCTGCTCAGTGCATCTCCCTCTCATCCAGACAGCCTTAAAGGGTAGGGTGAGTGGAAAAAACCCATCTCTCTCCTGATATGTTCCTCCTCATTTTCTTTTTCTTTCCCAAGCTCATGGGCTTATCACAGCCGTTGAATAATCCCCCCCCAGGGTTTCTCTTGCTCTTGTCCTGGATGCCACAACGTTCTTTTGGCCTGACACCAGCCCCTGCCTTTTTTGCACTGTTTGGCAGGGACAAGCTGCCCTGTTAGAGGTGCCAGAAGGGTGGGAGACACCATTTCACGTCATGGCACTGTGCTCCAGCCTCACTGGGGCTGGGGCAGGCCTGACAGAATATGTGTTCACTGTGTTGGCATCCTTGGGGCTGAGCTATTTTTGTAATGCTTCTGCAGGAGGTTTGGTCTTCACCCATGGGTCTGCCAAAAACTTTGTGTTGGAAGAACTGACTAAGTTTGGCAGATGTCTGCAGAGGCAAAAAGAGGAACCATGCTGAAATGCAGTGGCAGAGGAGAGTAAAATCCCTGGGTGTAATTCACAGGAATGGTAAGGAATGCTAAGGGGTGGGATTAGATGGAATAGGGTGAGTGCTTTAACACATTTTACTTGGGGTGCCATATAACACAAAGGAGGTGCTTGACCAATGTCTCACATCTACAGATCCTTTCTGGCACTAGAAAGGATCTGGTGGGATTGGATATGAAGGCAGTGCAATGAAGTCAGATGTATTCAGGATGCTGCTGCCTCCACGTAAGGAGTGATGATATGAGGTGGAAGTTTGGGTTAAGATGAGGTGGGATATGAGCCCAGGGAGATGGATGAGTGGGATTAGGGAGAGATGTAGATGTCCCTGGGGAAGAGCACTGGTCCCTTCCCTCAGCAGGGGTATCCATGGTGACAAAAGGGGTAGTAAGGGCAGAATTTTAAAAAAGGCAACCACAACTGATGGTTTTTGAACTTTATTTTCATTTGAGAGGCAGTTTTTGCTTGCTTTGTTGGAGACCATCCTATCATGGGGCTGATGAAGACACATCTTCACAGGATGGGGAGAAGCTCATCAGGGTCTTTCCTTTAGTAGTGCGTTTGCGTGTGAAGACGTTTCTGCCCACCCTGTGAGAAGTTGAGAGGTCCTGTGGGATGCAGACAATGCCCACCCAGAGCTGCCACTGCCAGCAGGTGATGCCCCCCAACTGTCCTCAAGCAGCTGTTGAGTGTCTCTGGGCAGGGCAAGCCCTTTGCCAGGACACAATGGCACCCCTGCTGCCAACCCACACAGTGGGACTGTCAGGGCTGGTCACCTCACTCAGAGGGCTGCTCATCCTCAGGGGCCCTGGGGAGGGCCCCTCTGTGGCACTGCTGCCCCCAGCGTCCCCCCACTACCTCGTGGCTTTCCAGTCGTCCTTGAGGGACCCGACAGCTTCGCGCAGCAGCCACATGGTGGTCAGTGTCTCCTTTCCACCTGCATCCACAAAGCATTGCCCCGCGAAGGCTGTGGTGGCATCTGGGAGGAAGTGCTTATTGGGAGATCGGTGGAGAAACTGGCTGCTTCCCCTTCCCCATTGTCCTCCCAGAGACAGCTGTGTTCCTGCTCCAGTGGCCACATATCCATCAAACCCATGCTGGGAGGAGGTCCTGCCCTTCCCCTATGTCTTCCTCAGACAAGGCAGAGCCTGTGTCACCACAACCCACATGCTCTAATGGGGTCTGGACCCACTGTGGTCTTCCTGAGCTGGCTGGGTAGGATACGTGATAAGTGATGCTGGGAGAGAAGGGGCTGCCCTGTGTGAGCCCAGCATTGCCCCTTAACCCCACACTGGGTATGTGGCACGGCTTAGCTGCATGAAATCAGCACCCAGCAGAATTCCTGGCAAAAGAAAATTCCTGCTGGCTGTCTGTGTGGCTATCAGGGACACTGCTGTACCACCCCCAGGTGTCCCAGCACTTACTGGAGAACTTGTCCCAGCGCACAACGAAGGCAAAGGTGGGCCAGCCCCCCTCGCCAGGCTGCTGCTGAATGCCCTTCAGGGGGGAGACGTGGGCACAGCCACCGGAGAGAGTGACCTGTGTGAGGTATTTTCCCTGGAAGTCCCCGTTTTCCCCCAATGCTGAAATTTCCATCAGTGAGTCCTGCTCATTCCTCCACAGTCCGTTGAGCTGGCACTGAAAGTATAAAGCCACATGCTCTCTGTTGCCACATATGGCACAGAGAGCGACCCCATTCCTCCTGCTGCCCCACAGCTGGGGCCACAATCCCTGCTGCGACTGCAAATGCAGGGCATGGCTCTCCCTGAGTCCGCTTCGGGGAAATGCTCCCCCAGGGTGCTGCTGGCTGCTGAGTGGATGGTGGAGCAAGGCCAGTATGTCTCAGCCTGGCAGCAAGCAGAACATGCTCACAAAGGCCTCATGAGAAGGAGTGCTCTGTCTACAGTGCCCTTGGGCACAGACCCTGTGGCAGAGGTACACTCAAGACATAGACTGTGTAGGAGGTGGTTCCCTGCTCACTTTAGCCCCAGACACAGACCCATTCATGAAGGGATATCTCATGAATGGCACCCCAGACACATGTCCTATGGGAGGGATTGCCCTGTGCATCTTGCCCTAGACATATATCCCATGAGAGAGGATGCTCCATGCATTATGCCCCAGACACAGGCCCCATGGTACGGGATGTCCCATGGCTGGTGCTCCTGGGCACAAACACCAAGGGAAGGAATGTCTTGTGCATGGTGCCCATGTGGGAGTAAAACTTCCCAAAGGTGGTACCAGGTGGCTGGGGGTGATGTGGAGATACCCTGCCCACAACCTAGACTAGGTGCTTGTAAAGCTCTCCTGCTGGTCCCAGCCTAAACCGGCACTCAAAAGAGAACTCCGGGCTGCCCACTCTGCATCCCAATGCCATGTCTGCCATGCTCCCATTGTCACCCGTGTCCATACCTTCCTCTCCACAGAGGCAACACAAACTGCGACTGTCAGGGCGACGACCAGGATGAAAGTGCCGCTCTCCATTGTAGTGGGGCTGCGAAATACCCGGCACACATCCCAATTCCCCTTTATAGGGCTGTAACTGGAGACCCGCCGGCAGCGTGCTGGCGGCCGTGGGGCAAGTGGCCTGATGTCAGCGTGCCCAGGCCAGGAGAGGTGAGGAGGTCTCTGTGACCTGAGCAGTGCTGGAGGAATGTGGGGATGAGCACGGCTCTGCAGAGGTGGGGATGTGGGGCTGATTTACTACCCAAGAGGCTCTGCCAACCCGTTCCTTGCTCAGCACTGGAATCCTGGCAGCAGGCACTGCCTGACATTGTCCCACTGCCACTGACCCAGTGCTGCTGCTACCTGACCAGCTCTGGTCTGTTGCACTGAAGAGTGGTGTGTCTGCTCACAGGGACTCGTCCCTGTGACCATCCCCTCCTGAATTACAAGTGTCTGCTGCTGTTTCTAAAGATGTTTTTCCTCATGGCTTTCCTGGGCTTTCATTGTGTTTGGAAGCTGTGACTGTCACTGCAGCAGGAACTCTTAAATTAACCCCCCTTCTAAGTACAAAAAAATTTTTCGGGAAGATATGTAGATGTTAAAATCTGCTTGTCCCTGTGGGATGGGATGCCCTGTGCAAGGTGCCCCTATAGACACTGTGGAAAGCAATGCCACATGCATGGTGCTTTGAGGCTGGGCAAGGCCCTATCTGAGCCCTCACGGAGAGTCCCTGCTGGTACAAGACTGTACTGGGGATGTGCAGGTGGCCAAGGGTGTTCAAACTACTCAGCCTTTGCACAGGGACACGGCACAGACACATCCTCTAAGATACTACTCCAGCCAGTGAACATGTCGTTGCCATTGCTGCAGAGGAAGACAGTGGTAGCATCTGACTGTGTCCAGGTCAGGAGGTCTCTGGCACTTGCCCAGACTTAGTGAATGAAATCTGCTTTGAGAATCTTCCTTATCTTTCTTGGGCTTAATGACATAGGGAAGCCCTTTCTCTTCCTCCTTAGAGAGCACAATCCTGCAATGCCTATGTTCAAATTACACCTTGTTTTTAATTAAAAAATTATAGAGCTACCTTCGGTTCCCATTCTGAGGACTTGCTTCAAAAGCCCGTGGAGCCCTGGCACTACTCTCCCTTGCTTGCTGCCCATCTGGTTCTCAGCACCCATCTTCAGGGCTCCACACAGCACCCGAGGGTGCAGCCCTGGCACAGAGTAGGGACAGAGAAGTACCCTGCATTCCACACACTGACTTTCCAGTCTCATGTCTGTTAGCCTCATCTTGCAAAATTCATGTGGTCCTCAGTATTCCTTTCTGTCCTCATCCACAAAGCATTGGCTTGTGGAGGCAGTGATGAAGTCTGCAGTTTGTGAAAGGGTAGGATGAGAGGGTGCTGGGATGGGGCTGTCCCTCTTAGGCAAACAGCTTACCAGCTTGTCAATGGAAAAGGCCGGTTGTGGGAGGGTCATTTTTCCTTCTCCAGCCCCCTGTCCTGCTGAGACCGGGGGTATAACATTGCACAGGTGAGAGATACACAGTTAGTGGGATGAGTCTAGCTGAGACTGCATCCAGCTCTGCCCCTCCTCACCTTGGGCAGGATCTGACAGAGGTAGGCATCAGGAGATGCCACCAGTCATTCACTTCTGGTACTGGGGATAGGTGAGCACTGGGGACGCCACAGTAAGACAGAGGACTGTCAAGGACATCACAGGGAAAGGTAGGATATTCCAGGGACACTGTAGAGAGGGGAGGGCTTGGAACACCAAAAAAAGGGAAGGCAGATATCAACAAGGGAAGTGCAGGGAAGTTCAGAAGAACATCAGAGACATCCCAGGAAGGCTGAGAAAACTCTGGGAGCATCACCGTGGAGAGCAGGGGAGATCTGAGGACACAAGAGAGAGGCTGGGAAAGAAGAAACGCCTGAAAACCTCCTTTGACAATGAAGCAGGAAGTGGGCTGGCCCTTCTGTTTCACTGTGGGACATTTGGTGGCTGCACAGCTGGGTTGTAGGAGCAGGTGAAGTTGCCTTTTCTGTTCAGAGATAAGATGTTCACGTTAGAGCCCAGGTTATTAACAAATAACTATTCAGGGCACACTGAAGCAAAGGGTATTCAGCACTAGTGCTGCAGCACAGCCTGGGTGTGGGCAGGATGGCAGGACTGAGTAACCCTATGAGCCATGGAGGGGAAGCTGGACAAGCTGCAGGTACCTCATCCATCCAACAGCTTATTCTGCCAAGCGTGATGAGCTCAGCTGTGGGATGGGCAGGCAGAATACTTCTGGGAGGATGCCCTGGTTCCAAACTAGCCTCAGAAAGGGCTGAGAACATGGTCAAGGGATCCTTTGTCTTCTCAGGATGACTGTCTGTGCTTGGCAAGGCTGCAGCTGGGACTGAGCTGTGAAGCGACATGGAGGAGCACAGCATGATGTGCAGTCCTGACCAGAGTACCACACAGAAATGGTGAAGGGAACAGGAGCTGTGTGTCCTCACTCATAAGAGAAGTTACAGGCTTCAAAATGAAATTTACTCTTTTGTCATCAGTGCAGTGTGGCTGAGTAACGGGTTCTGTCTGTGCCCACACCTGAACCCACCAGGCATGGAGTACTTGACTGACCTGGGAACTCTCCGCCTCCATCTGCTTAGGTGGCACAACAGCAGCAGTGACATAGATGTTGGGACCGAGATGTGCTGTGTTGAGACATCTGTAAACGGTCGACAGAAACAGTCCCTGCAGAAATGGTTGGACAGTTTTCCTCATGTGGTTAAGACATGTAAGTCCTGGAGGTCCCCTGCGATGGAGACTCTGTTGTAAGAGTGACTGGCTGTTTGAGAGATTTGATCCTTACATAAACACCACTTCATGCCAATATCCTCATAAACTAGGTTTTTTTGTGTTTTCCTTTTTCTTTCTTTCCCAGCCAGTAACACTGCATGTAAGAGAACCTGTGCCCCACAGACACAACAGCAGCCGTACACTGCATGTGATTGCAAGTGCCTCCTGCCTCCACCAGCTCCCTCTGCCCCTGAAGGCATTCACAGTGTGTGAATAACCCTGATCAAGACTTGTCTTGCAGCAGAAACAGTGGGTCTTCCTCACAGACAGAGGTCTGCAGTGGGGCTGAAGGGAAATACCACTGCTCACCTTTGTCTTGCTGATGAGCCCATGCTGGAAGGAGACAGGTAGTGCTGGATTTGCAACCCAGCATTGTGAGCAGGTCTTCCAGCTGGGTAAAACCCAGTGCTGATGGATGCCTAGTGTCCAGGGGGAAGCATCCTCAACCTTAGCCACTTCCAGATGCCTGCACGTACCCCCACCACGCCGTGTTCCATCACCTTCCACTACAAATCCAAGACGCTGGATGCATTGCAGCCTTGCTGGATGCCCACATATAGGGAGTGGCCTTGCAAATAGCTCTGTCAGCCCATGCTCTCTGGATTTCTTACAGGTACTGTGGCTGCCTGCAGGGATTTCCAGGATGCCCAAACTGTCATCTGCCCTGCTGCCTTGCTGTAGCAACCCAGGAATGCTGCAGAGTCTCAGAGGAGTGCTGCCCTGGGGAATAGTTGGCATGAAGGCAATAACAAAGGATGCATGCAGGGAGGCTGCAGGCTTCAGGGAATGCCTCACTGTTGACCTGGCCATACTTCAGAGTGAGAGCGGAGTCCTGTGGTCCCTCTGCCTCCCACTTTCCTAGTTCTCACGCTCCTGTAAAGCGTGCAAAAGGCTGTGCTGATATATCCATGTGTAATAGAGGGTTGGTGTAAAGGCATTCTAGTCAGGGAGGCTGGAAGTGAATGAAAAAGCTGGAGAAATGCCAGTGAGGCACCAAGAAGGGAAAAACAGCATCATTCTAGAAGCATAAGATGAACCCCAAGGAGAAAGGCTGTTAGCAAAGCTTTCCCACAGCATTTGTGGCAGGAAAGCCAGGGTATCAGTGGTGAGTGGCAGCCCCAGCAGCTCAGTCCTAACTTTAGGCTCCTCAAATCCCAGGCAGTATGCCAGCTCAGGGTGTGCAGCACTTCCTAAGTTATTTTGGAATTAATGACACGAGGACTAAGTTTCAGATTCAGACTCAGCTGTCTCTTGGAAATCATGTGTTTTGACTGAAAGGAGCATCTAAGGCAGCACTGACATTGCCTATTTATGGTAAGTCACAGTCCATCAGGCAGAGTTTTGGGGCTGGATTTTCTGGTCATCTGCTTTCCAGTACATCACAGTTTCCCTAGAAAGTTTTAGGACTTGATGTACTGCAGCTACTGGCACTGTGCAGCTATTACAGAACAGTCCTTGCCACTTTCCAGGAGAATAGACACAGCCAACACCTCTCACCTGCCTCAGGCCCAGGCGTCTCCCTGGCAGCTTTTTGGGGTGCAGAAGAGGTCTCCAGCCTACCGTCCCATCACACTCATAAGGTTTTGAGTAGAAGAAATGAGTGTTGATCACACTTAGTGTCGGAGGGTCACTTTAGGAACCCTCCATCCTGTTTGGGCTGGAAAAGGAGATTTCTTGGATTTGTTGGGGCCAGCATCTTCCCAGAGTAAGAGTTTCCTCCCGCACCCGCAACAGTGTTTTAGCCCAGCTTTCCCAGGACATATCCACATACTGCACAAGATTGGGTTTAAATAATTTTATATTTTTTAGACTATTTTCTGTAGAGACAATAACATCAGGAGTGCTTGTACACACTGCTCTTGCCGAGGTGATTCCTGGTTTCCCAAGCCTGACTAGAGCTGGAGATTTCTCCCTCCTTTCAGCCGATCCGATGGAAGGTATTGCGGCCAACACTGTGAGGAAGCAGTAGATGATTGGTGCCAGCAGAGAAAGTAGGGATTCCAGATGAACTGGGTATCCCTGGGCTCACCTGGTGGCTTTCCAGTCGCTGTGCTGGGAGTCAACCTTCTGTCGCAGAAGCCAGGAGGTGTGCAGGACCTCATGCCCATTGTCCTCAGTGAAACACTGACCCACGAAGACAGCTGTGGAGTCTGAAGCAGTGGTGGCTGTTAGCATCCCACCGGGGCCCCAACTGATTTTGAGGCTTCAAAAGCACTAGAGGATTTAATTCTCATAGAGCCTGAGTGTATCCTGATGTTTGCAGGGAAATGCTGTGTGGCAGAGATACTGTGAAAGCAACTATTTTTGTTGTCTCACCCAAACTATGTTTCAGGACATGTCTTGCTGTCTGAAGACACCATCCAGGGTGGGGAAAGATCAGGGAAGGACACAAGAGATTGGGATGAGCACTGAGACCAGCCTGCACTCCTCTCCCCCTCCCATTACCCCATCCATGAACAGTCCTAGCTGCAGCTACAGACCTGAGAACTTCTTCCAGTTGACAGTGAAACCAAAGGTGCACTGCCCATCCTTGTCCAAGTGCTGGCTGCCAACAAGGGGGGATGGCTGGATAGGTGCCTTGGTGCTTGACACAGCAGTGTGGTACTCTCCAGAGAAGTTGCCCTCATCGTCAACCTTGAACACACGCATCTTCGAGCCCAGATCATTCTTCCACCAGCCGGTCAGATTGCATTGCTGGGAACAAGCAAACGTGTCCCTGGGCACTGTCTGCACACAGCCCCCTGCTCCTCAGACTGAGCCCCCTGCCCTCACTCCCAAAGCCTACGGAGTGCTGACACTCACGTTGCCATTCCTTGTGGGGGGTTTCTGCTGGAGGTCTGTCTGGCACGTGCTGTCAATCTCCTTTGCCTCCATCCTGCTGGCCTTTTCCTCTCCCAGGGTCTTAGCTTCCTGGCAGAGGAGCTTGAGAAAGAAAGAAAACATGAATCAATCTGTGAACAGTGGCACGGCAAGGTGCCTCTGAAGACCCACAGGTGCTTGGCACTCATTTTTAAAAGATGTGACTCACAAAGTTGCTGCTATCTTAGCCATGTCAGAAGGGCCAAAAGCTGGGGAAGCCATGCAAAGGGGAGAGGTGAAGAGGAAAAACTACACGTGGGAGCCCTAGACAGGCAGGAACACAAGCAGAACCCCTGGTGTAGCCCTGCAAAGTGAGCTGTGTGAGCCCAAGGCACATCTGCCCGTGCCTGTGGGGATGGGCACCCATGTGTGGTGAGACTAGGGAACCCACAGGGATGGGGCATAGCCCTCAGGTCCATAGTGAGGCACACAGTCCCTGCACACCCTGACCGCAAGGCTCCAACTCCAGCTCTAAGCACTGTCTGTCTTTTCCCATATTGCACCTTCTTAGGTAGGAACAAGTCATCTCCTCAGGAAAGGGTCCCCATGCTTCCCCTGTCCCATTTCCCCTCCATATCTCTGGAGTAGAAATGGGGTGTTCCCGCATGCCTAGCCCCTGCACTAGGGAAGGAATCCCCACGCACATCCCTCCCGGGGACACCGACAACCTTGGAGCATCTCTCCCCCCTATAAGCCCCTCCCCCGGCAGGAGCACCGTCTCTGTACCCTCCGGAGCAGGGGGTCATCCTTCTGTCGCGGATGACACCCGCAGATTTGTCCTCCACGCTTGCCCCTCTCCCATATCATATCCCACCCCTCCGGTGACTGTCCCACGCGTGTCCCTTCCCGAAATCGGGACACCCAGACGTGCTCCCACGCAGTCTCGGGGCCCGCTCGGTCTCCCAGTACCACCTGGTATCCCGTCGCGGCCGCAGCCAGGACAGTCCCGAAGGGCAGGGCGAGGACGCGGAGGAAGCGGCGGCACATCGGGAGAGAGCGGCGAGCACGAATCTCGCCGTGTCAGTGCCGCCCGCGTGTTTATATCCCCTTTGGCTTTCCCGGAAAGCTCTGGGCAGCACTTGCAGGAAGGATGGGGACGAGACTGGAAAAAGGGCAAAGTGTGGGGTGGGGACAGGGCTGGAAATGGGAACGGGAACAGGGACGGGGATGGAGGAGGGGATGAAGTGGTAGGGGCGAGGGAGATGGGAATGGGAATGTGGGATGTTGACAGGGAGGGAGACGGGGACAGGGATGGTGATGGAAGCAGAGGGGGCGGGATGGGGAAGAAAAAAGGATGAGGATTGGAGGAGGGGATGGGGATGGGGACTGGACTGCGGGGGGAATGGGGGTGGGGATGGTCATGGGGACTAGAACAGGAATGGGAATGGGGATAGTTTGGAACAGGGACGCAGGAGGGCTTGCATGGAGCTACCCACTGACATCACCCGGTATGGGGGTCCTTAGCCCCATGTGTACTGGTTGAGGACTGTGTCCGGACCTCCACCCTGCCCTGCAGGAGCTCCTGCACCCCAAACAACTCCCTGGTCACTGCAGAACTGGGAGTCTTTAGGGCTGGGCAAGGATATGTGTGTGGACGGCTGGTGTTCTGCAGTGGATGCAGGGATTTGGCAGATGAGCCACTGCCCTAAAAGCAATGGGAAAACCTCAAGCATTGTGGGATGGAGGTGGGCAGACCTGATTGCACAAGCAAAAGTGACACGGGCGGGACAGGATCAAGTTCAGGGACAGGATGTTCAGGACAGCTGACAAAGGTAACTTTTTTATGGCAGTGGAAGTGGCAATACCACTGCTGGTTTCTTGTAAACCCTAAGGTTTTGGTTTCTGTTTCTTTGTTTAGCAAATAAAATGATCACGTCCTCTCCTACTCCACAGGAGATACTAAGAGTCATGGAATTTGCAATCATGGGAATAAAGAAAGGGCAGAGACCTTGAACCTTATGCCTTGATCCCACATGGTTTTCAGGGGCCCCCTGTTCCCCTCATGGGCTCACCCCATCAAGGCTCCTAGCTTCATTCTCCATTCCTACTGGGGTCCAAATGCTTTAACCTCACAGATCATTCAGAGAAAACTTTGAGGACCCAAAGGACCAGCTCATGCTGCTGTTTACAGCCACAGTAGGTGTTTGGGAAGGGGGATAATGGGAATGATCCCACTGTAGCCAAGGCAGTGCCAAGGATTCCAGTGTGCAATGGGGATGAACTGAGTGTTGTGTGTGGAGGGCAGGGATAATGATGAAGGTGCAAGGGTGAGATGAGGGCACAAAGACAAGGATGCAGGGGTGAAGATGAGGTTGCAGGGGTAAGGATGAGGATGCAGGGGTGGCTTTTGACCAAAACGTGGACCACCAGGCACATCAATGAGTTGTACTCAGTCAGTACAAACATATCCTGGACAGGCTGAGGTCTGTGCGGGGCTGGTAGCAGCGCCAGAGCCCAGAAGAAAAAGGAGAGGAGCAAAGGCTAAGGAAGACTGGGGAAGGGCAGGTATGCTGTGAGAGGAAGGGAATGACCAACATGCCCTGACACTTCTTGTGGAACTGTGTGTTTTGTGCCCCAAAGTCCCTGCACCATCCAGCAGCCTCTTTCCTCAGCAGTCCTGCAGCCCCAGGCAGCACTCTCCTTCACACCTTTGCATCTCTCCCTGCCTGTACAGCTTCTCCCTGTGGTGCTCAGGAGCACAAGCCAGGAGCTGCACACTATGGATTATGTAATTAATGAGTTGGAAACTTGGTGAGTTGCTGAAATAATTGATTAGTGAGTTCCAGGGTTAGACAGATAAGTGTAAAGGGCAGTGGGGCCTTGTTTGGTTTGTTTCCTTTCCTTTCCTAATAAGCTGATAAAATAAAGTTTAAGGTACAAATGATATCCTGTGAATTTGTACATCAGAAAGGATCTGTATCCTGTTCCACCCTCTAGCTAATCAGGTGGCAGGCAATTATTTGGAAACACATGCATAGGTGCATACACACAGCAGGGATCCCTTCACTATCTGGCTTTAGCCACTCAGTCTAGCCAGCAGCTGCCCCTGGAGTTCCAGGTCCCTCTTCTGACCCCTCCAGTATCCAGTGTGGACTCTGGACCACACCAGCATCCAAAATTCCACTCTGTGGGGGCTGCCACCCAGCTCTCTCCCATGTGTGCACACAGCACCAAGCCCGTTACCCACAGGAGTAGCTAGAAATGGAGTTTGATGAGAAGAAGGGGCAGAGTGGTATGCAGGGACACAGGATGAGGCCAGGTGAGATTACTGGCTAGCCAACATTCAGCCTTCACCCTGATCCCAGGGCGTGGTGTATCCCGCTGCTCACACCTGGGGCCACCCACCACAGGGCCCCTGTGAATATCTCTAACATTCATGGGCAAGAAGACACCTGCTGAGGCCTGAAGCCATGGTCAGAAAGCAGAACTACATGACTATTGTCCTTCCTTTGTCCCCCAGCCCCATCCCTCCCAGCCCCTCCAAAACACCTCCCTGTCCTCCCTCAGTCACAACCTGAACTCCACCTTGCTCTTCCCACGGCCACAGAGTGGCTGCTTGCACCCCAGGGACACATGGGGCACAGCTCTCTGCCAGGTGGAGAAAGGTTTATTTGGCTACCTGTGTAAGGGGTAACAAGCTTTGGGAAGGGGGGAGCCCCATCAGCAGTTTGCTGTGAGGCGCTGGGAAGAAGCAGAGCAAGGCAAGGGTGTTCCTGGCCAGGATGCTGAGAGCAGACAGGAGCACAGCCTGAGACTGGGATAGTGGAGAGCCTCGCGAATGCAGGCGGACAGCAGGGTGCAGGCAGCTCTGGTTCCTCTTCCCATCACTTGATGCGGGTGAAGATGGAGGTGCCAACCCTGCATGGAAGACATGTCAGGGAGAGCAGAGTGAGGGCTGCAGGGTGGGAGGCCAGAGGCAGGGCTCACCTGGTGGCTTTCCAAGTGTCCCTGTGGGATGGAACTTCTTCCCGCAGGAGCCACATTGTCTCCAGTGTCTCCTTCCCACGATGATCCACAAAGCACTGGCCTACAAAGGCGGTGATGGAGTCTGGCAGGGTTAGAAAGAGTCTAAGAGTTAGAGGGGGCTGAGAGCCTCCACCTAAAGACATGGGAATCTGGGCCATCTCACCCTGGCAGATAGGCAGACGGATAAACAAACTCCATGCACCACATGCCCTGGACAGAGAGATAGACCTGCCTGCCAGGTTGACCTTATGGACCACTTTCATATCACCTGGACAGACAGATGGACACCAGCCCTGCTAAGTCCCTTAGACAGACAGATGAACACTCCTGCCACCTCTCCCAGATAGAAATCTCCATTACCTACTGCAGTCAGACACCTGCTCCATCACCACATCCCATGGTAGGAGTATGTGTGGCCAGTGTGTACCCACAGCCAGGGCTCCTCTGAGCGACACGAGGAACCAGCTGGAGACCTCCCCACTCCCAGCACGGGCCCCAGCCGACTGTCAGCACTGCTGTACCTGAAAACTGCCACTGCACCGTGAAGCCGAAGGTGGTGTGTCCCTTGGCACTGGGGTGCTGCTGGGTTCCTTGCAGGGGTGACACCAGGATCTGCTTGTTGGTGGTTGCCACAGCAGTGTGGTAGAAACCCGAGAAGATGCCGGCTGTGTTCAGAGCTACGAGCGTCATGTTGGAGCCCAGCTCATTCCTCCACAGGCCCTGAAGGTCACACTAGGGACCGGGAGTCATGTGGGTGCCTTGAGCAGTGCTGAGCCATTGTCCCCACTCCAGTCTCCCTAAGCAGTGGGATGTGTGTCCCATGTCATGGCACCTGCCTGTGGCAGCTGGGACTGATAGCATGGGCACCTGCTGGGACAGCACCTTTCCCTCCCTGGGAAGGGCAGGGAAGAGCTGGGGGTGCTGGGTGGCCCCTTATACCAGGGGAAGGTGAACAACAATACCCCCAGGAACATCATAGCCAGAGCTGACAGCCTCCTTGGTCACACACACTGTACTGTGCCATGGCATGGCACAGCATGGAATGGTGTGGAATGGCATGACATGGCACATCATCAGCACAGTAAGAACATGCAGCCCCTTAGGCAGAAACAAAAAACCCATTGTGATCTGGAGTAGCACACGACAGCATAGAATGGCATGATGAGAAAATGCAATCCTGCACACTATGTCCCAGGAGTGGCCATTTGCTTTGCA
The DNA here is from genome assembly GCA_013399895.1 of Serilophus lunatus. Classification (NCBI taxonomy): domain Eukaryota; kingdom Metazoa; phylum Chordata; class Aves; order Passeriformes; family Eurylaimidae; genus Serilophus; species Serilophus lunatus. The sequence continues at coordinate 269,482 of VXBA01005611.1, forward strand.
CCCAAGGATGGCCCAGCCTGGCACAGCAACAGCGAGCAGATCTGTGGCTGTCCACAGTGCACCGCAAGGATAGTGCAGCATGGAACAGCACAGCCAAGGTGTGCAGCACCTCACTCAGCCACTCTCTTCCCTGGGACAGCATAGCACAGGACAGCACAGCTTGGCATGGCCAGACTCTGCCCCGGGGCTGTACTTACCTTCCTGGCTGCGGTGTTGCAGGGGGTGAGCAGGGCCAGGGTGAGCAGGAGGCAGCAGCTGAGGGTCCCCATGGCGTTGGTGGTGGTGGCCGTGGTGGTGCCTGGGCTCTGCCTGCGCTGCTGCCTCGTGCTCGCCCCTTTCATAGCAGAGGGGGTTGTGGCTGGGCAGTGGCTGCCCATGCTGGGCCTCCTGCCAAAGGACACCCGGTGGGAGATTGGTCACTGGCTTCACACCAGGCTCAGCAGGGTCTGGCGTCCCTGGGCCAGGTGGGGGTCCCAAGGACTATGGTGAAGTGGGGGAACTGCAAAACAGGACTGTGTGCTATACAGGGTCACAGCAGGAGATACACATTTGGAGTCAGGTACGGTGACATGAGGCACTGCGGGACACCATGGAGGGGACAGGGGAATGTGTGCGCTGAGGCATAACATTGTTGTCCGGAAAAATTGGATTTGTTTCTCCGTTTGCAACAAGCCAATAATTACACACTTGAGGGAGACATTGGTTATTTATTTCAGAGCTGTGTGCTCAGTGGTATTCCACAAATCCAACAAATCGACTATGAAAACTTTTTATTCATACCTTTTAGCAAACAAAGACATTAATGGTCATTGATTGCAAGTTACATAGTATTCTGTCTACTATTAGTAGTTCTGTCTACTATTAGTTAGTGATCGTCTGGCTTCTCATGCTAATTAGTCTGCAGGCTCAGTCTTTCTCTTCTTTTGAGTCAGTGGGTTTCTTGGATTGGTGAACAAAAGTTGGTGGGCATGGTCTCCCCTTGATGGAATTACTTTCTATCGGATCAGAGCTGATTCAGCACAGCTGCCGAGTTATCTGTATTAGTTTCTCCCTTATCTCAGAGGTTCTGCCAAACATCCCTGTGGTCTGTAAATTCTGTATTCTTTATATTCACTGTCAGTGGTACATCCTTACTCCCCAGATATAGTAACCTAGATCTGAGATTACTGAAGCATTTCTAGCCCTAAACCTTTATGCAATTCCACCAAGAAGTAATTTGTATTTGTATTTCTAATACTCGGACATCATGCAGAGCTTGTTAGTTGCTATCTGTTTCAGAGATTAAATCTCCTTTCTTGTTGATCAGACTTGAAAGCATAGAAAGAACAAATATCAAAGAACGTGCTTTTTAAATAATATCTTTACATATTCCGCATTTTGCAACATCACAGGAGACAGTGTGTTATTTGCAGCAAAGCTTTATTGAGTGAAAAAAAAGTGGAGGGACAGGAGTAGGGGCTCCCCCTCCCGGTGCTGCTGCCAGCCTGGAAACTCCCTCGCTTCCATCCTTACTCCACCTGTGATTCCAGGCGGGTGAAGACGTTGATGCCGACCCTGCAGGGACACAGAAGGAGAAAAACATGACCGTGTCCAAATGCCCACCCAGCCACGTATCCTCCCACAGCATTGCACCTTAGCGAGATCCCAGAGGATGTTATTTTTCCTTTGTATGTTTTACCCATGCAGTAAGCACCAGAGTGAATCTTGCCATTGATCTTTAAGTCGCGCTTTTGCAAACTGATACTAAACCTGCTTTTGCCAACGCTTTTGACAGTGACTTTGTAAGTGACCTCAAACACCCATTTGTGACAGCCCCAGCCCCCCCGGGGATGCACAGGGGACCTCTGCAAGGCAGAGACAGGGAGCTCACATGGTGGCTTTCCAGTCATCTTCGATGTTCTCAACGTGTGATCGCAGGAGCCACATGGTCTTCAAAACCAGCTTGCCATCCTTGTCCACGAAGCATTGTCCCGTGAAAACAGTGATGGAATCTGCAGGGACAGGACAGGAGGTGGAGAGGAGTATGGCCAGGGTGGCAGGTCGATGACTGCCCTGGCCAAGGGGACAGTAGACCCCTGCTGTCCCTGGCCTCTGGGACACTGGGGATGGGGAAAGCAGGCAGGAGGGCCCAGGGGGATGGAGCTCTTGCATGGAGATGGGCAGACAGCAGTGGGCTTCAGCCCCTGTGGCATTTTCTGCACACTGGGACTGGGAGGTGACACCAGCCAAGGATCTCCGGGGACAAGGATGGGGGAGCAGCAGGGACACCAGAGGGGATGGCAGAGCACTAGGGACAGTGCAGAGGAAGGCAGGGAATCTGCAGGGACACTGCAGGGAGGAACGGAAGAACTTCAAGGGCATCCCAACAGGGAGGGCAGGGGAGGTCTGGGAACATAATAGGAAAGTAGAAGTACCTGAAAAGCTCCAGTTGACAGTGAAGCCAAAGGTGGGGTTGGCCTTCAGGTTTGTGCGTTGCAGGGATCCCGTCAGTGGTGACACCTTGATCTTGCTATCGGTGGCTGTCACAGCCGTGTGGTAGAAGCCCATGAAATTACCTTCTCCATTCATTCTTGTGACAGTCATGTTGGAGCCCAGGTCATTGACCCAGCGCCCGACCAAGTTGCACTGGAGTGGGGGAAAATCAGTACTGGTGCCACATCACAGCCTGCAGCCACAGCCCCCTGATCACCCTGCCCTGTGCACCCCAGCCCTGCTCTTACCTGTTTTGCAGAAAGGCCATGAGCCCCCAGGGCCAGGCTGAGCACAAGGAAGAAGAGAGTTGCTTGCACCATCTCTGCAGCAGGCAGACAGCTGAGGTACCTGAGGACAGGCTCCTTGCAGGACTCTGCTGATGCTCCTGGTCCCTCTCCTTTTTATTGCTTCCAGGGCGGTGAGTGACAGCTGCATCCAGGGCATTGTGTAATCTGGGTGGTTCCAAAGTTGTGGTTCCAAGTCATATGAGGGGGTTATTGCAACAGACATTCCCAGAAGGAACTGCTGAAAGTTCCCCTCCTTGCTGCCCTGGCACCTTGCAGGTCAGATCTGGCTTCTGTTGGTCAGTGACTGCCAGGAATGGTCAGTTGGGAAAACCCCTCTCTGGAGCTGTTGTCCATTCTGACACCTATTTGCCACACCACTGCTGTGCTCAGGTGTCCCTTACACCCTGTGCCACTCAGGATTGGCCACAGCAGGCAGCTTACCCTGCTCTCACCAGGCGTGCTCATGCAAACCCACCCACCACCTAGATTGTTTTGAGACTTTGCTTTTTGCACCCCACATTCAAAGTGCCCAGTCCCCTCTCTCTTCAAAGCACCCAAACCCTTTTTGTCCAGAGCCGATGTGAATGTTTGCTTGCTCTTTTTAAATACTGGCTTGAGTTGAAAAGAAACTATTGAGTTAATAAAACTCCAACATTTCCTGACAGTTGGAACATTGTATTTTAATGCTGACAGAAGTTGTATTTATTCAGGGATCCTTGGATAACTATAAGTATGGATTATATAATTCTGTTTACGTCATAGCTGTTGCTGGCCAGGGAAGCTGAAGTGGCAGGGTTCACACAAGTTTCTCACCTATTTCTCAATGGTTTTCAAAGTAGTCTCCTAAAACGTATGTTTTAATTCCCCCAGTCACCACAGTAAGAGCTGATGGAGCCCTATTCACCAGAAAATAGTAATTTTCTTAACATGGAGACAAAACAGCTCTCTGCAACACCTCAGAAATACTTTTTGCTTTCTCTTTAATTTCACATTTGAGCCCCTTTTTCTCTCCTACAGTAAAATTCAATGCTATCCAGGCTGAGGAGCATTGCATTTCTACTGCTGGCTTCTCCACACACTCCTCTCCTCTCCTCTCTGCAGGAGCCCCACAGACCTCTTGCACCTCTGCCTGCAAGAGATCTCTGACTAGAGAGTTGGCTGCCCGCGGGACATTCCTGCCCTAGTATTTGTCTCAGAAATTAACTGCACAAGGCATGTTTTTCTACATAGCCGCTGTTTGCTCTGACTGTTTTTTGGCAAGCAGGTGCTGCCTGGAGTGTGCCTGCTGTTTGTGATAAAGGTCAAGTTTGGACTGGAAAATTTGCAGGGGTTAAAAAAGGGCAGACACCACCACCCCCGCATCACCCCCTCCCCATCAAACCCTCACCATCTCCCCTCCATTATCACACCCTCTCTCTCGTCCCCTTGCCATAGCCATGGTTAAGGGAGCTCCTGCTCCAGCAGGAACCCTGGGGATGGGCAATGCAAGGTATCTGTGCGTTGATAGCAACCCACAGGTCATTCACAGCTGTAGGTTTATTTTAGCATCATACAAACAATATTGGTTATTTCTGCTAATAATCTTTATTTTTTTATTGTGTGTAACGAGATATATACATGCCATTCCACCAGCATATATTCCAGGTACAAGAATCAGCCCAGTGCTCAAGGAGACAGATTTCTTGACCAGTCTGAATTGAGTCAAAAATAAAACAAATCCAAAGCGGGGCTACCTCCATAGATCTGTACCCTCCAAAGTGCAGAGAACAAAAAACTTGGAGCTAGCAAACATTGCTACAGCTAAATTCTGCAATGCCATGCCTGACCCCGGGCACAGCAGAAAGTGGACAAAGGGGAATGGGCAGGTAGAGAAGAAAGCAAAAGTAGAAAGCATTGAAGTAATTAAAAATTATCAAGGCTATGCTTTAAAACCCATGTATATCAAGGGGTTATGAAAAATAGGTGTTAATGAATAATAAGAAAAAAGGGTTAATGATTCATTCCACTTGCTTCTCAAACTGGGATTGAATCAACCTTGAAAAATGGTAGTACAGGCTGTACTGTAATGGAAATTATATCTGTGACCGAGAACTGTCCTCCCTGCCTGCAGCCATGCCCACGCGGAAGTTGCTGAAAGCTAAGTCTAAAAGATTTATTGAGGTGATATGGCCGAAAGAGAAGGAAAATGTAGATATAACCCTTTATACAGACTGAACACCCCATCCTTTGAAAAAAAGCCTGCAGGCAGCCTGTTGCCTGGGGTTAAAGAACAGTGCTGATGAATCACAGTAACACCAGCCTGGTCAGGAGCTGTTGGCTTCAGTGCCTGCTTTTGTCCCTTTCCAGCCAGATCAGGACATCACTGCTCCTGTTGGTAGCCGCCAACTCAAGACAAATGGAGACGGGATCCACAGGTGAGCCATGCTGATGTCCTGGCACACCCGCCCCGACCAGCCTCACTGTGGTGACCCTGAGAGACAGCATCTCTGTCCCTGTCCATTATCAGAGGGCTCTGCCATGCAAGGGTGACACTAGCTGGTCCAGTGGGGCTGCATCTGGGACAACCTGTTCTTCCTGGGTATTGTTATTCTTCTACCCATGCAGATGCAGGAACACTTCCCTGTGTAGTGAAGAAAAGGCCATTTGTCACACACTGACGGCATTTGGCCACCTCAGAGACTCCCAGCTTGCACCAGCTCCCAGGGCAGGCAAGTGTGGGAAGAATGGTCACAACAGGTAGGACAGGCTGCTTTCTACCCCAGCCCTGGAGGCTGTTGAGGATTAAGGGAGCGCTAGTGTCAGAAATGGACAGAAAGAGTTTATAGCCTTTTTTTATGGTGTACTCAGAGCTCTCCTCTCCTTCACTATAATGTTCTCAGAGATCCCTTGCCCTACCTGTGGTGCCCCCAGATTTCCCCTGCCAGCCCCGTGATGTCCTTGATGCTTTTTTTTTCTGCCCAGCACCATCTGAGATCCGGTGAACCCCCTGTTCCTTCCCTACATAGGTGCCCTGTGCATGCCCAGAAGGGATGGGGCTCTCTAACCCTGTAAATATCCTCTGGCAGGAGGTCAACAGGCCCTCCACTATAAAAGGGCCAAGCATAGGCAGAGCCCAGGCACTGTGCATGGCCACCAACACCATGGGAACCTGTCACTTGTTGAGATGGGACATGCAACACATATACCTTTTGCAAAAGCTTCTTTATTTTGAGCTAAGCTCCTTCTATTGTCTACAAGCACTCTTTGATATATCAATCTTAAGCATATGTCTCTTACACTTATTGGACAACAAGTTGTTTTTATTAATTTTATTGGATGACTGTTACATCATCTGCATGGCTTCTGCTTCTGCGTTTTCTTCTTCTTATAATTTTCTGCAAACTCAAAACTTTCCAGTAGTTTCACGAGTACACAATAATCTCATCAAGGTCAATATCTACCTCATCTTCACGGTCTCCGGGCCAGCTGTAAACCCCAACAGGAATCCTTGACTGCTGCCTCCTGCTTGCCCTGGCCGTGCCTAATCACCATGATGCTGCATCCAAGAAGGTTAAGGACAGCCTTCCCTCAGGGTAGAGACTGGCCATGCTGAGCTGTGCTGCGTTGTCTCAGGGTGCAGGGTGGCTGAACGAGAGGCTGTGTGCCCTGGCTGTGGCATACCAGGACATCTGATGAGCTACATGGCCTTGTTGTGCCCTGCTGTGGCATCTAATGCCACTCCACACCATGCCGTACCATCCAACATGCAGTGTGCACAGCTAAGGATGCTGCCAGCTCTGGCTGTGCTGACCCTGAGGGTTGGTCACGTCCCCTTGGTACAGCATGGGTATCCAGCACATTCAGCTCTGTCCTTTCTTGCCTAGGGAGGAAGAGGTGCTGCCCCAGCCAGTAACCCATAACACTGGTCCCATGACACTGGAGGGATGACTGTGACTCATCCCTGCACAAGGCACCCACACAACCCCCAGTCCCCAGTGCTGTCTATTTGGGGACACAAGAAGGGCAGTGGATTTCCCTAACCCCCACACCTCTCTAACCAAGCTAGCATAACCTTCAAGTGCTATGCTGGCAGAGAAAGGAGGAAAAGGAAGTATGGTGCCCAGCCCAGGGCTGAAGGCCACATAGTTTGGGTAGTGCCAGCCACTGTCACAGCTGCTCCCTACAGAGGTATTTTCTAGCTCCTGACCTTACCCTGCCTTGCAGGAAGCAGGAGAGAGACCAAGGGGGAGGTCTTGATTGCCTGGAGAGGTGGATTGCTCCCTTTAGCAAAATTCCAAAGGAACCACCAGCCATTAGGGCTTTCCCCTTTCCAGCCTCCCTAACCCTAGAGCCCAGCAGAAGAGGAAAAAGTGAAGCAGCAAGGGTTCCCTCTTTCAACTTGACCCTGTGACAAAGAAGACGACAAAGAAGAAGGAAAGGACACAGCTGGACAAGTTTATTAAGAATGAAGGTGATTTATGCCCTTAAATGTGATGCAATGCCTGCCCTCTATGCCAGCAGTGAAGAGGGCCATGGTACCAGATCAGGATCTGCTGCTTGGGCTCAGAACGTTACCATCCAGAGAGCCTCTCCTGGACATTGTATCTGCCACAAGCCCTCCTGGGGCAGAGCCAGTCAGTATGTGCAGTGTCACTCAAGGACAACTACAGCATCCACGTGCCTGTGCACCAATCCAATATCCTCACACACACACACACTCACATAATGTCCCCACCTTATGCAATGTACTGACTGATGGAGAGGTTTATCTGTGCTCCTGGGCAAGGTACCAGCTCCAGTTTGGAATGGCTGAGGAACCTGAAGGCTGTGAGAGCCCTGAGTGATGAGGAAGGGAAGGTGCAGGCTCCAGTATTAACTCCTTATCCCACCCCACTCTCAGGAGATATCCCCCACACCTCCAGTTCCCCCCCCTTCATGCTCAGCATCAGTGACTGGAAGCCCTCTGAGGTCAAGGGCATGCAGTGGAGGTAGGGAAGGAAAATGGCAATGTGAGTGCTAGCAGAGAGCAGGAGGGAAGGGTCCCTGTTGGACCTCCTGGATCATGGTGGCAGCCAGGGCGTAGACCACGCCGATCCACACCTCGTTGGACTGGACACTGGAGGTGTCGGGCACCCCGTCGGGTCTCATGCCATTCACTGCTCCCATGGTGCCACTTGCAAAGCTCAGCACGTTCTTCTCAAAGATGGTCTTGAGTGCACTCATAATGTGACTCTTGGGGAAAACCTGAGGGGAGAGAGGCAGGGGAGCTTTGGGCTCAGTGCTGTTTTATTGGTGCTGTGAGCCGGGGTGGCATAGGACAGCATGGCATGGCACAGCAAAAATGTGCAACCCTCTCAATGCCCTGCGTGCTTGCTCCAGGGGTGGCAAAACATGGTATAGGATAGCACAGAGCAGCACGGTAGCAGATAGCCCAGCCTGGCACAGCAACAGTGGGCAGATTTTTGCTGAGTTGTAAGAGGTCTATGTAATAAGATAAAACTAAATTTGTTTTGTTGTGTGTATAAAACCCCCTCCAGAAAGGACATACGGCAGATTTGCACATGGATGTTTAACACTTGTGTGTCCCCAGCACTGATTAAAGGTGTGCTTTATACTATGCAGAGCGTGCTGTGTAGTCGACTCCCTTGTAACAGTTTGACCAGCCAGGCAGGAGACATTCCTCTTAACTGTGAGATCCTCCAGAACTCGGGACCCCCTGGGTGTTCTAGGATCTTTATCCAGTGAGGCTCCCTGGGATCCTCTGCATCATCATGACCCTGTGTAAGGCAGTCAGGTTTTAAAAGCACCCTTTTCTACTCTTTCCCTAAGGTTTTGGGAGGTTAGACCATAAGACATATGTGGGTGTTACACTGCTCCTGGCTTGCTGGCAGCTCTCAGAAGCAGCACCTTCTGATTTTGAGTTCAGGTCTCACCAGAGACTATAAATGTGGGTTAAACTCCCACCAGAGCTTTACTGAAATCATCAGAACAAAAGAGTCTGGGAAGGAAGGGCCAGATTTTTTTTGGTTTACATTTTTTGCTGGATTTGGCCATTAGAAAGGTCTGCCCAAGGAGGTGGCAGAGTCACCATCCCTGGAAGTGTTTAAAAAGAGACTGGATGAGGCACTTAGTGCCATGGTTTAGTTGATGAGGTGGTGTTAGGCGATGGGTTGGACTTGATCTCAAAGGTCTTTTCCAATCTAGTTAATTCTGTGATTCTGTGATTTTGGACTGGGATTTGGAATTGTGATTGTTATAAGCTTGGTAATCTATTATCTTTGAGCTTGTTTTATACCATCTGCTGGGATCCCATGTGTATTTTGAACAAGCATTGAAGATTTGGATGCATTAGGCTGCCTTTGTGTATTGTCTTTTTATTGTTGATTGAATGTGTCTTTGGGAATTAACATTGGGGGGGTTCATGAAGAAGGTTCAAGAGAAACACCAGAGTATTTCTCATCTTCTGAATAAGCTGGATTCCGAAATCTGTTAGCCAGTTATTGTTCATGCCTCAAACTTACAATGTATTGGTATCGCAGCTAGCAACAAACGAAGTTGCTATGTCCTGATATTATCATAATTCCTGTGCTTTAACATCAGTTGGCAATACACAGCTCCCTCTAGCGAAGACCGAAGGTATTAAAAAAACCCAAAATAAAAAAGCCACAACCAACCAACCAACCAACCAAAACCCCTCAAAAAACAACGCTAACGCTGTTTGCGTGCTGTGTGCTGTGTGAATGAGATGTGCTGCTGCACGAAGCGAGTGAGAAGTTCTCGTGCTGCGGTTCCACTCTTATGGGAAGAAAGTGGACAGGAAAGGAAAGAAGCAATTGGTGGGTAACAGACAGAATGATGCTGACGTGACTGAGACATACAACCCCTGTGCAAAGCGAATGAGATCCTGAATCTCTATTGTCTTGGAAAAAGGCACAAAGAAAGGCAAAGTGAAAACTGTGAGAAGGGGTAACCAGCAGATGAAATCGAGGATCAATAAAAGTCCCCTGGAATGCATTTTAACTCACTGAAAAGAAAGAGGAGGACCCTCAGGTGGGAACATTAGCAAAAAGACTCTAATCAAGTATTCCACACAGTGGTGGCCTTTGTATAAACTTGACAGTGGAGAAAAATGGACAGCAAATAGATCATTAAACTATAATACTACATTACAATCCATGTTGTTCTTGCAGAGAAAAGAAAAACGGGACGAAGTTTTATATGCAAATTTGTTTTTCACTCTAAGAGACCACCCAGAATGGCAGATTGGGGTATTAATCCAGCCCCAAGAGACCCATTTGCTTTAGCAAAAAGGAATAGGAAGACTCACGTGATGTTGTTCAGCATGTTCAACAGGACAGAGGTGTTTAAAATACGAGGATGATGAAACAGAGTGGAATTGGTGATTATGTAAATCCCTTTGAAGAAAGGACAAGTAATCTCGGGGAAGATGAAGCTCCCATCTCTGCCCCAGACCCAGCAGGGGACGGGGCCAATGGAGTGTCCACATCCCCAAGTCAACAAGAAAGGGGCTGTGGGAAGAGATCTCCCTCTTTGCCAGCCTTCTCTCCCCTGAGTGAGCAAACACGCAGCAGCATAAGGGCATGATCTGCCTCACCTTGTGCTGTTATAGCTCATTTAAGGGAAGCAGCAGGGCCAACAGGTCCTATAAAACTGTAAGTAAATTTTTCAATGGGAGATTTGGATAGCTGGAAAGAAACTGCTCAGAAGTATCGAGAGGACCCAACAAAAGTTGCTAAATATTTTGGGAGGTTTATTAAAGCACTGGATCTTGACTGGGAAGATATTGATTTAATGTTAGATGCACTAACAGATACCAAAAAAGGGCTGGAATTAAAATCAGTCAGGACTCATGCGCATGCACAGATAACAGCACAAAGACTGCAAGGGTCTGTTGATGATTATGTGCCTCTAACCCCAGCCCATGCTGGGGTTATAATAACCTTGACCATTATCAACTACTTAACAGATATCAAGGGTGGAGAAATTTTGGACTGGAAAATGCAATCCATAGATCAGGAAACTGAGGGGACTTGTATGCAGTAAAACTAAATCCAGGTGAGACAGCTACAGAATTTCTTGATAGTTTACAGGAACCTATGCAAAAATATACTGCCCTGGATTTTAGGAGGTCAGGGAAAATCACAAATAGTTTCTTTACTCTTAGGAAAATCAACAGAGGGTATTAGGAAAAAGCTGCAGAAATTGAAGGCTGAAGAACAAAGGGATTTAATAAAACTGGTGGAGGAGGCTTGGCAGGTATATTGGAATAGGGAAGTGACAGAACATAAGAAGCCTGGATGAAGCAGAGCCACTGCTACAGTAGCAGCTTTTGGACAAGGGTCTAGGGAGGCATTTCGAGGGAGGGGTGGATTTCATCAGGGTTGGGGAGGAAGACGTCCTGCTGCCCTGTTGGGTGTCAACCAGTGTGTATTTTGCAAACAAGAAAGGCACTGGAAAAGAGAATGCCATCTTTTGCCAGGAGAACACCGAAACTGTCTCTCCCCTGCTGGCAGAATTACAGGGGATTTAAGAGGCACTGGGCAGTCAACCCCCAATAGATCAGCTGGTTATAATTAATTTGGGGAAACAAGAACAAAAACCAGAAGTTTTGATGGACACAGGGACACCTTACTCAGTGCTGAATCAATGTTTGTCATTAAAGAACAAAGATTTTGTAAATGAGATAGGGGCTACTGGCCAACAACAGGAACCTTATTTTTTAAAGCCTTTAAAATGGGAAAAACTTGGCATACACAAATTCCTGTATATGCCAAACACACCAAAACCCCTATTGGAATAGATTTATTAGAAAAATTGGGAGCTAAGATTGAATTCAAGAATGGTCACATAGAATTAAAGTAAGAAATAAAGAAATTTTAAGTTTAGCTTCGATGCAAACAGAAACAAAGGAACAAGTGCCACAAGACGTATTGGATCAAATCTATCCAGGAGTCTGGGCAACTAGAAAACCCAGTAGAGCCAAAAATGCAGAACCTATAATGGTAGGATTAAAACCTAACTCAGGAACAGTAAAACTTAAATAATATCCTTTAAAAACTGAAGACCACAAAGGTATTAAGGAAATAATAAATTATTTCTTAAAGTTTGGATTACTGATAGAATGTGGATCTGACTATAACACTCCAATTTTGCTTATAAAAAAGCCAGATAGCAAGAACTATTGATTGGTACATGATCTGAGGGCAATTGATAAAATAACTGAAGATCTCTACCCAGTGGTGGCAAATCCATATACATTGCTAACAAAATTAATTGATAAGCATATATGGTTTACTGTTTTAGATCTAAAAGATACATTTTTCTGTCTGCCTTTGGCCTCTGAAAGTCAAAACCTCTTTGCTTTCGAGTGGAAGAATCTGGAGACTGGATGAAAATTCTACTTGACCCAGACCTTGTTATCTCAGGGGTTCAAGAATAGCCCCACCCTCTTTGGGAACCAGTTGGCAAAAGACTTGGAAAGATGGAGTCCATCAACAGAAACTAAAACACTGCTGCGATGTGTAGATGGCCTCCTGATTGCCACTGAAATTGAAGAAGACTGTAATTTATGGACAATAAGTTTACTTAATCTTTTGAGACTAAATAAAGTCTCTCAACAGAAAGCTCAAATAACAAGACAACAAGTTCCCTACCTTGGTTATGAGATCTCAGGTGAACAATGAGAGCTTGGACGAGAGCGAAAGGAGGCAATATGTCAGACTCCTCAACCACAAACAGCTACAGAACTCAGGACATCCCTAGGGATGACAGGACAGTGCTCATTATGGATTTCTAACTTTGGGTAATTATTAAAACCTATGCTAAAAGTTGATACTAAACAATTGAATTGGACTGGGGAAGCAAAACATTCGCAAAACAAGCATCCACATGACTTAAAAAGGAACTAATGAGGACCCCAGCCTTAGGCCTTCCAGATGTAAAAAAACCATTCCGGCTGTTCTCTCATGAATGGCACAGCATTTCCCTGGGAATACTGGCCCAGCAAGTGGGACCATACAGATGGGCGGTAGCATGTTTTTCTAAACAGCTGGATGAAGTAAGCAAAGGATGGCCCGGGTTGCCTTGAGCAGTGGCTGTGGAGGTGATGAATATACAGGAAGCCTGGAAATTCACTACAGGCCAAAGAATTACTGCCCTAGTATCATATACAGTATCAGCAGTATTGGAACGGAAAGGTGGCCATTGTCTATTTCCTTTGTGATTCCTTAAGTACTAAGCTGTGTTGGCAGAACAGGATGATGTCAATATTGTCATAACTAACATGGTGAATCCAGCTACTTTCCCCAGCAAAACCTCTGCAACATAGGAACCAGTAGTCCATGACTGTCTGGAAACTATGGAAGGCATCTAGCCAACTAGACCTTAAAGAAGCACTGCTAGAAGATGCTGTGGATACCTGGTTCACTGATGGAAGTTGAAGGAATGGCATGCAAAGACCCGCATATGTAGTAACTACTACTCAAAAAGTAATTGAAATGAATTGAAAGCCTCTCGTAGCAGGAAAGGAAATCTGCCAGGACATCAATGGCAAATTGGGTTTTCTGAACATTCAAGAAAAGAGGGGTATCGATACATTTTGGTATTAACAGATACTTTCTCTGGTTGGCCAGAAGCTTTTCCATGTCGGACATGGTAGCTACATTCAATGGAAAGTACAATTACTCGGAATTTTGGAATTATGACTATGGCATTGGGAGTAATGCAACAGAATCTTTCTGTAGCACTAGCATGTGTCCAAGCACAACAGTGGGTACAAACCATTGTTAGCAGTATAATTCGAGAAGGGGAATCTGGAGTCCTACCCAAAGAACTAAGAGAGATCCTTAATAAAAACACAACCTTATTTGAAAGAGAATATGAAGCATGGTAGAAACTAGTTAATTTTACTTACAAGCATGAAACTCATTCATATTAACTACGCAAAATGCCTCTGTTACAAATATTTTTCCAGTTGCAGCTTTAGAGGCAGAGCATAATGGACCTGTTGTGAGACCTATAAATCACAATGTTTGGGCAGAGTATAACAAGGGAAAATGGCAAACTGTAACACAACTCTTGGATTTCCTGATCCACCCAATTCTCCTATTGCTACTGGTTGCCACACGGGTGACTGTCCTGAATATATGGATGTGGTGCCAGATATGGACATTAACAGGAAAAGTATGGACCACAATGCAACTGCAAAAGAATTTGCAAAGCTTTCAATAAGGGTGGGCGTAGCCAACGCTTGGATCCCTTTATGTCAGCCACAAAATGACCAGGACAAACAAATCCTGGATCTTCAAGTCTTTATTACTATTACTTCTGTAGTGGTTTAAGCACTATTTAGCATTCAGGGGGGCGAGTTCAATAAAGGTGATGGAAAAAACTGAATAGAATGGTCAGAAGGGGAAAACAGTTTTATTTCAAGGGAGTTAAATTTAAAAGGGATGGGGGAAAGGGTAGGAAAGGGTGTCTTTCCCTTCTCGCTCTCTGGAAGCACCTTCAGCCCTTCAGCCTCTCTGGAAAACACAAACACAGGTGAAAACCAACCAGCTCCCTCCCCTCCTTTTGTCCGAATACTTGCTCCCAGGTTGAGAGGAATGGGTGGAATCCTGCCGGGGGACTACAGACACTGGACGCCGGGGCTGTGATGTTTCTCCCAGCAGCGGCAGCTGAAAAAAAGAGAGCGGGGCAGGGCCATGCTTCGACTTTTCGAGCCTTTTCCATCATCGCCTGAATGTCATCACCTCCTTCCCGGTCCAGTTAAGTCGGGCCCCACCTGGCTTCCGGCGTTCTCTCGTTGAAGGAGCTCACGAGTTCAGTCATTAGACGCCGTCTTTGTTCGTATGACTGCCGCACCTCAAGAGATGTCACAGCGCCAACACGATGCCAGGCGAGCTCTCTATCGCTCTCTGTCAGCAGCCGTGATGCTGAAGTTCCCGGCCACGCTGGCCTGGGGCGGTTTGCCACTGCCTGCGCTCTGGGGTGAAGGTGAGGAGCCACTGCCCCCCCCCGGAAGGGACAACCCCCTCCCCGAAAGGGTTGGTTTTTTTTGAGGAGAAACTGAATTTTAATCGGGTAAGTGGGGTTTCGCTCTTACCCCCCTTTCAAAAGCCCTTTTTAAACGGCTACACTTCACATACTAACACTAAGGTTACTAACTACCTCTAACTACCACTACCAACTACTACAGGATTACATATTACAAATCTTTTTATAATCTAGAAGAGTTTACATTTACCTCATCACAATTATATAAGTTCTATTACAGGCCATTTCAAATATCTCTAATAACTTACAGGATATTTCAAAGAGACTTTAGCCAATCACAGAATGTTTATGTACCAGCTTCTTCTCGGCCAATCATAAATTGACATTTGTCCATATAATCTGTAACAGCATAGGGAGCTTTAAGATTTAGTCTTCAACCAATTATTCTGAAGAATGAGATATCCATGAGCTGTTCCTCCAGCAATGTTACAATTCACGCTGTGTCCACATGCTGTCCATGCTGTATCATTCTTATCTCTCCATTCTGTACTGTTTATTGTCCTGCTTCTTCCATCTGACATACACACCTTGCTAAAAGCTCAGGCACACTGTAATACAGCTTTAAGTTCTGCTACAGGAGGGACAGAAAGACTACAGCCCTGGTTATATTACTTTTACTTTAAAATTCAGCATGAGTTGGTAAAATAAAACTGCTGCAAAAAGGGAAAACCAAAGAGAAGAAAAAAGGGCCTCACCCAACTAAACAGAGTGTATTTTTTGGATAGAACTATTATATACTGGATTTTTACTGAGTCATAAAAGGTGTATGTATAAGATAAAACAGAACTTGTTTAGTTGTGTGTATAAAAACCATCCAGAACGGACATATGGTGAACTTGCACCTGGACATTTAACCCCTGTGTGTCCCCAGCACTGATTAAAGGTGTGCTTTTACTATACAGTGCAGGCTGTGTAGTCGTTTCCTTTGAATCAGGAGGCAGCATGGCCAGAGCAGCAGACCAGAAAAGCATCAAAAATATCAGAGGGAGGGCAGAGAAGGTACGGGGACATCACAGAAGAGGACAGGGGAGGTCTGAGGACACCACAGGAAGGGCAGGAAAAGTCTCAGGACACCACAGGTAGTGCATCATATCTCTGGAGACACCATAGGAAGGGCAAGGAATCTCAGAGGACATCAAAGTGGAGGACAGCAGAGGTCTGGGGCCATCACAGGTAGAGCAGGGGAGCTCTGGGGACACCACAGGAAGGGCAGAAGATCTCTGATGACATCACAGTGGTGGCCAGAAGAGCTCTGGGGACACTGCAGAAAGGGCTATTAGCTCTCTGTTCACCTTACGGGATTTTTATTGTAAAGCACTCCCTTAGTACTCAATAGCCATCAGGGCTGGCGGGTAGGAAGCAGCCTATCCTCCCCACTGTGACCATTCTTTCCCACGAACCTGCCCTGCAACCTGGTGCAGGCAGGGGAACACTGTGATGGCCCAGTGCTGCCAATGGGTGAAAAAATGGCCTTTTCTTTTGATTCCAAGGAATCAACTACACAGTACGCACTGAAGAGTAAAAGCACATCTTTGTTCAGCTCTGGGAACACTTAGGGTTAACATTCCATGTACGTGTCTGCCAGTGTTTGAGGGGGCTTTTTACACACAATGAAGTCCAGCTTTATCTTATTACATACACCTTTCATGACATAGCAAAAAATCCATTCTATAACAATTTTATCTAAAAATACATTCAGTCATTTATTCCTATACTTACTATTATATTATTTGTTATTAGTTTTAAGCAACCTCTTCCCACCTCCAGGGCAGTTTTTGCTGATTGAAGTAGTCTGTATTTCTGAGCAAGCACTGGCAGTTAAGTATTGGCTGTTAGCATTTTACTGATAACAATGCCAATGGGTCTCTCTTTGGATCTTATCTTGTCCTTTAGATTTTATCCCCAATCTGCTATCTCGGTTGGGGTACCCTTTTTTTCCCCTTCTTATCCTTTTTGTAGCAGCTTCATTTTGCAAAGTCATACTCATGGAAAGTTTTAAAATAATTAATGTAACTAGGGTTGTAGTCTTTCACTTTGCTCCCCAGGAAAATGTTCCTGGGCAGAGGAATAATATTTCCAGGGAAAAGCAAGTTCCCAGATGCAATCCCCCCTTGACCAGCTGGTGTCCTCCCATGGCAGAGCCCACAGTCAATGAAGAGGGACAAAATTGCTCTCCCCTAGGGTCACCATGGCAAAGCTGGAGAGCTACTGTGGCATCAGCATAATGTTGCAACTGAACTGAGTTGTCTACCTGCATTTGTCTTGGAACAAAGGTATTTTGCAACCAACCCCTCACATGGCCTTATATGAAACCACCAAATTGCACCATGCCCTGGCCAGATCTGCTACCACAACCCCAGCAACAATAAAAAGGAGAGGGACCAGGGACATCAGCAGAGTCCTGCAAGGATCCCGTCCCCAGGTACATCAGCTGTCTGCCTGCTGCAGAAATGGTGCAAGCAACTCCCTTCCTCCTGCTGCTCAGCCCTGGGGGCCCACGGACTCTTCAAAGGTAAGAGCAGGGCTGGGGTGCACAGGGCAGGGTGATCAGGGGTCTGTGGCTGCAGGCTGTGCTGAGGCACCAGTGCTGAGTTTCCCCCACTCCAGTGCAACCTGGTTGGACAATGGAAGAATGACCCAGGCTCCAACATGACCATCAGGGCTATGGATGACCAAGGTGACTTCGCTGACTTGTACTACACAGCTGTGGCAACATTCCCAGTTAAGACTGAGGTGTCACCACTGCTGAGGTCCCAGCACCTCACAGACCAGCCCACCTTTGGCTTCACTGTCAACTGGACCTTTTCAGATACTTCTTTCCCAACTTCCCTGTTGTATTCCCAGACCTTCCCTGCCCTCCCTGCTGGGAGGCCCTTGAATTCCTTCTGCTCCTCTCTGAGTTATGAGGAGTATTCTGCCTGACAGGGGCTGAGATCTGTGATGCTGCCAAGAAGATAATTGACAAGAGCAGGATAAGTGCCTGCTATTGATTTTTCATGTGGGTACAAATGATGCCACAAGCCAAAAAAACAGGTAGAATCAAGGAAGATTATTAAACCCTAACAAAGCAGGCGAAAATCATTGGAGCCCAACTCATCTTTTCATCTGTCCTCCTGATCAGGGAAATGAGCACATCCAGAAGTAGATCCATAGTGCAGATGAATGACTGGCTTCANGTAGATCCATAGTGCAGATGAATGACTGGCTTCAAGGCTGGTGCCACTGTGAAGGTTTTGGCTTCTGTGACACTAGATTGTGCTTTAATGGAAGTAGTCTGTTAGAGAGGGATGGGATCCACCTATCTAAAAAAGCACAGCTCCTGCTAAAAATGGCACTTGTAACTAACTTGGCC
>VXBA01005613.1:0-28349 GCA_013399895.1 Serilophus lunatus
CAGCCCGTTCCTGTGCCTTCAAAGCATGCAAATTCTCTGGGAATTCTGGGTTTTGGTGCTAGTTCTGAAGCCTTAGTGCTGTTCTTTGGTGATATCAGACCAAGAAATTAATCTCTGTTTCTTTCATTGATTCTTTTTCTTCACACTTCTAAATCATCAGTCACTACTTACAAACTCCTTGTTGTTAAAACACGGATTTCTTCTACACGTCTTGAGAATATCCAACACAATCAACCATCACATTGCACTCCATTGCAATGTGGGTCTTACATTGCATGCTGGGTCTTACAAAAGTCGAGTTAAACTTATTAAAATAGACTCACTGCAAGTAAAAGCACTCTGTGCTGCATTCTCAGCTTTTCTGGTGTTCCTTACTTGCCATGTTTTTTGACCATGTAATTCCTGAGATGAATGTTAACATTTCTCACTGACTACAGTGCACCTGTTATTTATCATATGCTCTTAAACTTCTTGGAATCTCCATTTCCCAGAGAGGTGGTAGATGCCTCATCCCTGGAAACATTCAAGGACAGGTTGTATGGGGCCCTGAGCAGCTTGTTTTAGTTGAAAATGTCTCTTTTCATTGCAGGGCAGGTATGCGGGTGAGATGATATTTAAAGGTCCCTTCTGACTCAAACTTATAAATGATACCATGATACCTTATGCTAGGAGAGAAACCTCCATGGCCTATTTGTTGTAGCTGATCATCATGGCTTTGTACCAGACAGAATATCTTCTTTTCATTTAGACATCTTACTGGAAGATCTCAAATGAAAAATTAATTCCTTTCTGTCTACTTAGTGTAGCTCGTTAACAAATATGTCACGGTCATTTAGTTTAAATGGAACTTCTGAAGAAGACCCAAAGGGTGTCCTGCTAATTAAATTAGTTGTTCAAAACTTACTTCCAAGAATCATCACATGTGATTTAGTGGGAAACATGGGGAAAATGTAAAGGTATGCACACATATTGTGGAGCAAAAAGTTTTGTGCAGGAAAGGATAGAAGTTTGGGGTATTTTGCTATCATCTAGTTCAACTAAGTATGATATCTGTTTCAGGTCACCCCAGTCTTCCAATAATTTCTTCTTTTACATATCCAACTGAAATCTATAGGAGAAGGAAGCTCAATAGTGTGATGAGTTGTTCCTAGCTCATTAATAATTTTGATAAAAGTTTCTCATTATTTTTCAGTCCCCATCAACTCACTACTATAAGGGCATGATTTTTTTAGAAAACAAATTACTGAAAAAAACATAAATTGGAGTACAGAAAGGAAAATATATCTATTCTGGATGTCCCCATTTCACAGTCAGTAAGGTATCTAGTGAACTCTTTTGAGATTACATTCAATGTAATTTCACTGTTAGTGCACACAAAGGTGTTATTTCTTAACTACTGCATGTCCCTTACTCCTGTTTTGTTTTATTCAACAGTAATTTTTCTGTTTCAAGATTTTGTGTCTGACTTATCTGTAAAACTGTATAAAAACTTGCTTCTTAAATTTGTTATTTGGTTGTCCCTGTTCAGGTTCAATGTTTCTTTTCATCATACATGTCCATACATTTTATCAGGGCAGTCAAGTGTGCCGACACTGATGAATAATTTATAATGCTCAATAGACCTGTCCTGCATATTTCTGAAGCCTCCTTTTCGCATCACTGTACAGCTTTTTCCTCTCTTTTTGTAGTACCTGATTGCTTCATGAAATACAAAATATGCAGAAGAAATTTCATCACAGTAAGCCTATCTTTTTTGCCATAATTAATAGAGTCCCTGGCATTATGGGGCCTCTGCTCTTCGCATCCTTCGTCTCCCTCCGTGAAACCTCCCAGAAGGAGACAGGGAAGAATGTGTGTGTGGGAGATGCAACACCAGAATCCCCTGCAATGCCCTATCTGAGGAGTTCATACCCACCATTGGCATGGTGCTCCTCAAGGATCAGCAAGGACACAGGTCAGCCACAACTCACATACCTACACATGTAATGCTGTGAAGTGATCAGATGGTTACTGAAGATACACAGATGTCATGAAAACTTGCTGGAAAGGCTAAGCTTTCTTTTATATAAAATATAGATATCTGCCTACAATGAAAAATCAGATTATTTTAGCCTCAGAAGGGATATACAGGCAGTAGAGAAGAGGAAAAAGGCATTACTATCAAAACAAAACAAACCACACTGCCACCAACTAAACTGAGATTTAGATTGTAGCTATAAATTCAATGCCCTCAATTCTTGCCAAAAAGAAGAAAAAAAAGGGAAAAAAAAAAGAGGAAGCCATAAACTGGTCTAGGATCATCGCAATCAAATCCCTGTGAATTCAGTGAAAACTACAAAAACATACTAACACAGACCTTGGGCCCTTGATGTTAAGCGGCATAGCAGTAAAACTGGGGATTAAACATTTGAAATCACAGAATGTAGAACTTCTGTGTCATTCTCCACATGCATCTTCCCAAACCTTAAAGGAGTGTTCCAGCTGAGTGGTCATGCATTACTATATATTACTATACTATAATACTACAGTATTTGAGGTGTCTGCACAGAGCTGGAATGTATCATGTGGGATCTTGGGAACTACTACAGCAGAAAGCTTAGAGTATCTCAAATGGCACTGGGCAGCTGTGCAAGGCAAAAGTGCACCTGTGGTGCTTAAAAATATCCCATAGGCTTATGTATGCTCAATTTCTTCAGGTGGTCATGAACTTGATCTTCTCTAACAGTGGGAGGGACTTTGCTTCCTCAGTCTCTGCCTTGCAGGGAGTGCCCTTTCTTTTCTGGCTGACATATCTATAATAGAAGTCCTTATTATCTTTGCATGCCTTGCCAAGTTGACTTCCATCTGTGCCTTGGCCTTCCTGGCACTAGCTCTAAACAACTGGTCAGTTTCCCTATAACTTCCCAGGACATATGTCCCTGTTTCTACACCCTGTGCATCTTTTTCTTGCCCTTTTGACCAGCAAATGGCTCAGCCATGACAGTTTGACCAGCAAATGACTAAGACATGAGACTCTTGCTTTTCTTTCCTCATTTCTTTTATCTGGGGACCGAGAGGTCTTGTAGTCTATGGAGAGCATCCTTAAAGATCTTCCAGCTTTGTGCACAGTGGAACACTTCTGGGTTCCCCAGTGCATGGACTTACTGTACACAATCCAGCAAAGGACCACTAAGGTGATGAAGGGACGAGAGCATGTCTCCTGTGAGAAAAGAGTAAGATGGCTGGATCTGTTTAACCTGTAGAAGAAAAAGCTCAGTGGGAATCTCATGAATGTCTACAAACATCTGAAGGGAGGGTACAAAGAACAGTGTCAGTCTCTTTTCAGTGGTGTCCAGTGATAGGACCAGAGGCACAAATGGGCATAAAGGACATCAAGTGAAACATAAGGTTACTTTTGAACGACAGGAAACACTTTTGTACTGTGAAGGTGACTGAGCACTGGCACAGGTTGCTCAGGGAGGTTTTGGAGTCTCCTTCCTTAGAAATATTGAAAACCCATCTAGACACAAACCTGGGCAGCTTGATGTAAGTGGCCTTGCTTGAGTAGGAAGGCTGAACAAGTTGGCTTCCAGAGGTTCCTTCTAACTTCAACAGTTCCATTCTTCTATGATGTCTAGGACTGACAACTTTAAACTGAACCTAATACACAAAGGCTATCATTTCTCCTCTGCCTCTCAGGGAGCTCCTTCTATCCTGCTCCTAACTGGGGTATCCATGCAAAACCTTGGCCTTACATAAAACTCTGTTTCCACAGGGGCAGAAATATTGGAGCTAAGTTCAGGATTGTGCACACAACCCCTTAAGATGACAGTGCATACTGTAGACTTGCAATCTGATACCTAATAATTGTACATTGGCCAGGATAGCCCATTTTGCATGGTGTAGTCACCCTTTTCTCTTTATGAGTATGTATATGGAAGCTTATCTACAGGAAAGGTAGAACCTTTTGTTTTCATTCAAACAAATACATTCAAAAACTGCTTGAAGAGAAGCACCTCAATATCACAAAACTTACATCACATCTCTGTTGCCGCCTGTGCGGTGTGGCAGCCTATCTCAGGAACGGCACAACAGCCAACTCCAGGCTGCTCAGACCATCAGCTCACAGACACCAATGTGGTGGATGGCAAATGGCATTGATTAGCTTTTAACACGGTATCATATAGTCTCGGGTTCACGACCTCACATCCGTCTGCTTATGTCACGACTTAGGCACTATTGGTTACCTTAGGTCAAGTGTGGCTAAATACTATTGGCTACAGGGAGAGGGGTCTTTCCGTTACAGCACGATATCTTCTGCTCGCTGGACCCTAACTACCTACACATCTCATTGAAAGTCATATTGCTTTTGCCTCTTGGCTGATTGTGCCTAACAGTGATGGTGGAACATGACAATAATGAGGCTGTAACATGGTTACATAATATTTTATGAATTTAAGGAATGTGTTTAACTGATTAATAAATTGTTCATAAATTTAGAGTTTTACTGTACCTATGACCAACACCATTAAGTTGTGTAGCTCATCCAATTTCTTTAAGCCTCCTACCTTTTATTTCCTTCAGGATCTTGTGGATCCACTGCATTTTAAGTCTGTATCTCAGCTATATTCATCTTTTTTTTTTTTTTTAAATGTCAGTGTTCTTAAATCAGCAGAGTCCAATAAACCTTCACAACCATTAAAATTACCTTCCATCCAAATGAGCACAGATAGTAATCAAGCTGTTGCAGTCTCTTGTTTATTGAAACCTTGTTTGGAATATTGCCTATTTAAATGGTAGCACTTTAATTTTAGAAGTCAGTGTACTGCTTTTTCTTTGGAACATGCTTTTTGATCTCTTAAGAACCAATGTATCTAGCAGTTTCCATCCAGTTGTCATTCTGAGAAGTGTTCTGTTGTTTTGGTCTTAAACTCAATGAGCCAAATTTTTCAAGCTGCAAGATCATAATTCTAGAAACATTTGCTACAGCCCGACTTTTGCTGAGCACACAGTGATGTAAAAGATGCTTAATGTCATGTTTTATAGCTGGTGCGTTTATGGGTTATGCTTTTTATAATATGCAACATTTACTGTTGAAATCTTTTACTTCAATATCCAGCAAAGAAATTAACTGAAAATATTACAGACATACTGTATTTGATGAGAACAATAAAACAGTGAACTGTGTAATTTCTGTGCTGTGAAGAGGTACTTTTAGTTGTATCCTTCAAAGGTTTTGTTTGCTTCCTTGCTTATTTTAAATTCAAGAATCACTAGTACATGCAGATGGAACATCTATGTTGATCATTAAATAATGTATCAGTAGTTATAAAAGCACATTTATGCACTAATGTACTCCTCACAAAACCTTCACCTGCATAGAACTGTATATATCATGTAATCAGGCTTTTCTGACATTTCTGTTCTTTTATTTTCGTTCTGTTCCTCCATTCTGCCTCATTCAGGAAAGGAAAAGGCATTTTACATCAGATATCAAGACAGAGCTGCTTTACTGAAATTTTCTTTCCAGTATTGGATATAAGACTGAAGTACTTAAAGATCATAAGACAGGCAATACTGGTACCAGTAGTAACTATGGCTCAGCTGTATTTTTCATTTAATGAAAATTTATACAGTGCTCCCTTGCTTCTCATTTTTTGGGGCAACCTTCCAGAAAAGTATCTATATGTGCATCCTCATATGTATCTTTCCATTAAGAATCTTCTGGTACTAGAACCTTTACGTCATCGCATAAATGCCCATGGGAGATTACATGACTGTAATCCCCTTTGACTGTAGTCTCCTTTCACATTAATATTTACTCAATTACATTCCTGTCTTGCATTAATAAACTATGTGTGCAACAAATTATCTGCTTCCATAGAAGTGATTGCAAATTTTGATTTAATGTCATGATTACTATTTTACTGTCTTTGAACATTATTGTTTTTCCCTAATCATACTCACTTGTGTCTTCTGTTATCATTGAAATTTCAAACACACACCAAAAAAGTTATTTAGTTGATTTTACTTGTGACATTTGTATTGGAGCGTTTTGTGGGATAAAAACAAGTGTGGCTTCCCGGGTCCCCCCAAAGACACACGACCACACAGATGTAGTGTCAGAGGAGAAATGTTTATTGTTTACAGGAATACTTTTTTATAGTCTACATATAGTTTATACTTTTCTAACCACTGAGAAGCAATTCTCATATCGCTTCTCTCTCGCCCAGTCAGACACTGCCGTGTTGTACAAGTATCTTCCTTACATGGCATGGTCAGTCCTTTCACTTTCAGTTCAGCTCCTTCTTCAGCTCCCTGGGTCCTAGATTCCACCTGCCATCTGTGACTGACAAAACATTCACTTGCATTTCCCTACAAACAAGTATTGAGTTATTGAACAAACACAGGCACTCCAGAAATGTTATAATAGACTAATCATAGGTATATGTGTTGATAACTGATTTTCTCTCTACAACTACCTGACATTCTTACATTTTTAATCCAAAAATCTTCTTTGCCGTTATAGTTACAGTATCATATAATGATCTATTAACTGACATAATTAAAAAGCTCTACTTGGATGAACTGCCTTCCTTTTATGAAGTAGTGTAAGCAAAGACACAGTAATTTCTAGATAATGAACAAATATGAATAAATAGGTATATGAATACAGTAAAATTATATACTCCAAAATCCATTTTACCCCTTTGTGTAAATTATGTAAAATATTGTGGTGATTATTAATAACTGTTACTTACTCCTGGTATTTTGAGTTACTAATATTCTTAACATTATGGCCCTTTGGTGCCATCTGATTCACAAATGCTAAAAGTAGAATGGAATTTATGCAAACTCATATAGCTGTTTAAAATGGTAGTAGTGGTGGAAGTAGTGCTCTTTCATTAGTG
Organism: Serilophus lunatus; assembly: GCA_013399895.1. Classification (NCBI taxonomy): domain Eukaryota; kingdom Metazoa; phylum Chordata; class Aves; order Passeriformes; family Eurylaimidae; genus Serilophus; species Serilophus lunatus. Next base: position 6,891 of record VXBA01005613.1, read on the forward strand.
GATAGAGATAAATATGTTCAGAATACAGTTTATCTTGCCACAAGAAATCGAAGGCTGATAGGAAAACATGGCTCCAGTCTATCTGTGCACAATGGAGAAATGGAGGACTGACCCAGAGTGGTTTCATAACTAGTGCTTCTTTTGAAGTTGTCATGGTTAAAGCAGGTTTGTTTTCTATCATCTTTTTTCAACACTGTTTTGGAGAAACTGTTCCATTAAGAGCAAACTCCTTGTCACAGCCAGGTGGAAGAGGTAGAGATGAGCATGCACCAGTAGTCAAATGTGGAAGCAGAACTCTTCCCATCTTGGACCACATTTTTGGTCGGACTGGCAAAGAGAGAGACACACATAGACTGTTGGAATCCCTCCCGGGAGCCACCAGTACACCTGCATATGCCTACTGGAGACTTCTTAAAAGGGAGCTGCCCTGAGCTGCCTCCTCTGCTCCCAGAGAGAAAACAGAAGTGAAACTCATTCTGCAGCCTCCACGCCATTTCACAGCCGAGCCGAGCAGTGCCAGTGCAGAGCTGAGCCCAGATGAGCTGCATAGAGCCCAAACACCAGAGCAGTTGTGCAGAGCCCAAACCCCAGCAGACCCATGCAGAGGGCAGCTCAGCAAAGCTGAGGATGAGGATTTTTTCAGAAACTTGTTTGTTCCAGTACATTTTCTTTGTTCTCCCATTGGAGGGAAAGGTAGAGAATGTCAGTCACCATTTTTATCGGTGTACAAAAGTGGGGGAGACTAGAGGCAGTCTCTTGTTGTTAGTTTGAACTGTTCTATTTATATTGTGCTTGCTGCTCTATTTCTTTTAAATAAACTGTTTTTCAGTTATACTTTATTTTTTACGTATACTTCCTTGCATTTTGTCTCTCTGTATTGTGAAAAATAGAGAAGTTTTGAAAAAAGGGAGGAGCCTTATTTTTGGAGTCTCCACCTCAACATTTGTCTTAAGACAGAAGGGAACCTTACTCTGTCTGTAGTTTCAAGTCTCTGACTTGAAGTTTTTTGCAGTTTGAAAAATCTTATTTTTACTCACCATTCCCTTTCTTTCCCAATAACCAAAGAACAGATTTCAGAATCGTACTTTTCTTACATTACTTAATTAAAAGTTTCCCAAAACCTCCCAACTGTTAATATTGCACCTCTAGTTATCTCTAGTATTCAGAGTTTACCTAATTCTACTGATATTTGGAGGATTTTTTTTAAATAAATATAGAAACATCCATGCTTAAAATTATCATTTCTTCACATAAAAAGAAACCAGAGGATATATATTCATGCCTAGGCAGGTATGAGATTTTAGTTGATTGTAAATTAATTCGGTTGATTGCTTTATTAAAAATTTTAAATAATTATGTACCATTTGTAATGGCATTACACAAGACACAAAAATGAGACTATTTGTATTTACTGGCTTCCCCAAAATCCACTATGATAAAATATTTTTTAGCAAATTCCTTAATTAAGTGAAGCTTACATAACTTATGTGTCTGTCCATCTGTTTATCATCTGCTTCACAATATTTTTTAAAAATGATTGATTAATTTATGTAAAAATTGAGAAGACTGGAACTCTCAAAGACTATTTATCTTATGTTTCATCAGCCAGGTGGCTGGAAAGGAAACCCCATATATTTACAGTCTGAGAAAAGCTTCAGCTCATTAATTATCTGTCCTGTTTGGGCTGTTAGAAGCAAAATAAAAACAAAACAAAACAAAAAAACCCACAAATGTTCCACATATACCACTTCTTATGTAACCAGTAATTAATGAGTCAATGAATGAGTCTGAAGTACCCTAAGAAGTGTGCCAAGGTCAGAGAAAAAAAATGTAAGCAAGTGTGGGAAATACTGCAAGGGCATATGCAGATACAGGACATATGTCAGAGGAGTTGAATTTGTTCTGTCATTGGCACATAGTAAAGCAGGCTATAGGAAATCAAGCTGCAACATTTTCAGCTGCAACAGTTCCAACAATTTTGTTAGAATGTTAGAGAAACTGCTCATCCTGTTTCTTGTCTGATTTGCCAGTCTGCAGCTGACCTCTACCAAAGTACCAATGCGTGCCTTGTTTCATACTGTATTTATATTGATTTTCACTCACAACAAGCCCTGCTCATTGCTAAGTTCCCTATAAAGTCTGTTCCCCTTTCTTAACTCTCCACTCAAAGACAACTGAAGGCATACGTTCCTGTGGAATAAGGGAAAACTGACATCACATCTAATGTACTCTGACATCCTAGAAAATAAGAGATATTTTGATTTTGATTGTTTCTTTCTTGATTGTAATCTCTTACAGTAAGGACACATATGCTCTGTTTGTTTATATGACACCAAGTTATTGGAGAAACTACAACTCGATATTTTTAAATGCAACAGTTAGTTCTAGTTTAAACTGAGTGAACATGAAAGCATTGACATATGTTGCATTCAAAAATGCTATTAAATATAGCTATATTTTAAAAAATTAATTTTGATCATATCTGTCCAATGGCACTGTTTCATTACTTGTTCTTTACTTCAGACTCTTTACAACTTGTATTGGTCAACCAACAGGAGAACCACTATAGAGGATTCTGAACTTCACCATACACCCATTGGGTTATGTGCATGTTGAACAAAAGAACAATTTATAGAAAAGAGTAATTTATCTAATGAGATGGCAGAAAGTTAACAAGCTATAATTAAATAATCAATGCCTGTTTCTGTATGAATACATAGGCTTCACTAGTTTACATGGGATACCATTACTAATTCCCATATCTCAGTGAATGGCCAGGTTTTCCATGATTTTGAATCTTCTCACTGTAATGAGTCCATTTCTTTTTTGTTATTTTAGGCTACAGACAACACGGCTGCAGAAGTATATCAGTGAATAGGAGGCTGCAGTAAATAGGTCAGAGCAATTATCTCACAACTTTCTTTTCAATCTCCCATGACTTCAGGGCATTAGGTGTAGACATGGTGATGAAAATATCTTTGCCCAGCTCAGCAACATGCTGTGAGAGGCAGTTTGTGGAATAAGATCCTGAAAAATACAGCAGCATGAGAAAGTGTAAAAATATAACATGAGGGACAGAAAGAAAATGTCTTTGACATTAAAGCGGTATAAAAGGGTAAGACCTGATTCTTTTTGTGGTTTTACTGTCAAATCAGGAAAAATTACATCAAAGCAGTGGAGGTAACAATTAGTTTACCTTAGAAGTTATAAATTTTTGTTTTCAAACATATTTACCATTTTTCTAGGGAAATAAAATATGGTAAAGTCATGTCATGAGGCAAGAGGTAGTTCTGGAACCATAGGCATCAAAATTAATTCTTCTTTAAGTTTTGACCTTACTAGTAATTAATTTAATAAATAATTTGCTTGTATAACTTGTAGGTCAGTGTACAGTGTGTACTCTGAAATCTGTTTAATCTTTTATTGTTTTCCTTATCAAAACAGTAAGTTGTGTATTTTGACACGGACAGAAACCTTAATAGATGACCCTTAACTGAAGTAGGAGATAAAGTATTTGTCTTTTTCATAACTGTGGTGAGAGGAAACACATTTTAATAACTTGAACTGAAAGTTAGTGACTTTTTTTGCACATAGAAATGAGCAATGAACAATTCAACCAACAACTGAAACTGATCAATCGACCCACTTCCAGAGCCATCAATATATGAAATCTATTACAAATCCTGAAACTTCACACCTTATATTTATTTCTGATACCTAAACCAGAAATCCATTCAGCAACAGTTGCATCTGTTTTACTGATCATGGAACAACTTCTGCTTCATTATATGTGCAATTAAATGTTGGATTTTTTTAAATTTATTTTAGTTTTTGCTTGTTTAGCAATATTGGAGAAAGGAAAACTATCTGTCTCAAAACTAAAGGATTTTGTTAGCATTCTCTGTGATTTTGTCTGAGTTATAGGAAAAGGAGGTGGGGTTTAGCATTACATGGGTATGAGCAATGACATATTCTTCCCCATTTCATCATTATTGGACAGACTGTCCCTTTAGGCATGGGAGTCTTATAAACCATGGAATTTTGTTTGTCACATTGTGCTTCTTTGCTCTATTGGTCTTATGGTCTGGGAAAGGGGAAATGTGGGACCAAATAAACAATTTTTAATCTTGTTGGTTTAAACTGTTTTTCCCTGTATCTTTGTAGTTATTGCTATTTCCTACCATAAATTGTTATTTTTACTTATCTTTCTCCACATTGCTCCTTCATTATCGGAAAGCACAAGGGGAGGATGAAAAGTAAAAGGGGAGTGACCTACATGGACTTCTCTTTCTCCCATTGTTTTGTCCAATATGAACACAGACTTGCAACTGATAATTTATTTCTAAAAGATATTTATAAAATATTAATAAAATGCAAAATCCAGAAACACAATCAAATAAAAAGAATGAGGATAACCTGTCAAGCATATTTTATTATTAAGAAACAGAAACCATGGTTTACCCTGAGGTTTTATATTTGCATTTGACATGTTTATTGTGGAAAACTGTATTAACTCATTCTAGGTCCTTTCAATCAATTAAAAAATACAGTTTTTTTGCAATACACTTTGAAAGGTCTCCTGCCCTGATTGGAAAAATCTAAGAATATACCTAAAACCTGCTTATCTCAGTATGAACTGCCTGGTGTCTCACTATAAAACAATGTCAATTCTAGAAATTTGGTCTTTTGCAATTTTCAGTGGTTTTTAATGCTAGCTAAAGTAGCCATTAACATATGTTCTTGCGAAGCAGATATATATGCAACAATAAATATGGAACAACTCTTCCATTGATGCTGTTTTAATTTGTGAATTGAGCTTTAACAAAACCTAATTTTTACCTCTCTGGTGGTTTAAAAAAAAATCCATAAAAAAAGGATGGTTCCTCAAAGTTGTGACAGCCACATAAAAGTCTTGTTGCATGGTGTCTTGGGAAGGCCTGGGGACTTTGGGGCTTGCAATCTAAATCTGCTATCTGCTACTTGCAAAGTAAAGTGTTTACTGAAAATCTGAGACTGACTCCTTAAAAAAAAAAACCCAGCAAAATATAGATGAACAAGAAAGGAGTCATGCAGATTTAAACCCAGCAATACAAGTGTGAACAACTTAGACTCAAAACTGATAGTGTGGTGAGATGAAGGAAGACTAATACCATATCTAAAAATGATTGTTCATATGTGTGTGTATTGGGTTTTCTCAGGCCAGGTTTTGGTAGCAGTGGGGGGGCTGAGGGGGAGGCTTCTTCGAGAAGCTGCTAAAAGTTTTCCCCATGTCCAGCAGAGCCAATGTGAGCTGGGTCCAGGCTGAGTCCACAGCTGACCAAGGCCAAGCCAGTCAGCAGTTGAAGGAACCCCTCTGTGATAACATATTTAAGAAGGAAGGAAAATAAAAGTTGGCTTAGATGAAGATGGCTCCAGAGAGGGGCAGAGTGAGAACTTGTGAACAGCAACACAGACACCAAGGTCAGTGCAGGAGGAGGGGCAGGAGGCACTCCAGGAGCCGGAGATGAGATCCAGCTGCAGTTCATAGTGAAGACCTTGGTGAAGCAGCTGTGCCCCTGCAGCCCATGGAGTGCAGAGATCCACCTGTAGCCTGTGGAGGAACCCATGCCGAAGCAGGTGGATGTTGGAGGGAGGCTGTGGCCCATGTTGGAGCGAGGTCATGCCAAGGACATGCAGCCCATGGGGAGAGGAGCCCNGTAACCTCCCTCCCTGTCTCCCTGCACTGCTGGGAGAGAGAAGGTTGAACCTGAAGGAGGAGAGTGTTGGGGGGGAAAGGTGTCTTTTATTGTTTCTCACTCTTTAGCTCTGATCTTGTTAGCAATAAATATAACTATTATCTTCACACAGAGTCTGTTTTACCTGTGATGGTGATTAGCGAGGAATCTTTTATGGTCCTGATCTCAACTTGTGAAGCTCTTTGTTACATTTTCTCTCCTCTGATGTTTGGCAGAGGGGAGTGACAGAGTGGCTGTAGTGACCCCCTGGCATCCAGCCCGGGTTAAATCACTACAGTATGTTCTTAAACCCTGTTTTTAAACACTGGATGTCAGTTTGCAAAAAACAAAGTTTTTAGGAAATAATATCCCTCTGGAACATACAACCAAAACCACACATCTTTAGCCCATTATTCTTGTTTATTTGTTTGTTTATCTCTTTCTTGTAAGATGAAACATCTGTCTGTTTATTAAAAGAGAATTCATGCTAGTAGTACAGAAGTAGAGCAGTATTAGGGAATAAATGTCTATGGAGCACTATCTATGTACCTGTTCATCAGTTATTCCTGTCTGATGTAAAAAAAGGAATACTTTTAGAAGGCTACAAATATTAAAAAAAACAAAATGTCAACCTTACAACTTTAAACATCTCATTTGATGCTGACTAATCCTCTATCAAGGATTTACAACCTGTGTTTTCAGGCATTTTGCCCCTGTGGGCTATTTAGCACCCAACTAAGGTCAAAAATGCCTTTGAAATTCTATGTTCAGAGACAAGGTATAAATGTGTTAGATGATCTAGGGCTCAATAACGAGGATGCAGAGGAAAAAAACTAGTACATTTCTCCCCAGATGGTGCATCAGATCAAGTGATACACTGCTGAAATGTGGATGTAATCTCAACTGAAATGATAGCAACTTCTGTAAGCGTTTCAATAGTGCAAAATGAACATGCTTATAAATGCACATGCTTACAAATTTAATATGGTACATTGAAGATGACCAATCATATAGCCAAGAAAGTTTAGAGTCCCATCTTGGAAGTGCAAACATTTTTATGCTATGCAATGTTAAGTTTTGAACTGATAACCTTTATTTTGCCAAACAAAATGAGGATGACTATTAGATTTTTTGATACTTTTCTATAGAATGAGGCTGTGGCTACCCAGGAAAGGATTTATTATACATTGTGACATTTCAGCAAAATGCTTGCAAAAGTTTATTAAAAACTCCTTATTTAACCTTCCAAGTTCAAAATCTGGTATGGGTAACAGCTATGTTTCTGGGTCCTCAGCAGGATAAATTTAACTCAGTGTGATGTCCATTTTTTTGCATAATAGATTATCTGTCAGGAAGCAGAAGACTTTTAGTCAAGGTCCATCTCAGGAATTAGGGGCTTGAGCCAGCACCTGTCATACTCAAAGAAAATAACTGCAAGCAGAGAAGGCATTTGAATAGCAATTTTTCCATTCTCCTATATAAGCTGGAACATTATTTGTTTAGCAGAGAGAGAAGAGAAGGCTCCCCAAAACCACCTTAAAGATGTTGTAGCCAGATGGGTATCGGCCTCTTTTCCCAGGCAACTAGCAGCAGGACAAGAGACAATAGCCTCAAGCTGTGCCAGCAGAGGTTCAGGTTGGACATCAGAAAGAATTTCTTTACTGAAACGGTTGCCAAACATTGGAATGAGCTCCTCAGGGAGAGTCATCGTTCCTGGAAGTGTTCAAGAAATAACCAGCCGTGGCACTTAGTGATATGGTTTAGTTTGCAAATGTGATCATCAGTCAAAAGTTGGACTTAATGATCTTAGGTCTTTTCCAACCTTAATGATCCTATGATTCTATGATTCTAGTTTAGCAAGTTTCTAGACTAAGAAGATATATCTCATTGGGAAACTATAAAATATAAGGATTACTCAATTTCTACTGATAATTGCATTTTGAGGAAAATGACTCTGGATATGTTCTGCCTTCTGGAAGGGAAAAATCTAGCAAAAACTATGAAATGTGAGAAAAAGAGATGTAGGATACTCCAAACACCAATCTTCTCCACATTTATTCTACCTTCGTTATTGCATGTAATAGAACTCAAGATTCTCTCAGTAAGAGTGAGTCTTGGGAAATTAGTGCTTTGGGCACTCATCTGGAATATCTGAGACCTGAATATCTATTGCTCTGTATGCATCTTATGTATCTTGTTTAATAAAAAACTGTAAATGCAGATGAAGTTTCATGAACACAGACACTTTCTTGCCTGCCTTTCTGTCTAAATGTGTTTGTAAGCCTTATGCATGCTCATTGATTTTTTCAGCCTGATCCACCCTGTCTGGTGGACAGTGACAGAATTATGAAGGTTATTTGACATCTTGTCAGATTCTCCAGGGAAATGTTTTGGATAATAAATGAATCTCAAAACCCAAGAAACAAAAAGACAGAGACAAAATATTGATCATTTGATCATTTGCAATAACGTGCACTTTATCATGATGAATTTTCATATGTATTTGTGTGTATATATATATATGCAATTAATATATGTATATTGCTTAGTACACACAAAAATATTATTCTAAGTTTGCAAAATACTGGCATTTTACCAGTTATTATATAATTTAATGATTTTCTGACAAAAACCTCAGACAATTTTAGAGTATTTCATAATATCTAAGACACTTAAACAAGCTTCAGGACTGATGCTGTACTGTGAGTGACATTCAGTGACACTGTCTAGAAGGAGATGAGAGAATATAAGCCATGTAGAAACTTGTAGTAGCTTCTGTGGGTTTGCTGTTGGTGATTGGTATCTAAGAGACATTTTTCTGCTTTTATTTATCAGATATTATAGTACTGACAACCACTCTTCTCTAGCTTGGCCCAGACAGAGCCAAACAGCAACATTTTGAAACCGGTAGGTCTTGAAAGTTTAACATTATTTCCATGATCAAGCTCAATTTTTCACCTGGAATTATGTGATTTAATTAGTCAACACTCAGTATGTGACTTGAATTAGTGTTTAAAACTCTATAAAGTTTGTTACATATGTTAACATTTCAGTTGTAATTGGTAATAATGAAAATTGACTAAATCAAAATTATCATACAGGAAAACAACCATCCAGCTAATTTTTTGAAAAGTTAATTATATTTTTATAGACAACTGTTCAATAGTACAAACATAGGTGCATTATGTGATAAGAGATACTTAAAATTGCATCTCAGTGGCTTATAATAGTTTTCAAAGTTACTTGTCCTTACCACGGACAAACTCATGATGCAATATATAGGATGCAAAATGAAACAACATGATTTGCCTTAAACCATTTTTTATACCTTGAGTTTTAAGCAATGTGGGTTATAGTCTTAATAAAATCGTAAAACAAAAAAAAAGGTCTCTAAAATGCAATAAAATGCCACCCTCTATGTGTAAAAAGACTGCACTGGTTGACTTCTGAAAAGCAGAAGGCTTGCAGAATTAAAAAAAAAAAACAAAAAAAAAAAACAAAAAAACCCAAAACAGATGCAAGAACAGCAAGAAACCAAAATACACCACCACCACAATATTTTAATTACAGAGACTAGTAATGTCAGTAAACTGAAACACTTTTCAAATTTCAATTTCCAGTTGTTCAAAATTATTGATTATATAAATCCTAAAATATTTTCTATTTGTTTCATATTTGCCACAATAAGTAAGCATTGAAAATTTGGCCTCATCCTCACAGTGTGTCAAGCAAGGACATTACCTTATGACATGTCATAACGATGAATTAATTAAAACTTGAGAAGTGTTCATATTACGCTAATGAGCTTGACTGCCAAAGCTAAAAATAAGTAACTTCAAAAATAACTGTGGAAACCTTTAGAGTGGCAATTATTTAATTACAGGGCACCTTTAAAGAAATGAATGACAAGTGACTATAAGTATTTCACCAGTATGCAACTTCAAAACAGCAGCTAAAACTAACATTCTAAGTGTGGAACTTCAGGTGACACAGATCAAGGCAGTTCTTTGGAGTTAAGTTTAGTGACAACTCTTTGTGATAATTATGCATTAAATTTTAATTTTTTAGTTATGATATCTCTATTTGACATTTGAGATGTTACTCAGCTCTCAGTTAAATTTATCATTAAAAATAGTATAAAGGTATCACATACTAAGCCCTTAATATGTTGCTGAAAGTGTAAGACACAATAATTAAAGTAAATATAATGATCAGATATTACGATAATCCAGTCTTAATGGGTTGTTGATGATGTTTTACACTGTTAATTTCCTTTTTCTGTAGAAGGGATCAAAATGGAACCCCATAGTGTCTTTACCTAAAAGTATTCAGGTCAGACTGAAAGAAAAAACTTGGTTGTATTGAACCAATTCAGTTAAGCTTTTGTGATTGGGGAGACACCTGCTAAATGCCTACCTAAATTCTGTGAGTTCTACCCTTTTTGGTCTGAAATTTTCCCCCTGAGCTTTTGTAGCAGTAGATATAACTTCCCCTATTGGAGCATTCAGGTTATTTACTCTCCAAACAAGACCCACTGGAAATAGAAAATAGGCTGACAAGACCTTAATGTCCAGGGGGACACAGTTGACAAGCAATGCTCAAAAACTGCTCTGCATTCATAGACTTCACTGGGACGCCAAAATCAAGCCAAGAAAAAGGATAGGAATCAAAGTATCTTTCATTTAAAAAATGAGAGGGAGAGGTGCTTTCTTTTATAATATCCAACCAAACAGATATTTTGAGCAGATGTAGATGCACCTCAGCCTGACGTGATTCAGACATGTTTACCTGCTCAAGCACATGACCCAGACTTCTGACCTGGTCAGAAGCTAAAGGAATAAAGGAAGTGTTACAGATGTTCAGTTCTAGTGAAATTGGGCTGCTGGGTAGCAATAAATAAAAGATGTGACCTAAAGAAAAACAAAGAAGAAATCTACATTCTCACAGTTATGGTATTTCCAGCTTAATATTTCATTGTGACCTTTAAATACAATTAAAATTGATAATTTTGTATTGCAGCAGTATTCTGCTTTGTGACTGGACTACAAAAAAAACCCAACAGAGATGCCAAAAGGAACAAAGCAGACAATAAATTCATAGATTAAAGCACAGACTTGAGCCTTGTATGTAACTCCAGCTAAAGCAACACCTCTACACAGTAGGAATATACTAATTGCTCATAATGTAAATACAATCAAAATAAAATGTATTGAAATTCTTGAAGTTGTTGAAAGAGTTGTCATAAATATCTAAATTATTTGAACTATTAGTAAATTTAAGGATTCAGTTCTAGAGACAAAACAGATTTAATGCCTTGCACCTTTCAATTGCTAAATCCTAGGTAATATTACAGTAGATTTCTGGGCTACCAGTATCAAAAGAGACTGAGTTAAATTATCTGTGACAGAAAACAATATTCCCTGAGAATAATTATGAAACATCTGTTAAAATAAATGTACTGAACTAAGAGGTTTTACTGTAGTTTTTAAAATACATGCCAGAGAAGAACAAAGATAGAGTATTTTGGGTGGATTTTTACTAATTTTGCCTGTTGACATTCTGTTTTTTGGTGGGCAACTCTTCTTTTTTTTTTTTATTTTGGGTCAGCAAGCGAACAGTGTAGAACTGATAACGCATGTATCTCTGAATAAGAAGTATTTTATTTTCAAAATTTTCTAAAAAGATATTTTAACATGAAATAGTTATTTTGGGTTTACAACTTAACTAGTCGACTATTCTCCTTCTCTAAACCACACTAGCCTTATAGTTCTTACAACATCATAAAAATGAAATCCCAAGTACTTCAATAGTTTCCATGTTTCCACTACTGTAGGAACAGGCTCAAGGCAATCTGCTGCTTTTTGGTGATCCTTGTTTTGTTTTATATCTTTTGCCCATTGTCATGTCTTTTCCACAGTCCAAAACTGAGTCTTCAGCATCTAGTATTATCTCCCATCAGGAGTTGTAAATGTATCTGTTCCTAGCTAGAGATCAATGTAAGATGTGAAAATACAACATGAAATTTTCATAAGCCAGCATAAAGATAAGTTCATTAGACCTGTGACCACATTCTTTGCCAGTGAATTTAGCCCATCATTTTAGTTGTAAGAAATCATGGATTATGGGACCAATTGCAATGCTGAACATAGTATTTGTTTAATCTTGATTAGAAAAACAAGTTTACTAAAAATGTACAGTCACTATTTCTTCATTTTCTGATTAAACTCACCAACTTCTGTTCAGAAGACATATGTGGTTTGGTTTTTTTTTCTCATTCCAATCAGTGGTATTGTATACTGCTGAAAGATATATCTCCTGATTTCCTCATTGGTATCATAATTGTAGTTATGAAAAATATTTTAAATCATCACCGGTAGGTCAAATATTATTATTTGTTGTTTGATGATTATTTTTCCTTTCCATTTATGACTAACATTTAGGGTGTGATTATGGCATTTAGGGTGCGATTATATTGTAGATCTTTTTTTATCAAAAAGCAGAAGAATGTTCCATGAAGCTGTAAGGAGATGCCTGATGTTCTTCTTCCTTGATGATAAGATATAATTTCAAATTGAGTCTGCCAAATACAATATCCTCAAGTAAACATTTTAGAATTCAGTTTATTTGCTGTAAAAGAAAACTGAATAAACTATTATCTCTTAAAGGGAAGAAAAATAAAAATTAAAGAAGTGTTAAGTAACTTTTTAACAGGCATAGGATGAAAACAGAAATACCTATGATCTCCTTCCTGGTCAGGCAATTCTTAACATGCAATACTTAGTTTAGTTTTTTAGTTCATTACAGCTTTCATTTCACTTCTAAGGGTATTTTTGTTTCTTTCTGTGGTCACAGAAGATGTCTTAGCTGTTTCTTCATCTTGTTTGTCCCTCTCTTTTTTTAAATTCAGTGTTACCACTTTGGCAGCAAAACAGCAGAACAATAGCAGACTTTCCTAGGAGAGTTTCTTAAAAGTGTATAATTTCCTGCTATTCCCTAGAAATCAAATGACATCAAATCCAGCAGAATATCATGTTTAATTGGTCATTTTTGAAGTTTGGCACCATTACAAAACCAAAATATCAGCTTAACCTAGTTCCAGTACAAGAATGTCTGATTAGATGTGATTGTTTTTTTCTTTATTCATTCCTTTGATTTATTTCATGGGGTTTTTGGTCATTCCTGGAGGTGACAAGGTTACTTCTTATATAACTATATTAAAAAAAACAACAACAACAAAAAAACAAAAACAAAAAGAAAAAAAGAAAGAAAGGAACCACAATTGAAGCAATCAGGAATCAGGATCTGTTTCTAGCTTGACACTACATGACCTGTTTCCACAGATATATTTGCAAAACAAAAGTATTTCTGAATATTTATCCCTGCCTCTGTGGGTTTTCTTGTTTTGATTTTCCCTTCATCTTTCCCTGGCCGTTTAATAAGTGCCTTCAATGAAAATTTTAAGATTGTTTTTTAATCAGTTTTCTTTTTGACTTTTTTTTACCCTTATCCTCTTCACAACCACAGCCAGCCTACAAAAATCTGTAGACAATTTATTCTTTCAACCTATGGAGACTTATCCACCAGAGAGACTGTTAGAAGTGCAACTTATTCTCTAGCTTCAGGACTGTTTATTTCAAATGCCAACTGTATTTGGCCTCTCTTTATAAATAAGTCATCAGAAATCAGATATAAATTGATTGTTCAAGCTGTGAGTAGAATGTATAGTTTAAGATTAAAAGGTATGCAACAAAGGCTGCAAAAAACCAGAAAAGGATGACAGAATATGACCTAGAGTATTTAATATTATTACATATTATGATACATTTGAGTAAATTTTGATTTATAACAGTATTTGCTATTGACAAAGAGTAGCTCTTACACTGCTGGTTGTAGGATCCTACCCTATTTGAGTTTTATCCAGGGTCATGTCAGTAACATCCAAATTCTTTTTTTCTTGAGCTAAACACAAACTGACATGAAGACACACATACCAACACCAATATTATAACCCCAGTACACCAGAAGAGGAATCACAGTACTCTGTAGCGTGAGGGGGCCCCCGTCAACAAATAACCTCTAGGGCTGGCACTGCTATTAATACTAGAACTATAAGAAAACTTCTATTGATATATCTTTTAACTAAAAAATATAAAATTATAACTAAAATATCAACTAAACTAACTAGAACTAAAATCTAAACCAAGTCTCATCAAAAAAAATCTTAATATGGACAAAGATTTTTGAATTGAGTATACAGTAATTTCCTATTCCTCTCAAACAGTAATTTCAGGATAAGAATTATTGGTTTCCCTATAATAGCAGACAATATATGTTCATTTTAACAGAATTTTCTCAAAATTTTCTATGTCTATAAATGTTGAACTAAAAATGACACTTGTTCTGTGAACAGAGACTCTTGAATATCAACTTAAGAGATAAAAATTAATTCTGATAAAGTCTGTGATAAAATGAAGAATGAGTTTCATGTAAGTCTGCTAATACTTTCCTTTCTTACAAATAGATCACTTAAGCAGTAGTTTTACAAAGAACCAAAGAATTAACAAGATTGGAAAAGACCACTGAGACCATCCAATCACCATCCCATCATTCTTTTTGTCCGCAAAGGAAGAAGGAAAGAGTACCAAGAAAATGGGAAAAAAAAAAAAATAAGGAATTTAATTTTTAAAAAAGTAAAGCTATGTAAATTTTATTTTGAAAGCTGGCACAATTTTAAATGGAAACTGAACTGATTTGTGTAATTGTTGACTAGTAGTTTAGCCTTGAAAGTGAAGATGCATATGAAATTATATTGAAATTCAAAAGCTGCCATTTATTCTGACTATATGCCAGTCATTGCAGTCATAATTGTAAATCTATTTAGCCTGGGGTTTTTTGTAGCCGCTTTTTTTGAAATAAACACTGCTGGAAATAAATAATGGAAGCATAAAATAGCTAAAAGAACTTTGGTAACTAATGTTTCAAGGTCCTTCATATTAAGAGAAGATAAGAAATGCAGCACTGGAGATGGGCTTCTGAAGTGGGATCAAGCTCATATCTTGGTATGCCTGAACACTAGCCCTTGGGTATCATCTGCTGGAAAATCATCCTACTTGCAAGGATGTTTGCAAATGAACTCACTCTGTCTTTGAAAATATACTCTCTACCAGATCACGAATGCTCAGCAAATTATTTGGTAGCTGCATTAAAAGATGCCTGATAACACAGCTGAAGATGCCACAAAGGTGTTCTTAAAATAAAAGAGAAGAACTGTGTAGAAACACAAACCCTACAATGAAAGAAGTCCTCTAATAATCTAGTGTTTTAAATTTATCCAAGTCATGTCATTTGTCTCAAACAGATCAGAGGACTGCAGGTGCTGAAGCCATGTCAAAATTTATCTATATGCCACAAACATAGTGTTTCTGATTATGCTTTCATTCTTCTTCAGTTTAGGAGAAAGTTATAGGGTTATCTTTCTAATAATTTTCATAGAACATTTTTTAAGCTTTTCTTAGTATGAATATCTTTTAATTTTTATTTCATAAGAATATGCTCTCAACAAAATTGATTGTAAATTCAAGTACATAATCAGCAGCTTACGTTGTTTTTCAGATTTATAGGTGTTAGCTATAAATTGCTAGCTCGTAGCACTGACTTGAATCAAGGTTAATTAGCTGTTAAAGATGGTCAAACTTCAACCTAAAAGCACTAGTGAATTTAAAGTTCCATCTTATAACCACGTATTTCAAGTTGAAACAAAATTTAACAGGCTGCATTCAGCAGTCTATTTAATTTAGTAACTTAAGTTTAATTAATTGTTAGTCACCTATATGACCTCAAAAAATCTTTGTACTAGAGCTCCTCTAGTAAAAGAGAAATTTTTAATGCAGTTAGAATATGTTTTCGGCTTGATTGACACATCTCATAATCCTTAAAACAAATTAGTGTAGAGTACCTAAACTTCTGCCTCTGGGTATGCCCCATAAACCTTCAATTGCTTTTCAGCTGGGGCAAAGTTGTTAACAAGATTTTGTGTTTGAAGTGCAAATTCAGTAGAATTTCAGAGTCAATGTCCAAAGTAATGTCAATGTTCTGCCTTCTGCAGATGTTGAAGTACTTGACAAGTGTTTTTCAGAAACATTAACTTATTCACCTGAAGTTTGCTGCCACCCAAATTTAAGCTTATTGCTGCTGAGATTCTTTATGCATTTCATCATAGGATCATAAAAACAGGGCAGGATAGGATTACAGGAGGTCAGATATTTTACGTCAGGATCAACCCTAATAAAGCCATTCTTGACAGGTATTTACTGAGGATGCATTTAAAAACCTTGAGATATGTAAATTCATCAGCTATGTAAGCAATGTGTCATTTGGAAATAGTCCCAGTTTTGCTCTGGTGTACTGGAGCATATGGTCTCCATTTCATCTGCTTCACAATCTCAAATCATTTCTGAGATGGAATACAGTTCCTTTAGGATGAGTCATAACTTGATCTCTCGCTAGAAAGTCTGTAAGACTATGGTTCACAAGCATTTCCCTACAACCTCTCCAACAACCAGTATACACTGATCATGCTAAGTCATCCTCTTTCAGGCCTCTTTTGTTTGCTTACACCTTGGTATCTCACCTTAGAAGCATAAACATTGTTGTATGTGAGACAACCAGAATAATAAAATTATGTTGGCCATGTTACAAAGAACGCAGCATTAAAAGAACAACACTTTTACCATGGCAAAGTGTTGTGGCTCAAAGAAGGCTCCAGCGGGCTAAAAGAGCAGAACATCTATTCTAAAGTGTTTTGAGCTACTTCAAACTAAGCCTAGGGAGAAAGAAAAACTATGATTGCTCTGTAAAGGGAAATTACAGGACAGCTTCACATTAAGGAATTTCTTTATCTCCCTAATCATTACAGAAAATTCAACTCTCCCTTCTTAAGCTGGTGAAATCTTCCATAGTCATGCAATGAGCAAGAACAAGGATGATACATGCAATGCATCTGATGGATCTGCGAACAAATAAGTACAAGAAACTTAGTGTTATTGAGACAGATTTTACACAAAGCAGGGTGTCATGTTGATGATACCAGATGCTATATATTAATACTTGGATGCAATTCTGCTGTATATCTTACACCAGAGGCTATTCCCAAAAGGAAAGTTTGAAGATTACACTTGCTGTAGATAATCCCAACCTTGGCAAATTATGCACCCTGTAATATCTCCATAATGCTCTCATGTCATACCATTGGACACACTATATATACCTTGAATTTAATACTGTAAAAACATTATTTTGCTTAATTACATTCCTCACATTGTTTGAGAAACTTTTTACTTGGACAAAGTCCCATTATGAAGATGTAAGAAAAAGAGTAATTAGGCCCTAGGAATAAAATACACTACATGTGGATCTAACACCAAGTTCTAGGCAGTGCAGATGGAGTCACTCTGCTGTTCAGTGTCACCCTGGAAAAATATAGGCATGAGCCATTCTGCAGGACTAAGATTGGGAGCAAGAGGCTGCTCCCTGTAGAACTATGCCATAGAGTACATGAAGTAGATCTGCATGTTTCATGTATTTCAACTATTCTTAAGAAATATTTTTTTCAATCATAGATTACAATAATGACAATAAATAATTGGCATACAACAATGACAATAATAATTTACACAAAATAAACATATTTAGCAATAGTGGTGGGGTTTTTTGACTGTGTGGTTATTTTCCCCCCAATAGATAGAGTCTAAATTCATCATAAAACAATCAGTAAAAGACTATCATAACTTTTGTTTCCAACCTCAGCATAAGGATTTTCAAAATTAATGGTCTACTCATTTCCATAGGTCTGTCTTGCCCCAGACCCTAAGAGAAAGTGAAGAAGAAACTGTTACGCAGAAAAAAAAAACACTCAACCTGACGATATCATAGATTCGTATTAGGAAAATGAAATAATCACCAGCTTGACTCTGTCAGGACAAACTAATCAGCAGTCCTCCATCAAATCAGCATGTGTTTGCACTTTAATACAACTCCTCAGCTTTCAGAGGAGGAGCAAAATTGCTGCTCAACCAGGATTACCCTGTATAATTAAATTCATAATATTTAATACATTTGTTCCACAAAGCAATTTCAAAGATCTTCTAGAAAGGTAAGCAGGCAAAAAGAAATCATGCACAAACACTAAACCAACACTTCACATCAGGCAAAGCTGTTCATATCACAAGCCCTTCCAGGATTAAATTAAAGTTAAATATTAATGTGTGAACAATAAAATAAAGCAATTAACTTTGTTAGTGGCCTAGTAGACAGAAGAATGGAGAAAGGTAATAGCATCTTTTTTTAGACATCCTTATGATATCATTGATGGTGTTTTCCACTATATAAATACACGTGCCACAACCAACTTACTTTTTAAACACAGTTGTTTACAGTAGTTGCAATGTCTGTTTATACTATTCCTTATGTTTAGCTTCATAAAACTGAAGACAGCTGACTTCAACCAGATATTGTGGTACCTTTTTCATAAATATCACACTTAATAGTTCATAAGCATTCTAAGCATTACAATTGGAAAAGTTATTTTATTTTTATCTCTATACTAATTTGCTTATGCCCATCCTGTTTTAATCATAGTTTCCAGTATTGTGATGTCTTTTGGTTTACATGGGAAAATGTTAGATAAATTAAAGATCAGAGTCTATTGTAGCTCAAGAAGAAAGATTAATGGACTTTCTAAAGGGAAAGTAAGGTATTTGATGAGAATTATTTAGATAATAAGAAATTCCTGTCACAGCTCATATTTGTCAAAATTTGCAATTAAAGCCTGATGCTGAAAATCTTACACATGGCAATAATCTTCATTTTGTGTGATATCAGTGGATACTGAAGCTTTGGCATTTTGCACCTCTATAAAGATTAAGAAATCAGCTTTACCAACAGAAAATATGACTGCTTCTGGGGCAGAAATGCTGAACCAGCTGCACGTTAAGATTTTTGGAAGTATATTCAGACACAGAAGGTAGCTCCAAACATACACTTAGATGTTGGCAATCTAGGTGTCTTGCTGAGCCAGTTGTTTGAATCTCCGTTGGAGATAATAGAGAACTAGTCAGTTCTCTATTGTGAATGTAGTCATTGGAGAACCATCCAGTAGACCAAATTCAAGTATTTATTTCAGAATTATCTGAACAGTTCTCTAGTCTCCATTTGATTGTGGTCACAAACTAAATAAAACATGAAGCACAACATTGCTCTTAAGAAAATACGGGAGGTACCTGGTATATTGTCCCCAGTGACCACTGAATAAAACAACATCTAATTTCTCCATGAACTTGACATTCTTCTTCTGCTATCAAAATTCAGACCAAATACCTTCAGCATAACTTAAATATTATTGCAAACAAATTCCTTTCTTGTGCTTGCCATTTAGAAAAGAAATCAAAAAGAAGTTAAGCAGGTTCATCCTCTGATCTATGCTACACATCCTGTATTAATCTTATTTAACTTTGAAAAAATTAATAAAGCAAAATATTTATGAGTCTTTTTTCCAAGGGTGGTTAGCCTGCAATCACCATTTATCTTTGCTTAATTGTCTAGTCTATGATTGCTTTGTATAGAATTTTAACATTTAATGTGGTTGTAACATAACCCTCAAATAGTGTCAGCAAGGTCAAAGCAAATTATTCTTTAGTACTCCATGTCACAGACTAGAAAATATGTCTAGGGAGTTGCCTACTATTGCTGCTTCAAGTCCTTCATTGCTATTAGTGCACATGTGTTCCAGGTAGCCCTCAGAGAGTGTGTGAGTGAAGAGCTGGAAAACATTAAAATAGTTTGGAACTCCTAAAATAAAATTCCACTTGCTTATATAGAAGAGAATCTTTCAACTAGAATAAATCTTTAAGGGTCAAATAGTACGAAAGGTGAATGATTTCTTGTTCATTGGATGTTTCTGACCTTAATATTTATTTTAATGGTAGAATACAAGACAAAAGCAAAGGTAGTGGAATAGCAATATGGCACTTAAGAGTGGAAAACTAAAAAATATCTGAGTTAGTTTTGGCAAAAGGGGATGGTCTTAAATAAATATATGCAAGATGAATTTTTAAGGTGTTTTTCCTGAAAAAATACATTATTAATTAGAGATTATTGCAGTTTCTGGAAGTGACAAATACCTGCATAGCCTGCTACTGACTATGTGTTGTAAGATTTTTTTTTCCCCCCACAGTCAGCAGAAAATTTCAAGGAAATAATTGTTTTGTGTGCTGTTGGGGGATTTTTTGTGGAGTGGTTTTGGGTTTTTTCCCCCTCCAGGCATTTTGGTAATCATAGAAGAATGTAATTGTGCATGACATAGTACTGCATGAACTCCTGTATAAAGGGAGGTACATAATTTCTAGTCCTTAGCAAGGAGATACAACTGTGGTGCTGATATAAGTAATTAACTGCTCCTTACAGCTGCCATAAGGTATGTTTGCCTGGCTGCCCTGTGCTACATGAACATGCAGATCCTACTTGTTCAGGTCAGAAATATTAATAAAAATACTTTTACACAGACAGTCTAGAATTCTAGCCACATTTAACAGTACTAATGTGTTCAAATTGTTATTATAAGACCCAAGAAGTTAGAAGTCTTTTTCAGAATGACTTGTGTTGAATTTGTCATTTAAGCAGGCACAACTGATGTCCTTTAAATTTTTGAATAAAAATGGTTGAACAATTTTTAATCTGTAGAAGGTAAAGAAAAGCATTACTGGCAGTTTAATGTAATGTTTGCATCTTACTTTTTATGTATTGTAGTTTCTGAGCTGTGTGGTAACTCTTAGATATCTCAAATTTGGCAGGGACACTCACTGACCTGTGAAAATCTGTTTGCATTAAGCCAAGAGAGTTTAAAGCAATCCTCTGCATATGACGGCTGTATTTGCATGGGCAACTGAAAGATGACAAATGTAATGACCCATCAACATTTTATCTCCCTCATGCCTCAGTCTGAATATGCTTAGTGGAAGGTTTTGTTTTCTGCATGTCCTGCTGCTATCAAAATGGAGCAGGAAAATAAAACCATGAGGAATAGAGCAATGAGGGATAGAGGAATACAGAGATTGTTTCCAAATAGGAGACAGACATGATGAGATGTTTCAAATGAACACTAACATTCCAGAGTTATCATGGCATTTATTATGTAGCAA
The DNA here is from genome assembly GCA_013399895.1 of Serilophus lunatus. Classification (NCBI taxonomy): domain Eukaryota; kingdom Metazoa; phylum Chordata; class Aves; order Passeriformes; family Eurylaimidae; genus Serilophus; species Serilophus lunatus. The sequence continues at coordinate 27,799 of VXBA01005613.1, forward strand.
AAACATCAGTATGGTAATCATTTGATACAGCAGTCAGAAGGTAGTTTCTCATGCTGTGAAGGTAGTATAGAAAATGTTAGACCTTTCTCCAGTGAAAGAAGCAGACTTGTGTCAAGGGGGACTGGAAACCCATCTGTACATGGTCCTGGGTAAACCAAAAGCATACATGGAAAACCATTTGTGTAGTTATAGTAACGTTTATTGCAAAAGTATGCATAAATGTATTGTACAATTGCAGATAAGAAACAGCACATCGCTGTCTTCTTCAGGTAACCCAGTACTTTTTATGGAAAAACTTCAGTATGGTTAGATTTATTGTCTTTGTTTTATTGGTTCTTTTTTTCCTAATTTAATTACATTTTATGAAAGAAACAAACAAGTACTCTCACTCTATAAACTAAAATACTGCATGCAAAGGAGAGATGTAATTATGCTGTGGGTGTTCTGCAATTATATTGAATTTTTTAGTGGGTAGATACACAACTCTGGGTGCACGTGCAAACGAACAATTGCTCTTCCATTCCATACGCTTCTGTATTGGTTTTTCTGTG
>VXBA01005614.1:0-16759 GCA_013399895.1 Serilophus lunatus
ATCAGGGAAGGTTTAAGTTGGATGTCAGGAGTAATTTTTTCACAGTGAGAGTGATTTCCCTCTGGAATGGGCTTCCCAGGGAGGTGGTGGAGTCACCATGCCTGGATGTGTTTAAGGATAGGCTGGATGATGAACTTAGTGACATGGTTTAGATGGTTTAGATGGTTAGATGTTAGACTGGAGCTGGATAAGTTGTTAACCTAGGTAAGGTTGGACTTGATGATCTCAATGGTCTTTTCCAACCTCATTAATTCTGTGTAATTCTGTGTACGATTCAAGTTACCATGCAAGCACCAGGATGACGTTTAGAGAAGACGTAATATTTTTTGTTTAAATTAAACTCTAGGTAACAAGTCATGCATTGGGGGAACCCAAGCCCTCGATATAGTAAAGTTCATAACTCCAAACTCTTAAAACTCTTGTCACCAAGACATGTTCAGTTCTAAATTAGACATGTTGCTCTGCAAAGAGTTAGTGTATATGTTTTAATTTCTCTCACACAATGTCAGTCAACAAAACTCTTGTCTAGGACAACAAAAAGTGCATGAGAGGGCAATGGCATTCAAATATTTAAGCAAGACTGTGAGTTTTTGAAAAATAGGTCCTAATATGCTTAATTGATAAAGCAAAAGGCTAGAATTCTACCACTGGGGAAAGGTCATAGATCCTAACTGACTGTATCACATATGCTATGGAAGTAAATTAACAAATAAGCTAGAATAACAAATAAGACTGGAAGAAATTTCTTCTTTTGGTTTTGTTTTGCATTACTGGATATCTGGGAAAAGTACTGTAAAAGCGTATTCCAGAATGGATTTTACAGTACTAAGCAGTGTCTTTAACTGGTTGATTTGAGTGGAAAATGAATCTATATATGGCAAATAAAGCCAGCCAGCCTTGGCAGAAGAGGCTCCAAAACCTTTATCAAGGGGTAAAAAAGCATAAAGGGACATTAAGTCAGCTGAGAATTCAAATTCAATGCTTAAGTGCTTAACTGTTTCAGGTACCTCTCAAATGGTCTCTTGTTGTGGATCTAAATCTTTAATTATTAGTTTCATGTGATATTGATATTGTAAGAACAAAAAGGCCACTATTAAAAAAATCCATTTGCTTAAACAGTGCCTGATCTTTGCAAATAATTTCTTACTGCATTATTTTGTACTTGTAATGGGTTAACCTTGGCTGGCTGCCAGGTGCCCACAGTCACTTTAACCCCTTTTTCCCCCGCCCTCAAAGTCAGGCAGGGGGAAAAGAATGCCATGGTAAATGGTGGGTTGGGATAAGGCAGTTTACTAAAGCAAAAATGAAAGCAAAGCAAAGCCCATGAAAAAGCAAAACACTAATCTAATCTCTACTTCCCATCTGTGGCAATGACTGGCCACATCCACAGAAGTAGGGCTTCAACGCGTGTAGTGGTTCTCTTGGTGAGCCACCATGGGAGACTGTGGATGCTTCTCCTCTTCCTGGTTCTCCCCAGCTTTATACCTGAGCTGATGTCATATGGTATGGAATATTCCTTTGGTCAGTTTGGGTCAGCTGCCCCACTTGTGTCCCCTCCCAAAATCCTGCCGTCAGTTGGGGAAGGGACACCACAGTCCCAGTACTGTGCTCAGCAGTAGCCAAAACACTGGCGTATTATCAGCACCACTCCAGCCACCAATGCACAGCACAGCACTGTGAGAGCTGCTGTATGGGAAATGGGCTCCATCTCAGACAGACCCAATACAGTGCTCTAAACAGTCTTTAGTGGCCAATGTAAATAATGACTTCATGAACATTCTAGGAGGGCCTTTATGTAGGTTCTGGAAGAAATTTCACAGTTGTGCACCCTCTACCTGTACAAAATGTGGTGATTAACACAACAGTAAGTTAATTTCTCATTTGTTCAGGGATAAACTCCTCAGTTTGATATTCTTATTCTCTAAATAGTTCATTTTCCATATTAGAGTTACAAAAATGAGAAAGAAAACTGGACTTGACCCTGAGTCTTAGGAGCTTTTCCTGTAAATTTGGCATATTTTCCTGTCTATTGAGAAATCTTGTATGCAGGATGAACTAGATCTTGAGGGGTTTTTTCCCCTGGAGATTCTCATATCATTTGGCAAAGGAAATATATTTCTGCTTCATAACAGTAATGATTATTATCCAAGTTTTTTTAATGCCAGAATTCATTTATTATTTTAATGGGCAGAATGGTCTCCTCTAAAGTCTAATTAAACTTTTAATAGCCCTCATTATAAGTGTATTGAAGAGTAATGAAGATTATTATACTGCCAATGTATTGTGTCCTAGGAATTCCCTATATCAAGAACAGTTACAGTATGGGAATATTGCAAAGGACTATTATAAACTTTTTCACAGTTCCTTTGTATTGTTTCCCAATTGTAATGGTTCACATTGATTGCTATTCTAGCAGTGTGCCTAAATGAAGCTCCCACAATCAGTCTAGAGCTAGCTTACAAAATCTCTGGAGCCATATTTTCCAAACCTAGGGCATATGTTTTAGCCTTTGCAATCAATGAGATCTCCTTGAACCCTTCAGCATAAGAACATGAAAATAGTATGTAAAAGGAAAAAATGTGCTGACACTATAAAAGGATATTGAGAACCTCACTTCTGATTTTATATAAAACCAGTGCCAGGCTAGGATCAGGAAACACATTAATGCAAAATGTGGACTTTGAATAACAGTTTCTGAATAAGTGCCAACAAGACTGAAAAAACAGCTGGAAAAGCAAACAGGTAAGCAAAGATCAAAAAAGAAATAGAACAAACAAACAAAGACCCCTCCCAAAACACAGAACAAAACCACACCAAAGTATACGAACTAAAGTCATAAACACATAATTTGTTCTCTGTGGCAAAACTCCATAAATATGTCAGCACTTGTCCTCTGTCTTACTGAGCTCTTTAGACTAGAAAACATATCCTATTTCTCTCTTTAGAAAGGCAGTTCAGCTGACAGTCTGGTTATGATAAGCACCTTGTATTTAACTATGTTTAATTACAAATGGAAATTACCATGCATTTTAGAGATTAAATATTATTTGGTAGTTGCTGTCATTTTTTTTTAATTATTATTTTCTTGTGAAAATTATTAACTTTGAGGTTCTTGCCAAGAATTAAATGAACAAAATAAATAAATAAATAAATGCTTTGTTCTGTTTGTGGTGATGGTTAAATTAGTTACCACTCATTCAGGACTACTCTAAACCATATTTCTCATTTTAATAAATGCAAAAATCTTGTTTGGCTTTGATTCCTGTGCATTCTGACTTTGTGTCATTCATTAATTCTACTGGAAGGAGAGAAAAAGCCTGTAAGAAAAGACATAAAGAAAAAATTGTTTTTTCAAAAACCTATTTTAACCTTAAGGGAAAACAAGAAAAGTAAATCCAATTTTAAGCATCCTATCCGATTCTCCACTCCTACTGTTGAGTTTCTAATTGAAAAGATTTCCCCAAAGTACGTGATATTAGAGCAATGATGTGGGTTAATTGCATAATTTATTGGGTGTTGATATGGAAAAATTAACATGCATACTGTGTAATTCAAATAATTTTCTATGACAATCCTATGAAATAACCACAGTTTTAATGTAGAATAATGTAAGCTTTTTTCAATACCAATTAAGGATGACATTTCACAAGCCCCGCTGGGAATCACACACCCAGACACCACTGAAAGTCTGTATGAGTTGGCTTCCAGACTTCCTCCAGCCCAAGAAAAATACTGAATTCAGTGTTTTGTGATACACTCTTCCTCATAAAAAAGGATGAGAAGACAGGGACCCTCCATTTAGCAAATTGCTAAGTTCTTAAGTACTCCCTGTCCTGGATTTGACATAAATAAATACCACAAACACAGAGCTTTGAAATATGAAAAAGCATTACCCTAATTAATCTCTTGGCTTTTCTTCATATTTATGCAATTCAAAAGACTGATAGGTTGGTGTATTTTTACATAAGAATCTGAGAAAACTCTGCAGTATGCCAAATTTTTAGTTTCATTGTTGTTTCCAGTGACACTGTTATAAGGTGTAATAGGCCTGTTCCTTTCACCCTTCGGTCTTCTCCAATGTTATGAGCTAAATAAAATGTTGATGTTTAAACTTTTCTTGACAACTCCAAAGTGCATTTATAAAAGAAAAAAAAAAAGACATAACTGAGATATTGTAACTTTGTTCTGTAGTCAAACAGAAGAAGAAAATCATCCCTCACTGAACTGAGAAACTAAAATACAGATTAGATAAATAACTGATTGGATCTGTTTAGTAGCCTTTTCTTTTTTGAGATTTTTTTTCCCCCACACCTTTAGTTCTCTACTTTTGACTTATACATGCTTTAAAATTGAGGTTGTTGTTGCAGCATTAAATTTTATGATCATTAGCCTCTGGTTGAAATTATTTGCTGGAGTTCCTTTGGGAGTAGGGATCTTTTCTTTTGATTTTCAGTTGATAGCCTTTTAGGTTTAATATTTAATAAAAGTCTTGATGTAATCTAGGGGTTAGTTATGTGCATGAATGATAACAGCCAGTAGTACTGGAACCAAATTCAGTGATTCATTACAAATGTTATAACTGAAACCAGTTTTATATTTTATCTACTACACACTGCATTGAACCCTCATCTTGTGAGTTCCCTTTCTATTCTGGTCACCAATATTATATCGTAAAAAAAATACGCATAGTTTGCAAGTTGACTTTTCATTTTGCCAAATTTCTTTTTCATCAGAGAGTGCAAGAAATTTTGTTGGACGAAATTGGTGTTAAGATTTTGCCCTAGTTCTTATGTCATATTTGGCATGTGATACAAAAGAAGCGGCAGATGTGAAAGGTAATAAAACAAGAAAGATCTGAAATGGAGACTATTCCCACTCCTAGTAGTTAGATACTGCACTGCACCAGCAAGAACCACACTGATATTATGACTTTGACATGTTTGGTCAAGGTGAAAACATTTGCAAATGCATCTACTCAGAAGACCAGGGGATGCTGCCATAAGTTTGGACCCAGGAGGGTTTGGTTGTAATTGCTAGCGGCAATATCACCAATCCAGCCCAGAGCCCTTGCACTTATTTAGCATCAACAGCAGGAGAAAAAGAGAGCTTGGAGATGACCTAGCACTGACAAGAGCTGTTGATTTTGTTTATAGCAAGTGGGGTTGCTTGCTTTCCCTTGAAGCTAGAGGCTGTCATTCAGAGAAGAAGGTAGAAAAAAAAGAGGTAATAATACCAAGGTCAGACTTACATATTACCTCTATATGGCCTTTAGATATACTGTAGAGATTCAACTGACATTATTAAGATAGATTAACTCACTCATTGAATGAATAAATTCAGACAAAAAATTTATTACAGCATACAAAAGTTTAACGCATGTATTCATGTGTACTGGTTTCTTAAATGTACCTATAGCAGCAATTTTTTTCTACTTTCCTCATATATTTGTTTATTGGGTAATTTTTATATATTTATATAATATAAAGTAGAATAGAGAATTATAGAATAGTTTGAGTTGGAATGTTTTCCCAAAACAGATGCAGAACCTAGCACTTAGTTTGGTTAGATCTTATGAGGCTCCTGTGGGCCCACTTCTCGAGCTTGTCCAGGTCCCTCTGGATGGCATCCCATCCTTCAAGTATGTCCACTGCAGCACTCAGCTTGGCATCATCTGCAAATTTGCTGAGAGTGCACTCAATACCTTCATCTATGTCATGATGGCAGCATGAAACAGTACTGGTTCCAGTACAAATTCCTGAGGGAAACCATTCATCATTGAATCCATCTCTCTCCCATTTAGAGACAAGGAAGCTGTGGGGGACTCTGTAAAAAGCCCTGCAGAATTTGAAATAAATGGCACATGTATGTTGTCCACTGATGTAGTCACTCAATCACAGAAGGCCACTAGGCTGGTAACACAGAACTTGCCCTTGGTGAAGCCATGCTGCCTGTCTCTCACCTTAGCATAGCTTCTAGAAGGATCTGTTCCATAATCATCTCAGACACAGTGGTCAGGCTGAAAGGTTGACTATTCCTAGAACCCTCCTTTCTATACTTTTTTAAAAGTCGCATTTGATATTTCGATTCTTTTTTAGTCACCTGGGACTTCATCAGACAGCTCTGACTTTCAAATATAGAGCGCGGCATGGCAACTATGTTGGCCAATTCAGTCATGTCTCTCATAGAAGTAGTATATCAAATGTACAAATTCCATTAGATTCTGTTCCTTAAGTTGCACCTAGAAGAAAATGTGGAAGTATTTTTCTGTAAAAATAAATATGAGGGATTAACGAAGTTGCTGCTGTTCTTGGGGTAGAAGTCTTTAGAATTAACACTTTTCTTTGTAAACTTCATACATTTCCTTTTGATCTTTTTTTCATCCTTATCTTTCTTCAGAGAAGGGCAATGAAGCTGATGAAGGGTCTGAAGCACAAGTCATATGAAGAATGGCTGAGAGAGCTGAGGTTGCTTAACCTGGAGAAAAGGAGGTTCAGCGGTGACCTTACCATTCTCTACAACTAATTGAAAGGAGGTTGTAGCCAGGTAATTAGTGACAGGACAAGAAGACAAAGTCTTAAGCTGTGCTCAATGGGAGGCTTAGGTTGTACATTAGGAAAAAATTCTTCACCGAAAGGGTGATTGGAATGGGCTGCCCAAGGACGTGGTGTAGTTATCACCCCTGGAGGAGTTTAAGAGAAGACTAGGTGCCATGGTCTAGTTGACAAGGTGGTGTTTGGTCTTAGGTTGGACTCGATCTCTCTTCTCCAACCTGATTGATTTTGTGATTCTTTGACCTCTTCATTTTTTCCCCAAATTCCTTGAACTTCCTGGCCTTCTTTATGTTGTCTCAACTTTCAATTCTTCATCTACCCTGGGCCTGAGTTTATCCATCTATTAGCTGCCTATTCATATTCATGATTATTTCCTGCATATGCATATTCTTATTTATATTTCAGATAGATAGGATCAATATCTAGTCTATTGGAAAAGAGAGAGAACAATAAGAAGATAACAATTTTAGTAAAAGTAGTAGTGCAGCTTCTTTTCTGTCAGGTAAGGAAAAGGGATTTATATCTGAAGCCCAGTGAAAGGCAGTCCTTCAAAAATTTCTTCTGAAGTCCTGAAGAGGGTTATACATATCAATCCCTACAGGAACATTATAACTTACTGCCTATTTCATGGCTGGCTTCCCCTGACACTCAGTGCCAGGATAGAAAAAGGGATCCAATGGGATTGTCTCCCATCATTGTGTCTATGAAACAGTACAGTTTCCTGTGCTGCAAAGTTCAGGGAATCAGGAACTCAATTAATCAATAAGATATTTTCAATCTTTTTTTTGGTCATTTTTCCAGACTGATTGAAGAAGGCATGGGGGAAGCTCTCCTCCTTACCTCTCTTTGCAGCTTCTAGATAGAATGCAGGCCACAGCCATCAGTTTGAGATGGTTGCGAAGATACATATGATGTTTTATTTTTCCATTTATTAGAAACTCCAGACTGGGCCAACATGAGAGATAGGGTACCTTAATTATGTTTTATGGGATGCTTTCAAAGAAGAATTGCTGAACAGACTAGAAATACCTTATAGATAATGGGACATAAATATAAGAAGAGTGGTCCAAATAGCTATTTTAGAGATATCATCCATCAGAAAAAATCCTATTCTGCCAGAGCCTATGGTAGCCCCCAAAGAAGTGCTTAAATAAACTAAACATTTCCACTTCCTTTCTAATCGTAACTTTCCTTTTTTTTCTCCTGTCATTTGTTTGTTTTGGGGTTTTTTTCTATTTNCTCCCAAGAGAAAGAATTATTGGTGAACTAAATCTTCCCTGCAGAAGGATTTTGGAACAGATCTCAAAACCCTCTATATTTTATGCTCATGTTATGATAACAAAAATTCCCATACAAGGAGTACAAAGTACTTATATTTCATGGTGATTTCAAGAGGGAAACAATGTTGATCATCCATTTGCCTTGTTTCTTCTATTGCTTTCCTGGAGAATTATGCCATAACTTATAGATGATTTTCATAAGGATACATGAAATGAAGTTTTCTTTAAAATGAAAACAAAGCCAGTAACAATATGTTAAAAAGGGACAAACAGTTAGGTAACCAATGCAATCAATCAATATCTGAGGGAGCAAGTTAATGCAATTTAATACATTTAAGTCATCATCCAGAATATAAATGTATCTGACTTTTACATACTTTTGTTTCTGCTCCATGTGTCTTTTGCACAGAATCAACTAGATTAGAAATGACCTTTGAGATCACTGAGTCCAACCTTTTCACCCATTTTTATGAAAGCCTTACTAGTTTAGTTTTTTTATGTACTCTAGATTTAAGTAGGTTCAGAAATAACTTTGAAATTGGTACAAGACGTTCAGAAGTCTAGTAGGGCTGCTCTCCTAATGACAGATCAAAATAAACATATCTCTTATATCAGTAGAGAACTGTAAATTGGAATTCTGAAATTTTGCCAGATATTTTGACTACTTCAGTAAACTTTATGTGATACACGTCTGCTCAATATAAATATTTAAAAAAGTCCCAAGGGAGATAGGGAACCTTAACCATTCTTTAATCGAGTATACACTACTGTTCATTTTGCTTACAGGTGAAATGAGTTTAGGTTCACATGCAGGGAACATTTAAGTTAGCAAATATTAAGCAGAGATATATTTGCCACTTTCTACTGTTCAAAGAAGCGTTGGAATAGATTTGCTGCATTGGAATCAAGCATTTAGTCTGCTTGTCAATAGTGTGGTTGTTGCTGTAGAAAAGCTCCAAAATGCCTTCTTTAATGAAACCAACACAATTTAGAGCATTCCTGATAGTTGCTACTCTATTACAAAGCAAAACTTCTTTTCCTTCAGCCTGGGAAAATGACTGCAAGTTAGTTCTCTCTGAAGGCTTCTTGCTTTTTGAGAGTGAAATATGTGCAAATAATTTTTGACTGTTTCTTAAGCTGGATTCATGATAAATATTTGAAGTTATCAATTCATATATTTAAGAAAAAATTATTTTTTACATGGCCTTTTACTAGGTTGTTTGGGCCTGAATAGATCCACGTTTTCAATGCTTGAATTTACTGTAATGACAATGAGATGAAAACAGAAATCAACAGTACCACAATAAGAAATCAAAGATTTAAACACCTAAAGCCTTTGTCTCACACAACACCTAAACCAAAGCAACCAGTAAACTAGCTTAGTAAAATACAAGTCCCTTGGCTTTAAGTTACCCACAAGAGAAATAAAAGGGTAGAGGAAAAAAAGATATTCAAAAATGAAGAATAAAAGAAAAAGAAGGCATGAAAAAAAGAAGAAAAGAGAGGAGAGGAAAATAGTTACCTCCAAGAGTTACATGTTGTTAGGTCTCTCGACAGCAGACTAAACACACCCCCAGATCTTGAGAAAAAAGGTTGAACTAACCTAGAGCGTTGTTAAAGTTGTTTATATGTAGTTTGGCTACTGTGGCCACTCCTCCCAGGTGGGACATCTGGTCCACTGACAATTCAATACCCTCCCACAAATAGGTAATTTTTAATATTGATGACTGAGATCCAATACCAAGGAATAGTCGCTGGCCTGGTTCATTTCCTAGCAATGTAGCAGTGGACTGCTGTTAACAAGAGAAATAAGGATGAAAGAACAGGTTTGTTATCAGACTTCTGTTTTCTAATCAAGGGTCTTCATGTAGATTAGAAATAGTTTTGTATCCATAAACTGAAGAGGTTTGAAAATTACAAAGATGGACAAGGTTCTCCTTGAACACGAGGGAGAGAGCAGCATTGCAACTCGGGCCGCAGTGAAAGGAGTATGCTGTGAAAAACACACCTGTGAGCTATTCTTGGGTTGTTTATAACTAACTCATAGGCTCAAAATGTTGACTACATTTAGAAGTGTAGAAGTGTATTTTTTGCTAATAGAGCTAAATAAAAAATCTTTAATTAGTGGCTTGAGTTTAAATTGACTTAGTAGCTAGCTATCTATTTAACGATGATTGAACACAGCTTTCTAGAAACAGGTGGTTATAGGAACTATCTATGTGGTGTGGTGTATTTTAAAATTCAAGAATGGTCAAAGCTCTTAATACTTTGGGATATATGTTATTGTATCTAGGTCTTCTTGATGGCAGACTAAACTGCTGAAATAATCAGTGCTCTTTGTGATCTCTGTGTGAAAGAGTGATTTACATTCCCTTTGAAATAGAAGCTGAGAACAGGACAAGAAAAGTTGTCCCTTTGTACTCTTTGTTGCCCTCTTTGCCCTTTCTTATATATCAAAGAAGGTATTTCACCACAAAATCACATGCTTGTCATGGGTGAGACTGTAAAGAGTCATAAGGGCCATGTAAGGAAGTTAGAATGACTAATGCCTACAGAGAGAAAGGAAGAAAAATGGAAGACATTTGCCAGTGTGGGACTGCAGCACAGGCACACACTTCTAGGAATAACAGGACGTGGATTGCTCCCATCAGGGAGTTCTGGGATCAACTCAAAAATTCTCATCTGAGTATATTCCATTGTTGCAAGGTGAGTATAGATTATTACAAGGCAGGCTTTTTAATGTAATTGCTGAGCTTTTTCAAAGCAGAGCAGCAGATTTAATCATGGTTCCCACTAGAGCTGATAGGAATCACACAGCAACATACTCAACTCTGCTTCAAGATATCCCAGGACTCATTTAGGTCTCTTAGTATTCTATAAATATCAATGTTGTCAACATCAGGAGAGTCAGTATTTATAATGAAGTCCTGAAAAAATAGATTTCTTCCTGAGTCTTTGAAAATGAATGAATGAATGAATGAATGAATGAATGAATGAATGAATGAATGAATGAATATGTGACTCGTAGATATTGTGTGTGAATGCCAACTACTTGCAAACATAGAGGCTGTTACAAAGGGAACCTTCTGATGCAGGTTGGTTTCTAACAGGTGGTATCCAGCTTGCCACCCTGGGCTGCAGCCTTAACTTCAGTAGAGTTTTGAAGTAAATCTTCCTGCATCTTCTTAAATTATGCTTTTTAAGAATAGAAAGTAAGTTTTATTCTCTAAAGAATAATTTCAGAATCACAGAATAAGGTGATAGTGAAAAGGGTAGCCAAATAGAGAAATAGTCATAACAAAAATGTGTCATGACAAACATAGTTGAAAGATAGTAGTGAATAAGGTAACATCAAACTGGTGACTTGTCACTAGTATTTTCCACAGGGCTCCATCTGAGGCTCTGTGGTCTTCAATATCTTCATAAATGTCTTGGATGCAGGACTAGAAGGGATACTGAGCAAGTTTGGCACAAAAATGTGAGGAACTGTTGACTCCCTTGTAGCCAGGGAGGCCCTGCAGAGAAACCTGGAAAAATTACCAATCACCAACCACAAGAAATTCAAGGGAAGGTGTCAGATTCAGCACCTGGGATGAGGCAACCCTGGATGTAGGGACAGACTGGAGAATGAGATGCTGGAAAGCAGGGCCATAGAAAGGGACAATGGAGATCTTGATGGATGGCAAGTTGAATATGAATCAGCAGTGCTCTAGCAGTCAGGAGGGCCAGCTGTGTCCTGGGGGACATCAGGCAAAGCATTGCCAGCCATTTGAGGGAGGAGATTGTCCTGCTCTGCTCTGCTTTGATGTGGCCTCACCTTGAATATTATGTGCAGTTTTTATCACCGCGATATAAGAAAGATATTAAGCTGTTAGGTGTCCAAACGAGGGTGTAGTGGGTTGACCTTGGCTGGGCACCAGATGCCTACCAAGCTGCTTTATCACTCCTCTTCCCAGCTAGACAAGGGAGCAAGAATAAGATGGAAAAACAATTTGTAGGTTGAGATAAGGCAGTTTACTACAGAAAAAGTGAAAGTTTGTGCATGCACAAGCGAAGCAGAAAATAACAAGTTTTTTTTCTATTTCCCATCAGCAAGCGATGTCCAGCCATTTCCCAGGAAGCATGGCTTTTAGCATGTGTAATGATTTCTTAGCAGGCAACCATTGCAGACAACGAATGCCCCTCCTCCTCCTCCTTTCCTTAGCTTTTATATGTGAGCTGACATACGGTATGGAATATGCCTTTGGTTAGTTTGGGTCAGTTAACCTACTTTTGTTCCCTCACAGGATCTTGCCCTTGACTGAGGAAGGAATGCTACATTACTGGTGCTGTGCTCAGCAGCAAAAGCCATGGTGTGTTATCAGCATCTTTCTAGCTACTAATAAAAAGCACAGCACTATGAGGGCTGCTATGGAGAAATGGGCTTCATCTCAGCCAGACCTTATACAAAGGGCAAGGAAGATGGTGAAGGGCCTTAAGGGGAAGCCATATGAGGAGTGGCTGAGGTCATTTGGTCTCTTCAGCCTGGACAACAGGAGACTGAGGGGTGGCCTCATTGCAGTCTACAACTTCCTCATGAGAGGAAGAGGAGGGTGAGGCACTGATCTCTTCTCTGTAGTGACCAGTGGACAGGACCCAAGAGAATGACCTGAAGTTGTGTCAGGGCAGGATTAGTTTGGATATTAGGAAAACTTTCTTCACCCAAAGGGTGGTTGGGCTTTGGAACAGGTTCCCCAGGGAAGTGGTCATGGCACCAAGCCTAGAACAGTTCAGGATGATATGAAAAATGCTCCCAGGGTGTGATCTTGCAGATGATTCTGTGCAAAGCTAAGAGTGGGACTCGATCCTTGTGTGTCCCTTCCAACTTAGCACATACTGCAATTCTATTCTGTGAAAGATATATTTTATCATCATTAGAACAAAAAGAATAAGGACAACTCAGTTCTGCTGAGTAAAATGTAATGGACTGGAAGAAGTTTGTAAGCAATATCCTGGCCACTGTGTTTTCACTAATTCCCACTAGTTTTTATACCCAGACAAGCAATTTCCGGTACCCTTCTGGGCTGCAGCAATCCAGACATTTGTCTACTTTAATGTTTGGCTAATGTTAAATGGTTTCCAGGATGTTTGGAAAACTGCAGATACTTGATTCCCAAGAAAGCAGCAGTGTTTGAGAAGTAGTTGTGATGTGTGGTGCTTGGGATTACAAAACAAGTGCGGCATGTTCCATACAGTCCCCAGTAGATCCCTAATAAAATGCTGTGTTGTTTGTTTTGTTTTTTTTTTTTTATATTACATATCAGACCTGACTGCCTGTTTGCTATTCTCAGAAGTCTAAAACATCCATCTGTGTTACAGCCTTTCCTAAACTCTGTGTCTGGCTCCATCTCCCTGTTTCAAACCATTCTCCAGAAGTTTCTCTCACTGATTTACTGGCTTTTTTCATCACTTCCAATTGAAGTCCCTGCCTCCAGAGGCCCCCTTTCAGGAAAAAGCAAACAAGTAGCCTTTAGTTTTTTGCTTGTGCAATATCAGGCCTTTTAAAGGAGCATTACACATAGCACATGGTGAACAAACAAAACAGATATGTATTTCATCTTAGGGGTAATTCATCGCTAAGATGAGTGCTATCCTCAACTTTAACCTAGTTAGTGTTGTCCTTTGTGTATGTATAGCTGCTTAATTGCACATTTAGTTATATGAAATATGTTTTTCAGAGTGTAAATTATCTACAGGGACTGTAACTATGCTTCATGAGTCTAAAGAGTGTTTTTTCATTAACTATTTGATTAGTTTAATTTATTCTTGTTGGGCTTTACTGAATGACACTCATAGACAGGATATGAGCATATTCAGAGCTGCATAATAGCATAAAATCTTTTAGAAATTAGAAGACTTGCAGAAAAGTGCTGATAACACATTGTGTTAATAAATAGTCTTCAGGAGTGGGTTTGTGGCTAAAAGTACTCTGAAAATGGCTACATAAGGATAGCCATCAGTCCTGACTTCAAGGACTCATTTAATTAAACTTTGGAAGATGCTCCCTGAGACTCCCATTTATCATTAAGGTGAGGGAATTGTGATAACATTCTGTGAAACTCAGAAAAGTAACTCTATTTTTTTTTTCAAAGCATGCCATTGAAGCAGGTAGAAAAAGTAATGTGATTCAATGTAACACTGGAAAAACAGGAGGAAGTGTAACATAAGTTTAGTGTTAAACATTTTGAAAAATGATCATTGTGTCAGCTTCATTTTTAAATAATTTTACTAATTTGCACACTGAATTAGATAATTAATTTTTTAAAACTTATTGAATATAAGTTTTAAAACTTATTGGTCAGTATAATGTACTTCAGTTCATTGTAGTCAAAAAGGAATGCCTACACAAGACTATTGTACAGGAAAGCATAGTATGTAGAAGACATTTTACATTATGAATATCATTTACTTGTGAATATGGACCAACATGGTACAGTCTCTGAATCTGCAGTCAAAATGGCTATGAACAAAAGAAAGCAAAATTCTTACCTTCTTGCTATTTTTAATATTACTACCAATCTGTACAAAAGTTACAGAAAAGAAGGACTCTGTTATGCTGGGAAGTATAAAAGCATCAAAAAAAAAAAAAAAATTGTCCCTCAGTTGCTGTCCTGGTTTGAAAGCTAGGGGGTGCTATCAACGATGAGAGGCTCAATAGAGAAGATAGCAACAAAACCCGTTTATTATCTAGGGGCTATGAAACCACTATCTGCATAAAACAGTTACAAGAAAATGACTTGACAATAATTCGCAAGGAAAGAAAAAAACCAACAAACTATGCTCCTTCTGGCCGGCTGCTGGGCTGGTGGAGCAAGGGAAGGAGGGAAGGCTGCCCTGTGGATGGTGCTAGTTCCCACTCTAGGAGCTGCTGGAAAAAAAGGACAGTGAAAGGAACCCCAGAGGACCCAAGGGGAAAGATACCACACTTCTGTTGCATCCGTGTTGTTCCTCTGCTGGCACTGCCCGAGCTCCAATGACACCACGTGGCAAGGGACCGAGAAGGAGGGGACCTGTGCCTCTCTCAGCACTGAGGGAGCTGAGAAGAGACAGGACTTCCATTCCTCTGGCTTTTATGGGGTGCTCATTCTTGTGTTTTCTTATGGCAACCTTCCAGGGTGCACCACCTCCCCATGGGATGGCAGTGCAGGGGTGCCACCCCCTATCCAAGACTTCACCACAAGGCAATATGGCATTCCTGCCAAAAAGCCTTGCAGCATGCACCCGGCCGCCATTGGCACCACCCACAGGGCCGGCTGGTGTAGCCGTCATGCCCGCTGAGAGAAACAGCTGCTGCACACCTCCCTGCCAGCGCAGGGGTCTGGCAGCAGCAGCTCCCGCTGCTATGGGGCCATCCAGTGCTGTGGCGCTGGCCTCGGGGTGACATCTGCCAGCTGTCCCCACACAGCTGCTCAGTTGAGACTCACTCCATGGCAGCAGCTGGCACAGGCATGGCTCCCACCATCACCGTCCTGCCCCAGATCTGCAGTAGTAGCAGCGTGGGGCAGCGCTGGCAGCAGAGACATAGCTGCCGAGCTCCATAGCCCGCCATGCCTGCCGGTTCATCAGCGGGTGCCATGGATCGGCTCTGCCGCTGGTGGCACCAAGAAATGACTGGGTCTNTGCTATGGGGCCATCCAGTGCTGTGGCGCTGGCCTCGGGGTGACATCTGCCAGCTGTCCCCACACAGCTGCTCAGTTGAGACTCACTCCATGGCAGCAGCTGGCACAGGCATGGCTCCCACCATCACCGTCCTGCCCCAGATCTGCAGTAGTAGCAGCGTGGGGCAGCGCTGGCAGCAGAGACATAGCTGCCGAGCTCCATAGCCCGCCATGCCTGCCGGTTCATCAGCGGGTGCCATGGATCGGCTCTGCCGCTGGTGGCACCAAGAAATGACTGGGTCTCTTTCTTGTTCTTTTCACATGGCTGTGATCTTGTTGATCACCTCAGTTGGAATCTGACGGGGTCCATCCTGCCACTTCACTCCGAGGAACTAGATCTCTCGGGCAGGTCCTTTGACTTTACTCCGCTTGATGGCGAAACTGGCATCCAAGAGAATCTTAATGATCTTCTCTCCTTTTTCGAAGGTTTCTTCAACTGTGTCCTCCCATACAACAGTATCATCAATGTATTGCAAATGTTCCAAAACATTACCCTTTTTAAGCATTGCCTGGATCAGCCCATGGCAGAGGGTGGGGCTATGTTTCCACCCCTGTGGTAAACGGTTCCAGGTGTACTGGCCACCTCTCCAGGTGAATCCACACTGCGGTCTGCATTATGCTGCTAAGGGGATGGAGAAGAACACATTGGCAATGTCAGTGGTGGCATACTAATTGGCTGCTTTGGACTCCAGCTCATAGTGTAGTTCCAGCATGTCAGGTACAGCAGCACTCAGTGCTGGAGTTACCTCATTCAAGCAATAGTAGTCTACAGTCAATCTCCATTCCCCATTAGACTTGCACATGACCCAGATGGTGCCGTTGAAAGGTGCATGGGTCTTACTCACTACCTCTTGGCTTTCTAGCTCCTGGATCATCTTGTGTATGGGGATCACAGTGTCTCTGTTGGTGCGGTATTGCCTGTGGTGCCCAGTCTTGGGGGCAATCGGCACTTGCTGTTTCTCCGCTTTCAGCCATTCCACTATGGAGAGGTTCTTGAAAAGGCCAGACAAGGCACTCAACTGCATGACCTCATGTGCCTCCACGGCTGCAATTCCAGAGGCCTATCAATAACCTTTTGGGTCTTTGAAGTACCCATTCCTCAAATAGTCAATGCCTGGAGTGCAGGGTGCATCCTTGCCCGTCACAATGGGATGCCTTTACTACTCTTTGCCAGTCAGGCTTACTTCTGCCTCCACCAAAGTTAATTCTTGGGACACCCCCCCCCCCCCAC